>OX101811.2:46410321-46641321 GCA_944452925.2 Chrysolina oricalcia
TACTAAGTATTTCTCATTCGTTAACTTACTGGATATCAGTTCTGCTTGACCCTCATATAAAAGACTTAAGTGATTGTCACAGGTTGTCATATAATTACTGTCCCATACACTTTCGCTAAGTATGGTGTCGAAACAATAACCTCTCATGAACTGACAAGTTATTCCACCCTGCATACTTATCTCGTTGTCATTCAAATTGACCTTTGCCATGTAGTCTCTCACTTGAATTTTTACGTTAGCTAAGATAATCACGTCCTTCCAGGTCACCCTTTTTCATGATAGGTTGCTCCTTTACAGGTCCCAGCGCTGTCTACCGATCCTAATAGCGTTAACGTGGCGGTGGTTGAGCCATTCATAAGTATTCCGATGTCCTGTTGATAGAGCTTCAGTGTCCTGTAACGATGGAGTAATCTGCATTCGTCGGCTCCCAGTCTGTTCACATAACTTGACAAACCTCCTCCCACCAATGAGGTATGACTATGTATCCCACAGTGATATATCAATCTAGTAACTTCTATTAAACAAGTCCATTCGTGCTGATTCCAAATCACGTTTCGTTGCATTATCTTTACCGAAACAGAATCATTCAGATACGCGGATTCTGGTTCGAGACACTTTTTACCATCTCTGAGAGATATGGTAGAAATGTTCACTCTCTCATCACTGCAATCGTACGCAATTATTCCGGTTACCGGTACACAATAGTGCATGACCAGCAAGGTAGTAATCATAAGAATAATCAAGGTCATGCTGCCTTTGTGCATCTTATTGGCCGTAACTGACGAGGGTTACGTGGCCACTCCCACCTAGATCAAACGTAAGGCGAATAAAATAGTTCAATAGTTTATACTTTCATTATATCATACAACTAAAATGGAATAACTGAAGTAAAAAAAAATTGTTCACACAGGTCTTCTACTGTCGATCCGGGCCAAAGAAAGACACTAGTGCACCAATGACATACATTATTTAGCTTGAAGAGAGTTTTACTCCGGGCTCTTCAAGTAACGGCACTCCTCTCATTTATCCTTCACATCAACTCATATTCATCCCAGTCATTCGATTACTCGTATTTAGTAAATATTTTGCCCAATCTATTTATTCCACTCTCCCTCATTCAATTCTCATTTATTTATTCCGTTGCATTCGTTCACAGATTCAGTCGTTCTGGTGCTCTTCGAATACGACTTGACCTCCTCAGAGAGTGGGGTTCCTCTATACCTTCCTCCTCTTCATCCTCTCCTACATTTTCTTCATCAGTTGCCTCTTCTTCTGAGTGGCCTTGAAATTCAATCCACTGGGGAAGGATTGGGACTCTTTTTCTTTCGTCCTCTTCCATGTTTCCAAACCTCGACCTCCTCCCAGAACTGCTCTTTCTCTCCTCTTCATCGTCGCTGTTACTAATCGGACTCTTCCCATTCAACTGTATAGATTGAGTATGACTTCAGCAAATTTACGTGCACTACCTGTTCGTTTGTTCCACCAACCTTTTTCACTCTGTAGGTAACTGGTCCTATAACTTCTATTATTGTGTAAGGGCCTACCCAGGACTTGACGAGCTTCTTTGATAAACTAGGTTTGACGTGCATCTGCAAGAGGTATACTTGGTCTCCGAGCTCATACGTCACCTCTTCTGTATTTTTATTATATTGTTTCGCTCGTTGTTCCTTGGCCTTCTCCGAGGTTTTCAGCGGTTGTGTATACACCTTTTTCAGTCTGGCAGCTAGCTCCGAGGCGTAGTTTTCTGCACAGTCGTACCTGATCCTCTGCGGTCGAATGCAGTCCTCCACAGGTAAAAGTTGTTCACGACCATGTAAAAGGAAGAATGGGGTGTATCCGGTGGAAATATGGACATTTCCGCGATAGACCATTAATACCACTGGAACCCTCGTGTCCCAGTCGCGCTGATTTTCCGCTATGTAATGCGACAGCATGTCCTTCAATACTCGATGCATTCGTTCAATTTGACCATTTGATGTTGGTGCGTAGCTCGAAGTTTGCATTTTCTTGATACCCAAGACTTGACACACTGTAGTCTTGAAAAGTGAGCAGGTAACGATTTCCATCCCACAAAGTCACTAGAGGGCCCACTATATCCATGGAAGTCAATTCCAAGGGTTCGTAAGCCGTTGTGAACTTTTGCAGAGGCGCTTTTCCATGTTGTGGTGAGGTTTTCCGTTTATTGCAGGAATCACAAGCTGCCACATATTTTGTTATTTTCGCTCTCATATCGGGCCAATAGAATCTCTTCTTTATACTCAACAATGTTTTCTGTTGTCCCTGATGTCTTGCCATAGGCATATTATGAAAATCTTCAAGCACTTTTTTTACCATTCCCTTGGGGACTACTAGCTTTTGCTCTCCATCTGCCTCTATTTTATAAAGTATTCCGTCGTTATCCAGGTAGAAGTCTCAGTTCCCCTCTTGTCTATCTTCAAGATGGGCTATCACTTGTTGACAGAACTTATCCCGTCGTTGCGCATTTTCCAAAGTCTCTCGATCCCAGATTGGTTCTATGACTATGTTTTCTTCCACCAACCAGATAGGTTTTTCTACAGTGCACCTGCCGTCCCAGCGAGCACAAATACATCTCAGAGATGTTAAAAGTAAGAGTTTTTGAGACATCAAACCTCCACTGCGATATTCTGTTCATACAAGAATTGAACGTGTATGTAGGTGCAAATATCCGCCGCACGCGGCTATTTTCAGGATGTTCCTGGGACATCCCAAAAAGCATTTCTTTCACGTGTTTTTCAAAGCCTTTTTTAAGACACAACATAACATTTTTGAAGCTTTTAAATCACTGTATATAAAACATTGTTTGAGATGTTCCTGAGACATACAAAATGCACTTTTATCTCGGTTTTTGTCATTGATTGTACAAATCGACAATAGTCAATATATGAAGAGAACTCTGGGGCGATTAAAAAAAATAATCGAAATAACTTATTTTAATAGGTTCAATGGAACACACATACAAATTCAAACCTAAAACATTTTCTGTTTATAAAAATTGAACAACTTTTCAAAAATGTAAATATCACTCTAACACTGGTTGTTGTCTAGTTCAACTGAATTTAAACAAAACTGTGAATAAACTCTCATAATAATACAGTGTCATTGACTAATCACTTTACATAGATAAGGTATACATAATGATTATGATGATGATTTTACAAGTCAGAACTGATATATGTTTTTGAGGTAATTTATTTTCTGAATATCTAAATTCATTCCTTACTTTGCAGTCCGTGATCAACTTGATTACTAAATATAATATTTTGTCTTGACGAAACGTTTCACTCCACTCTTAAACGACTACTTTTACAGAAAACGAAATGGGGTAAATTAAGTCGAAACTAGAAACGATACTCTCCGTCAACTCAAACATCACTGAGATCACTTGATCACATTTGCGATTGCGCGAACGCTAGATATATTCTCGGTGAACATCTCAAAGGTGAACTATGTTACGCCAAGTGAAAATATCCACAAGATAACATTTTGTGCACATCTCCGATACATTCCTATTATAGGCATTTAAAAAATGCCACAGAAGAAAAACAGAACATTGAATATCCTTCAGCGACCTCTTTGGGAAGTACATATTACGTCTCAAAGAAACATCGGCGTGACTACATTTTTGAAACATCTCAAAACCTCCCAGAGATGTTTGTGCTCGCTGGGGTAGTACACTCTTATCTCCATGTCCGATCCATACCAGATGAATTCTCATTTCTACCACTTTTTCCCAATCCAGTCCGTTCAATTCACATCCCAACTTGGGTATGGCAAGAAACTTATCTTTGTTTCTTTCGCAACCGCTTCTGAGTTCCTTAAGACACTTCCACAGCATATGGTGGGTCGGTTTCTCGTAGTAGGCCCTTTCCGTGACCAGGTACTCTTTCTTTATCACGTTATTAAGTCCTCTGTAGTCGATGCACATTCTCACTTTCTCTTCGCCGTTCGGCAGTCGTTTGGTTACCAATACTACGGGTGCAGACCATGGGCTAGATGAGGTTCTTATAACTTTCATCTATAATAACCTGTTTATTTCTTCTCGTTGGCGGTAGGGTATGCGGTATGGAGCATTACAAATGGGTTGTGCGCCTGGTACTAAGGTTAAACTGTGCTTTACCTTTGTCGTGCTGGTCAACTCTTCATCATCATCTCGAAATAGATGCTTGTACTTCCTGATTATCTCATAAAGCTCTTCCTTATTCCTTTCCTCCAAATATTGTAGGTCAAATTCTGTCCGGTTCCAGTCATCTATGAAAAAATCTAATTCACATATTTGTATATTGGAGGGGTTGTTTTTAGGTAATTCCTCGCCCAAAACAGCTCTACTGAGTATTTGCCCCTTCTACAATTTAACCTCCTTCCACGATAAATTTATTATTTTTACTGGGATTTCCTTTTCATTCTTGACAACGTTACGAGCTACGTGTGCTTGAGGATTTTCTATTTCGGAGGGCTCACAGACTAACACATCACCTTCTATGGGTACTTTCAATCTTCCTCGCATGTAAGCTTCTGTTCTTGAGGGAATTACCAAGTCCTCCGTTGCTACTAGATCAGATTATGTTGTTGGCTCTTCTGATGAAGTTTGATTTTCTTCTGGAAGGGTCGCAGACTCATCCTGTCTTAGGATAGATGAAAGCACTCCTAAATCTGGCGCGGAAGCACCAACAGTTTTCCTAAGTTCCGATAATATCCGTTCTTGGGGAATTCCATTTTCTGATTTCTGAAGAACTGATTTGTCAGAGTCGGTTTCTTTACTGATGTCTTCATGGGCTTTTTCCATGATACACTTTGTCTCTGTCATCTTCTCCGTAAAATCGGGCGCTGCATATTCTGCTGGGATAACCTGTACAGCTTGCGGTACCTCGGTTATTTTTTCTGTCCTCTCTGTTTCCGCTTGCTGAGTCGTTTCTCTTTTCTCCCACTTTTCTTGTCTTTTGTGACTCTCGAATAATTCTTTCACTACTTGGAGCCATCTTGCCCAATTATTCTCTCTTCACCATTGTTGAGAGTATGTTGGCTGTCCAATTGTTCTACTTTTATAAATTCGCGAGGCATACGTAGTCATGACTCCAGATTTTGATTCCATATGCATTGCGTCATTATTCTTCCTTCTGTTGCCATTTCCTGCTTTTGGTCTGCCGGTTCGATTTTTGTTACCTCTACTTCTGGCAATTTGTCCTATCCCTGATGATATTTGATGCTTAATGATTCCATCCATGTCTTCTTTATGCAACAATGGGATGACCTGTCTCCATGTGGCGACTGATGGTACTTGGTCGTAAGAAATACATGCCCGGTTGGCATAGAGGAAATCACGCCCCAATGAAGCTTGAACCACTCCCAAAGTTTCATTCTCACAAACAATAGCGGTACATCTTGTGTTTGAAGCTTCATCTTCAGGTCCTATCAACATATTTGTGGTAACCCACGTCCGCAAAGGAAGTCCTGTGACACTGGTCAGCTGATCTGTATCTGCTCCTCTCACGTCCACTTCATTCTGCCTTGCGGTTTTCCAATGGCCTCCCTCCTGGCAGTGGGAATTCGGCCCTACAAGTTTAAATTCGAATTGCCACTATCGTCCTGGTGTGGCCCAGGAAGAGGAAACGAGTTTTGTCCCTGCCTAGGTATTGCTCCGGTATTTTGCTTCACCTCTCTACGTATTTCAGGTTCCAAGTTTTGTCCGGTGCGCCTTTCGCCAACAATTTCGTTTCTGACTGGGCTCCACTTTTGCTGAAGCTCTACTCTTGGTTGAGTCCACCTATCATCCCTACGTTAATCTAATCGATCCCTACTCTGACTGTCTCTTGCCCAATAACCTTCCTGGTGACACACGTAACAACCGCTCCTGTTCCCTGGTTGAACACTGCGACATTATCTGGAAAAATGACCTGGTTTACCACACGAGTAACAATTCCTTCCTGGGGGTGGCTTATTTGTACCTCTAAAACCTATGGAACCCCTAAAATCACCTTTATATTTATCTCGACTTTCATTTCCTCTATATTCCCTAGCCTACTCCTCCGGTTTGCCACCGCTTTGCTTATCTACTCTGGAAATTCTCATATTCGCACCTATTCCTTGAATCATCATTAAAGTCGTCTCCTGTAGCTTCACCAACGGCTCAGCCTTCTCTAAGTCTGAATTATTCTCCCGCAGCAATAAAACACCAGTTTCTCTCATAAGGTCCTTTCGTATCCCTATCTTAAATTGATTTAATTAAAGTTCCTTATTTTTCCTTTTTATTCCTGACTCCTCGTCCATGGTAGCTCCTCCTAAATCTTCCTTGAGTAGGTTAGAACCAAAATTCTCAACCTAGTACAAAAGGAGGATACGTCTACATCATGTCTCTGAAAACATTTGCTTAAATTCCACTGATTTTTACCAGGTAATTTAAATGGGCAAAACCTTTTAAAAAATTTAGTCTTAAGTTCAGAAAAATCTAGTGTACCTAACTCCGCATCCGATTTGAAATGGTTATAAGCATCACAAACAGGTTTAAATTTGAATAACTAGAGGGTTTCGTCCTCCGACCAATTATCCAGTTTGGCACGCAACTCTAATTTTTCGAAGTACCTCGCCGCTTCGTTGCCAGAAAAATCATCTAGGGTTGCCGCGATCAACCCTAAAGAATATTGCGCTGCCACCCTAACCGGTGCGGGTGTAGGTGCAACCCTTGGTGCGGGTGGTGTCTGATTCATTATAACTATCAACAAAAGACTGCTCATTGGACTCCTAGCTAACTCTCAGATTAAAAATCGTATACTTATGGCACAATTTAATTAATACCTTGGGTTCCCTTCCTATCCTGAAATTCGCAATATATCTTAGCCTGAGATTGCTTATAGTTAATAACTCTAACTCCTACTGTATCCTAAAAAAAAATTAATTTACCCTTGTATTTTCGTCCGCAAACTAAACAAAAGGTATTCATTATTATTATTGTTTAGAAACCATCCTACTTCCTATCCTTATCTCAATGTTTCCTGTCGGCCTCTAAAAAAAATTTGTTTCTTGTGTTTTTCACGTTCCTTTGTTAACAAAAAATATCAAATCCCCTTTTTTTTTCTTGACCCCTTTCTTTAACCCTCTGCAATTAGACAATCCCACCGCTGCAACCACTGTAATAACCTCCAGTTGGGAGCGATCCCTTCAAATCCTCCAGATATAATATATATATATATATATATATATATATATATATATATATATATATATATATATATATATCTTCGCCAGAACAATGACGCCAGAGGGTTATTTTTTTTTATTAAAAGAAGGCAGCGCGATGCTCGCTGCCACCGAGTTTTAAATCCGTTCGGATCATACAGATTTAGAATTTATGGTGAATTTATAAACTCAACTAAACTAAGAATTAAATTAACAACTAAGAATTAAGAATGATGAATACACGGAAACCCTATCAGTGATTTATATACTTTCAGCTGTCAATTAAATTAAGAATTAGCAACTAAGAAGATCTTTTATATATTCAACTAATAATTAATTAACTCAGTTGAAAATGGAAGCGGTCATGCGCAAAATCCGCGAATTAATGTTTGTATATAAATTTGTTTATATTTTGCAGTGATTTGTTTAAATAATTTCTTAACAAAACAATGGATCATGAAGAAATGTTGACCATGATGGCTTTTATTATAGTTGTAATCATCTTCCCCAGCATGACATAATTCTTAATTTCTTAGTTGACGTTTATAAACACCTTCTTAGTTGCTAATTGTTCATTCCCAATTGATAATTTTGAATTCTTAGTTTAGTTGAGTTTATAAATCCACCATTAGTGGTGTCGTGGTTCCTAGCGGTCGGCTAGGTTATGTAACAAATTAAGTCCTTGGAGGGTAGACTCGGCCACGGCTTAAATGCATGGACTTTACATGAGGTTTGAAGGGATTAAATAATACCAGCCAGGTTTTAACAAACCAAATTTATTAAATTACTAATGAGGCGGAAAGTTGAGACAACAATGTCAAAGAACTGAATTAATGAAAGATTTTCGTCCGACTCTCTAAACTGGCGCAATATCGAAATACTCTCCTTAAATAAATAGACAGTTCCAGGGTTATTACTCTCAAAATATTACTGAATCTCGATATGTGTTTACACTGATTGTAAGTAGTTATCAAAGTTCTATCTAATGTTATTTTAAAATCTAACAAACGGAAAATCAATTGCCCAAGCAAAACAAAAAGAACAATTATGAGACTATTTCTCTCTAGTTCAAGTACTTAACCCTGTTTGAGTAGTATGCCCTACCTGAGATCTAATATAAACATAAATAAACTATCTGCGCGAGGAAGTTTTAAGAGGCCCGCTTAAATACTCCTCCCTCATAATGAACAACCAGTTGCAGATTTGATTCAAATTTCAATTTTCTATGCTTCATTACCTTACATCAAGGAAATAACACCCAAACTAAACAGAATTTTACAACCATTTGATAATATCAAAATTGCAAATAGAACAGTTACTTCAATAAGACAAATATATTCAAAAGTAAAGGACAAAAATGATATTTTCTCACTTTCAAATGTTGTTTATAGTATCCCTTGTCTTGATTGTGAAAAAAATTACATTGGCCAATTTAAAAGATTACTGAATTATAGAATCACTTCTCATAAAAGTGATAGTAGACTACATCCTGAAAGATGTGCTTTAGATGAAAGATGACGGTGGTCAATGACCTTGACCACCGAATGAACTACTCTTCAACAAAAGTTCTTGCAAGAGAATCACATCTTTCAAAAAGATCTTTCTTAGAAATGGCCTTTATCTCTCAAGAGAATAACTCCATAAATAAACGAACAGATATAAGCCATTTGAGTGAAATTTATTCTTTTTTACTTTCTCTTGACATAAAACACCATGAAATCAGAGTAACCGAACGCAGAAATTCTAACCTACACTGAAGTTTATTTGTCGGAACAAAATGATGTCACTTGTCAAATTAAAACTGTCACATTTGAAAATAAACAAATTAAGTGTGTCTCTATGTACAACTAATTTGTCATTTCGTCCAGTTTATCAGTTTTGTATTTTTTAAAAAAAGAACTGAAAATACTGCATTTCTGATATGTTTATTTAGCAGAAACTTAATCTTTTAAACATAAATGGTTCTTATAAATAACTTTTATGAACATATATGTGAGCATCCTCAAATAAGATGTGAGTACTTATAATTTTGAATTTACAATCTTATATGACATTTCCAATTGTAGTCTCCCTGATGATGGAATAAAAGATTCCGAAAGCTTGGAAAAACTTAAAAGAGTTTCCTTTTACATCGCTGCATGCCCTACAAACAGTTTTACTATATATATATATATATATATATATATATATATATATATATATATATATATATATATATATATATATATATATATATATATATATATATATATATATATATATATATATATATATATATATACCGGGTGGCTACGAAAGTATTGCCTACAGAATATCTCAGTTATTGTATGAAGTAGGTTTGTGAAATTTGAAGCGTCGATATAATGACATAAGAGCTAGAATTTGAGCATATTGACATGTCGAAGTTAACTTCCGGTCTGACCGGAAGTAACATCAACTTTTTTATTTTATTTTTTTTTCTTTTCGCTTTATTCAGCATTCAATTCCCTTTCTAATGACATATCACAAGTAGGTATCTAACCAGAAACTAGATCAGAAAAAAATTATTATTGAAATTCACCGAGTAGGCCGTGGAAGCAAAATGAAAGCCAAAAATTGAAAAGTTGGATATGGAAACCATACGTCACTTGATAACAGTTGCTATTACTGTGATATTTTATTTTCATTCGTCGGCGTTATAAAAAGCCGCCAAAAAAATATTGGAAAAATTGGGAAAAAACAATACTTTGTAGGTCCATAACTTAAATAGGAACATACAACTTTTTCTTGCCTGTACTATTCAGCATAACCATTCCTTTCTAATGATATAATAGAAAGTAATTTTTTGAAATAAAATACCAAAAAATCCAATTATTATTCTTAAAATAACGAAAAAACAGTTTTATCGAAAAAAGTATTCAAATTGATAGGATTGAAGATAAAATAAATTCGAAACACATGTTCGAAATGCATTCCCTCAGCGTCAATACATTTATTGACTCTGATGATATTTTCATGTAAAACGTTTCTCAACATTTGGGGCGTGATATCTTGGAAAGCTCTACGGATTTTTACTTCTAGCTCATGTAGAGTTGTAGGCTGTGTGGAATACACCCTATTTTTAAGATGCCCATATAGAAAAAAGTCGCACGGAGTAAGATCAGGTGACCTTGGTGGCCACCTGACTGGACCATGGGTTGTTATAAGTCTCTCTTGAAAGCGATTTTGAAGATAATTTCTCGCTATTCTTGAATTATGCGGAGGGGCGCCATCTTGCTGGAAGTACATTCTCTCAGTTATTTCCGTTGGTAGGTTGTTAATGAATTCCGAAATTCCATTCGTTAAAAAATTAAAGTGTCTCTTTCCGGTTAGTTGGCCTTGAAAAAGAACAGGGCCAACAATATGAGTTCCAACTATTCCTACCCAAATATTCACACCAACTCTCTCCTGGAAGCCGCCTTGTCGAAACCGGTGCTCGTTTGCTATCGCCCAGTACTTGGAACTAAAGACCGTTCACACTTTTAGCACTTTACACTTCGACTATCGACAATAATCCAAATAAAGTACAGTACCTACCTTGTATTATTCCTGTTAAATAATCCATTGTTGGTAAATCTTGACTCGTCCGTAAACAAGATATAATAGTTAAATAGGTGATTCTCAGCATTTTGTCGAAGAAACCAATTACAATATTCCAGGCGCCTTTCACCGTCATTTTCATACAAATGTTGATGCAACTGATACTTGAAGGATTTCAATCGATGTTTTTTCAAAATTTTCCTAGCAGAGTCCTTACTTATAGCTAATTCGGCGCCAATCTGCCTTGAGGAAATTGTGCTATCATATTGTACTAAAGCTAATACATTAATTTCAGTTTCCTCATTAATAACAAATGCTTCTTGGTCTTCGTGAACATCAGACTCAGTTCTTAATTTTTCTTCAAGCCACTGGAAATACCTTCTTGACGGTTGCTGCCTCCCTGGATATCGCTCTAAATACAATCGTTCAGCGGCATAAGAATTTTTTAAACATTCACCATAAATGAGAAGCATGTCAATTTGTTCGGTTCGTGAATAACGGGGCATTTTTTTAATATTCCACTAACTGATTTCGATTTCCAAACCCTTTTAAAATGGCAGAATCAAAAACACTACTTCGAACGTCAAAATAATATGGATAGCAGCGTTCGTGACAGCTCCCATTTCTTTTTTGTTTCATTCCAAAATACATCTTAATCAGTCTACTTGTTAATATTTTGGTTCGAATGATTATTGCAATGGAATGATTATTCTGAATAGCACAAACATCGTCCATAGGTAGATATTAGAATATCTATGGACGATGGCACAGACCAAGTACGTTTATGTTCCTATTTAACCTAGAACCTACAGGATAGAATTTATCATTCCACATTATTTTTAATTTTAATTTTGCGTATGGCGATAATCTGTTTTGTTATTTGAAGAATAATAATTGGATTTTTCGGTATCTCAGTTCAAAAAATTATTTTCTATTATATCATTAGAAAGGAATAGTTATGCTGAATAGTACAGGCAAGAAAAAGTTGTATGTTCCTATTTAAGTTATGGACCTACAGAGTATTGTTTTTTTCCCAATATTTCCAATATTTTTTTTGGCGGCTTTTTATAACGCCGACGAATGAAAATAAAATATCACAGTAGTAGCAACTGTTACCAAGTGACGTATGGTTTCCATAGCCAACTTTTCAATTTTTGGCTTTCATTTTGTTTCCACGGCCTACTCGGTGAATTTCAATAATAATTTTTTTCTGATCTAGTTTCTGGTTAGATACCAATTTGTGATATGTCATTAGAAAGGGAATTGAATGCTGAATGTCTCCGTTTTGATTGTGTCTTCCCCGGGTGACTTACCTGATTTCAGTTCCTTAATAATTAATTCAATTTCGTTCCTCTCGACAGGATATAAATGAAATGATTTCTTTTTTTATGGGATTGTTAGGATCTAACTTTAATTTTTTATGTAATTCCTGTTTTGTTTTTGTTGAGTTTATGACACCTTGTGTGATCCAGTTCTTGCGTGGATGTTGATGGTTTTTAATTTTGACTTTACTTGTGTTCTGTTGAATTAAATGATTCATCTTGCTTGTTAGTTCATTAGATAGGAATTCAGAATCTGTTGAAGAGTAAAATGGGTCCCAATTGGTGGATTTTATTTAGGTTATCATAATCAATGAAATATTTGTATCTTTCGTTTGATGTGAAAATTTTTTCATATTTTATTGGGGTACCCGCAAGTAAAGTTTTGTGGTTGTTTATACTGGTACAAGTTAAAGATATGCAGTTATTTTGTATGTCATGCTTTGTTTTCAAAAATATATGATCAATGCAGCTAGTCGACTCACCCTGGGAATTTGTTACTGCATTTATAATAGACACAAAATTGTACTCAGCCATTATATCACATCCCCAACTAAGTAATGATATTCAACTAATACATTTTTTGTTTGTTCCAGATATGTCCGCAAGGCTAGTAAAAATTCTGTCTCTTTGGATATCTTCACTTTGATTTCTATAACCCTGCATTGTCCTATATTCACAATTCTGGATGTATATTCTAGTTCATTTTTGATAAACACAACAACTCCGTCATTTTCATTGAAGTTTCCCTCATTGTATAGTACGCTATAATTTTCCAGCTTATGACAATCTAAATTCTGTATTCTGAAAGTTTCTGTTAATTCGATTATTTCAATATTAAAATTAATTTGTTTTAGATACACTTTATATTCATCGAGATTTTTATTAATACTTTGAATATTCTGATGTATTATTTTGAAACAGTTTTGCGGATCATATTGGCTCAAATAGTTATTTACTTCAGGTATGTTAGTGCACTCTTTTGTGATAATGGGATCATAATTAAAATCTCTTATAAGCTGATCCATTATATTCTTCTGCAGGAAGACTAAGACTAAGAATAATAACCAATATAATAATTTCAAAGTTACAGTTACAAAAAAAAACTAATTTACTTTCTTTCCTGAAATGATGTCCCGGATCTAGTTTTTATTCCACCATTCACGTTTACGGATTGTAGTTTCTGAGTACTTGAGGCGCTGGTTGTTTTGGTGAAGTTCAGGAAATCTTCGGTTTCTTCACTTTTTAAAAGGTCCTTCACAGTGAAAAGACTTCTTGTTTGTATTCAGTTTCCTCTCCTTTTCTAGAGGCCTTTTTAGACTTTCAGTTCTTCCTGTTGGATATTTGTTAAGTCGTGTACAATGGAGATACCAGTATTTTTCAATTTCCTAGTGCTTCGTAGAATCTCTTTTTTCTTTATCTGTGTGGTAAGTTCCACTTTAACTGGACAGTTCTTATGTTTTCCCATGCAGTAAATATCGTTGATGTCTCGTATATCGATGTTAACGTCTAGTATTTCATGCAAGTCGTTAATTACTCTTTCAGGAGAAATTTCAGCTGGATCCTTTCCTAAACCGTAGACGACTATATTATTCAATTTATTTTTCCTTTCTACCACTTCTAGTTTGTTTTTCAAGATAACGCTTTCTTCTTCTGAGTTATTTACTTTGAGCTTCAGGTCTTCAATAGAAAGCCTCAATCTATCTTCGCTAGCTTTGATTGAATTATTTAGTTCCTCCTTGTTTTTGTTCATTTCTGCAATAATTCTGCTCACAGCTGCATCCTGTAGTTTATTTATGCATAGAGATAAGGATTATTTATCTTTTTTTCCGTACTAGGTAAAAGTGTATGTTTTCGTTTCCACTGAAGTGTGTTGGTCTGATTATCAATAATCAGCAACATATGATATTGAGAAACCACTAATTCTACAATTAGGGTTGTTGGTGACTTACGTATTGTGCGCTTTTTCAGAATTTAAACACGATTTGTCTAAGAGATTTTCAGCTGAGATCACAAGAGCACTCTCAATAACGTGTTTATTTTAAAGCGAACCACACACTACTGATGGATGGATGGATGGATGGATGGATGGATGGATGGATGGATGGATGGATGGATGGATGGATGGATGGATGGATGGATGGATGGATGGATGGATGGATGGATGGATGGATGGATGGATGGATGGATGGATGGATGGATGGATGGATGGATGGATGGATGGATGGATGGATGGATGGATGGATGGATGGATGGATGGATGGATGGATGGATGGATGGATGGATGGATGGATGGATGGATGGATGGATGGATGGATGGATGGATGGATGGATGGATGGATGGATGGATGGATGGATGGATGGATGGATGGATGGATGGATGGATGGATGGATGGATGGATGGATGGATGGATGGATGGATGGATGGATGGATGGATGGATGGATGGATGGATGGATGGATGGATGGATGGATGGATGGATGGATGGATGGATGGATGGATGGATGGATGGATGGATGGATGGATGGATGGATGGATGGATGGATGGATGGATGGATGGATGGATGGATGGATGGATGGATGGATGGATGGATGGATGGATGGATGGATGGATGGATGGATGGATGGATGGATGGATGGATGGATGGATGGATGGATGGATGGATGGATGGATGGATGGATGGATGGATGGATGGATGGATGGATGGATGGATGGATGGATGGATGGATGGATGGATGGATGGATGGATGGATGGATGGATGGATGGATGGATGGATGGATGGATGGATGGATGGATGGATGGATGGATGGATGGATGGATGGATGGATGGATGGATGGATGGATGGATGGATGGATGGATGGATGGATGGATGGATGGATGGATGGATGGATGGATGGATGGATGGATGGATGGATGGATGGATGGATGGATGGATGGATGGATGGATGGATGGATGGATGGATGGATGGATGGATGGATGGATGGATGGATGGATGGATGGATGGATGGATGGATGGATGGATGGATGGATGGATGGATGGATGGATGGATGGATGGATGGATGGATGGATGGATGGATGGATGGATGGATGGATGGATGGATGGATGGATGGATGGATGGATGGATGGATGGATGGATGGATGGATGGATGGATGGATGGATGGATGGATGGATGGATGGATGGATGGATGGATGGATGGATGGATGGATGGATGGATGGATGGATGGATGGATGGATGGATGGATGGATGGATGGATGGATGGATGGATGGATGGATGGATGGATGGATGGATGGATGGATGGATGGATGGATGGATGGATGGATGGATGGATGGATGGATGGATGGATGGATGGATGGATGGATGGATGGATGGATGGATGGATGGATGGATGGATGGATGGATGGATGGATGGATGGATGGATGGATGGATGGATGGATGGATGGATGGATGGATGGATGGATGGATGGATGGATGGATGGATGGATGGATGGATGGATGGATGGATGGATGGATGGATGGATGGATGGATGGATGGATGGATGGATGGATGGATGGATGGATGGATGGATGGATGGATGGATGGATGGATGGATGGATGGATGGATGGATGGATGGATGGATGGATGGATGGATGGATGGATGGATGGATGGATGGATGGATGGATGGATGGATGGATGGATGGATGGATGGATGGATGGATGGATGGATGGATGGATGGATGGATGGATGGATGGATGGATGGATGGATGGATGGATGGATGGATGGATGGATGGATGGATGGATGGATGGATGGATGGATGGATGGATGGATGGATGGATGGATGGATGGATGGATGGATGGATGGATGGATGGATGGATGGATGGATGGATGGATGGATGGATGGATGGATGGATGGATGGATGGATGGATGGATGGATGGATGGATGGATGGATGGATGGATGGATGGATGGATGGATGGATGGATGGATGGATGGATGGATGGATGGATGGATGGATGGATGGATGGATGGATGGATGGATGGATGGATGGATGGATGGATGGATGGATGGATGGATGGATGGATGGATGGATGGATGGATGGATGGATGGATGGATGGATGGATGGATGGATGGATGGATGGATGGATGGATGGATGGATGGATGGATGGATGGATGGATGGATGGATGGATGGATGGATGGATGGATGGATGGATGGATGGATGGATGGATGGATGGATGGATGGATGGATGGATGGATGGATGGATGGATGGATGGATGGATGGATGGATGGATGGATGGATGGATGGATGGATGGATGGATGGATGGATGGATGGATGGATGGATGGATGGATGGATGGATGGATGGATGGATGGATGGATGGATGGATGGATGGATGGATGGATGGATGGATGGATGGATGGATGGATGGATGGATGGATGGATGGATGGATGGATGGATGGATGGATGGATGGATGGATGGATGGATGGATGGATGGATGGATGGATGGATGGATGGATGGATGGATGGATGGATGGATGGATGGATGGATGGATGGATGGATGGATGGATGGATGGATGGATGGATGGATGGATGGATGGATGGATGGATGGATGGATGGATGGATGGATGGATGGATGGATGGATGGATGGATGGATGGATGGATGGATGGATGGATGGATGGATGGATGGATGGATGGATGGATGGATGGATGGATGGATGGATGGATGGATGGATGGATGGATGGATGGATGGATGGATGGATGGATGGATGGATGGATGGATGGATGGATGGATGGATGGATGGATGGATGGATGGATGGATGGATGGATGGATGGATGGATGGATGGATGGATGGATGGATGGATGGATGGATGGATGGATGGATGGATGGATGGATGGATGGATGGATGGATGGATGGATGGATGGATGGATGGATGGATGGATGGATGGATGGATGGATGGATGGATGGATGGATGGATGGATGGATGGATGGATGGATGGATGGATGGATGGATGGATGGATGGATGGATGGATGGATGGATGGATGGATGGATGGATGGATGGATGGATGGATGGATGGATGGATGGATGGATGGATGGATGGATGGATGGATGGATGGATGGATGGATGGATGGATGGATGGATGGATGGATGGATGGATGGATGGATGGATGGATGGATGGATGGATGGATGGATGGATGGATGGATGGATGGATGGATGGATGGATGGATGGATGGATGGATGGATGGATGGATGGATGGATGGATGGATGGATGGATGGATGGATGGATGGATGGATGGATGGATGGATGGATGGATGGATGGATGGATGGATGGATGGATGGATGGATGGATGGATGGATGGATGGATGGATGGATGGATGGATGGATGGATGGATGGATGGATGGATGGATGGATGGATGGATGGATGGATGGATGGATGGATGGATGGATGGATGGATGGATGGATGGATGGATGGATGGATGGATGGATGGATGGATGGATGGATGGATGGATGGATGGATGGATGGATGGATGGATGGATGGATGGATGGATGGATGGATGGATGGATGGATGGATGGATGGATGGATGGATGGATGGATGGATGGATGGATGGATGGATGGATGGATGGATGGATGGATGGATGGATGGATGGATGGATGGATGGATGGATGGATGGATGGATGGATGGATGGATGGATGGATGGATGGATGGATGGATGGATGGATGGATGGATGGATGGATGGATGGATGGACTTTTCGAAATTTAGTATATACAACAAAAAATATATATATTTCTATACTGTGTTACAATACTCCCCGTTTTAAAAAAGTTTTTACTCAATTACCACAACTTTTCTCGTTTCGTGCTTCCTGATAATAATGGGGGTTCCCTAACCAAACATTTCTTGTTCAAATTTTGCAAAATTTTATCTTGTTCAAAAATGAAAAGTAGGATTGAACATATCTCCTATCATACGGCGGTACCGTTATCACAACACAAAAAAAACCATATTCACCCGCGGTTCCTTTAGCGCACATGAAGATCTACACTCTGGTATTTGGTTTACCAACACTTTGGTGAGTTCTGCTTCTCGATTATTCATTTATGATATACTAATCTTTATTGGTCAGCGGTACACTATTCTAGATACGATTCGTATCAACAGTCTACATACGATTTTGGGCCGCACTAACTGATCAGGGTCGTTTTCCTGTAGTCTCTTAGTTCCGTCACTCAAACTGCTTGATTAATGCCTTTGTTCACAGTCCAGTGTGTCTGGGGCAAGACAGGGTAACTACCCGTAAGGAGAGCGGCAATTTGCTGGGATTCTGTGATAATTGGCGACTGTGACGGTCCGTTCGGTTCGTTTGGTTGAGATTGCCTGGGACTTTCCGGTTGGATTACCCTCCAAGTCAGGGTATTCCACAAGCTCGCTAGAAATGATATGCCACACCCTATTGTTTGATACAGGTGGACACTATTCAGGATGACACCTGCAGTGTGTTTTATGACTACGTCGGAAAACCAACCCCACAGTTTTTTCATGGTAGACTTCGCCAGCTGCTTCATTTCATTGGCATTGAACAGATTGAGCGTTGTGAGGCCTTGTCCTTCGGCTTGCAGGCCCACTATCCTTCGAGCAAGGATATTTGCCACTGCCTTTCGTTCATTTCCGAAAGTGAGGGTCCTTTGTACTTTGGAAATTTCATCTTGGGTATACAATTCTCTAGTGCCTAAGGGTTGTATTGGGACAAATTTCAATGGAGATTCAGGATCCACAGATATTTCTCGCGGAGCGTTCTTGATTGTAGGATATGGCGACAATCTTATCCACTGACCATCCAAATAATAGAGCGGTGGCGTGAGTCCATTACAATCTATTTCCTTGGCGAATTCTTGGATAACTCTGGTTATCGGAGCCACAAATTTCGTCTGATTGTTTACTTCCACGGGTAGTTCGTGATAACATTGATCAGTTCGCCTAATAGTCACTACTTTGGGTACGCATCTCAGGATGTACAGCACCTCTCCTAAAACTCGTTCTACATGTCCTCCTTCTTCTTGCAAGATCTGGCTGATTGCGTGTGGTGTGAGGAGAGCCATTAGTAATCGATTCCTCAGCATCTCCCTTCGTACTTGGCACCACCTATGGTGTCAATGTACAATTTGTCCAGGACTCTTTTATATGATTGCTCCACATAAAAAAATTTACTGTTTACGTATGCCATCAAATCAGTATTTTCTGGAAGTATATTCATCGATGGCCTAATATACCGTCCTGCTTGTCTTTCGGCTACTACAATCCTTGGGTGTTCGGTCTGCCATACTTCGACGTTGCATAGCATTTCCCTCTTGGTAAGCATTAACGCTATGATTTTCTGCTCGTCTCCGACTACTAAGTATTTCTCATTCGTTAACTTACTGGATATCAGTTCTGCTTGACCCTCATATAAAAGACTTAAGTGATTGTCACAGGTTAACATATAATTACTGTCCCATACACTTTCGCTAAGTATGGTGTCGAAACAATAACCTCTCATGAACTGACAAGTTATTCCACCCTGCATACTTATCTCGTTGTCATTGAAATTGACCTTTGCCATGTAGTCTCTCACTTGAATTTTTACGTTAGCTAAGATAATCACGTCCTTCCAGGTCACCCTTTTTCATGATAGGTTGCTCCTTTACAGGTCCCAGCGCTGTCTACCGATCCTAATAGCGTTAACGTGGCGGTGGTTGAGCCATTCATAAGTATTCCGATGTCCTGTTGATAGAGCTTCAGTGTCCTGTAACGATGGAGTAATCTGCATTCGTCGGCTCCCAGTCTGTTCACATAACTTGACAAACCTCCTCCCACCAATGAGGTATGACTATGTATCCCACAGTGATATATCAATCTAGTAACTTCTATTAAACAAGTCCATTCGTGCTGATTCCAAATCACGTTTCGTTGCATTATCTTTACCGAAACAGAATCATTCAGATACGCGGATTCTGGTTCGAGACACTTTTTACCGTCTCTGAGAGATATGGTAGAAATGTTCACTCTCTCATCACTGCAATCGTACGCAATTATTCCGGTTACCGGTACACAATAGTGCATGACCAGCAAGGTAGTAATCATAAGAATAATCAAGGTCATGCTGCCTTTGTGCATCTTATTGGCCGTAACTGACGAGGGTTACGTGGCCACTCCCACCTAGATCAAACGTAAGGCGAATAAAATAGTTCAATAGTTTATACTTTCATTATATCATACAACTAAAATGGAATAACTGAAGTAAAAAAAAATTGTTCACACAGGTCTTCTACTGTCGATCCGGGCCAAAGAAAGACACTAGTGCACCAATGACATACATTATTTAGCTTGAAGAGAGTTTTACTCCGGGCTCTTCAAGTAACGGCACTCCTCTCATTTATCCTTCACATCAACTCATATTCATCCCAGTCATTCGATTACTCGTATTTAGTAAATATTTTGCCCAATCTATTTATTCCACTCTCCCTCATTCAATTCTCATTTATTTATTCCGTTGCATTCGTTCACAGATTCAGTCGTTCTGGTGCTCTTCGGATACGACTTGACCTCCTCAGAGAGTGGGGTTCCTCTATACCTTCCTCCTCTTCATCCTCTCCTACATTTTCTTCATCAGTTGCCTCTTCTTCTGAGTGGCCTTGAAATTCAATCCACTGGGGAAGGATTGGGACTCTTTTTCTTTCGTCCTCTTCCATGTTTCCAAACCTCGACCTCCTCCCAGAACTGCTCTTTCTCTCCTCTTCGTCGTCGCTGTTACTAATCGGACTCTTCCCATTCAACTGTATAGATTGAGTATGACTTCAGCAAATTTACGTGCACTACCTGTTCGTTTGTTCCACCAACCTTTTTCACTCTGTAGGTAACTGGTCCTATAACTTCTATTATTGTGTAAGGGCCTACCCAGGACTTGACGAGCTTCTTTGATAAACTAGGTTTGACGTGCATCTGCAAGAGGTATACTTGGTCTCCGAGCTCATACGTCACCTCTTCTGTATTTTTATTATATTGTTTCGCTCGTTGTTCCTTGGCCTTCTCCGAGGTTTTCAGCGGTTGTGTATACACCTTTTTCAGTCTGGCAGCTAGCTCCGAGGCGTAGTTTTCTGCACAGTCGTACCTGATCCTCTGCGGTCGAATGCAGTCCTCCACAGGTAAAAGTTGTTCACGACCATGTAAAAGGAAGAATGGGGTGTATCCGGTGGAAATATGGACATTTCCGCGATAGACCATTAATACCACTGGAACCCTCGTGTCCCAGTCGCGCTGATTTTCCGCTATGTAATGCAACAGCATGTCCTTCAATACTCGATGCATTCGTTCAATTTGACCATTTGATGTTGGTGCGTAGCTCGAAGTTTGCATTTTCTTGATACCCAAGACTTGACACACTGTAGTCTTGAAAAGTGAGCAGGTAACGATTTCCATCCCACAAAGTCACTAGAGGGCCCACTATATCCATGGAAGTCAATTCCAAAGGTTCGTAAGCCGTTGTGAACTTTTGCAGAGGCGCTTTTCCATGTTGTGGTGAGGTTTTCCGTTTATTGCAGGAATCACAAGCTGCCACATATTTTGTTATTTTCGCTCTCATATCGGGCCAATAGAATCTCTTCTTTATACTCAACATCGTTTTCTGTTGTCCCTGATGTCTTGCCATAGGCATATTATGAAAATCTTCAAGCACTTTTTTTACCATTCCCTTGGGGACTACTAGCTTTTGCTCTCCATCTGCCTCTATTTTATAAAGTATTCCGTCGTTATCCAGGTAGAAGTCTCAGTTCCCCTCTTGTCTATCTTCAAGATGGGCTATCACTTATTGACAGAACTTATCCCGTCGTTGCGCATTTTCCAAAGTCTCTCGATCCCAGATTGGTTCTATGACTATGTTTTCTTCCACCAACCAGATAGGTTTTTCTACAGTGCACCTGCCGTCCCAGCGAGCACAAATACATCTCAGAGATGTTAAAAGTAAGAGTTTTTGAGACATCAAACCTCCACTGCGATATTCTGTTCATACAAGAATTGAACGTGTATGTAGGTGCAAATATCCGCCGCACGCGGCTATTTTCAGGATGTTCCTGGGACATCCCAAAAAGCATTTCTTTCACGTGTTTTTCAAAGCCTTTTTTAAGACACAACATAACATTTTTGAAGCTTTTAAATCACTGTATATAAAACATTGTTTGAGATGTTCCTGAGACATACAAAATGCACTTTTATCTCGGTTTTTGTCATTGATTGTACAAATCGACAATAGTCAATATATGAAGAGAACTCTGGGGCGATTAAAAAAAATAATCGAAATAACTTATTTTAATAGGTTCAATGGAACACACATACAAATTCAAACCTAAAACATTTTCTGTTTATAAAAATTGAACAACTTTTCAAAAATGTAAATATCACTCTAACACTGGTTGTTGTCTAGTTCAACTGAATTTAAACAAAACTGTGAATAAACTCTCATAATAATACAGTGTCATTGACTAATCACTTTACATAGATAAGGTATACATAATGATTATGATGATGATTTTACAAGTCAGAACTGATATATGTTTTTGAGGTAATTTATTTTCTGAATATCTAAATTCATTCCTTACTTTGCAGTCCGTGAACGACTACTTTTACAGAAAACGAAATGGGGTAAATTAAGTCGAAACTAGAAACGATACTCTCCGTCAACTCAAACATCACTGAGATCACTTGATCACATTTGCGATTGCGCGAACGCTAGATATATTCTCGGTGAACATCTCAAAGGTGAACTATGTTACGCCAAGTGAAAATATCCACAAGATAACATTTTGTGCACATCTCCGATACATTCCTATTATAGGCATTTAAAAAATGCCACAGAAGAAAAACAGAACATTGAATATCCTTCAGCGACCTCTTTGGGAAGTACATATTACGTCTCAAAGAAACATCGGCGTGACTACATTTTTGAAACATCTCAAAACCTCCCAGAGATGTTTGTGCTCGCTGGGGTAGTACACTCTTATCTCCATGTCCGATCCATACCAGATGAATTCTCATTTCTACCACTTTTTCCCAATCCAGTCCGTTCAATTCACATCCCAACTTGGGTATGGCAAGAAACTTATCTTTGTTTCTTTCGCAACCGCTTCTGAGTTCCTTAAGACACTTCCACAGCATATGGTGGGTCGGTTTCTCGTAGTAGGCCCTTTCCGTGACCAGGTACTCTTTCTTTATCACGTTATTAAGTCCTCTGTAGTCGATGCACATTCTCACTTTCTCTTCGCCGTTCGGCAGTCGTTTGGTTACCAATACTACGGGTGCAGACCATGGGCTAGATGAGGTTCTTATAACTTTCATCTATAATAACCTGTTTATTTCTTCTCGTTGGCGGTAGGGTATGCGGTATGGAGCATTACAAATGGGTTGTGCGCCTGGTACTAAGGTTAAACTGTGCTTTACCTTTGTCGTGCTGGTCAACTCTTCATCATCATCTCGAAATAGATGCTTGTACTTCCTGATTATCTCATAAAGCTCTTCCTTATTCCTTTCCTCCAAATATTGTAGGTCAAATTCTGTCCGGTTCCAGTCATCTATGAAAAAATCTAATTCACATATTTGTATATTGGAGGGGTTGTTTTTAGGTAATTCCTCGCCCAAAACAGCTCTACTGAGTATTTGCCCCTTCTTCAATTTAACCTCCTTCCACGATAAATTTATTATTTTTACTGGGATTTCCTTTTCATTCTTGACAACGTTACGAGCTACGTGTGCTTGAGGATTTTCTATTTCGGAGGGCTCACAGACTAACACATCACCTTCTATGGGTACTTTCAATCTTCCTCGCATGTAAGCTTCTGTTCTTGAGGGAATTACCAAGTCCTCCGTTGCTACTAGATCAGATTATGTTGTTGGCTCTTCTGATGAAGTTTGATTTTCTTCTGGAAGGGTCGCAGACTCATCCTGTCTTAGGATAGATGAAAGCACTCCTAAATCTGGCGCGGAAGCACCAACAGTTTTCCTAAGTTCCGATAATATCCGTTCTTGGGGAATTCCATTTTCTGATTTCTGAAGAACTGATTTGTCAGAGTCGGTTTCTTTACTGATGTCTTCATGGGCTTTTTCCATGATACACTTTGTCTCTGTCATCTTCTCCGTAAAATCGGGCGCTGCATATTCTGCTGGGATAACCTGTACAGCTTGCGGTACCTCGGTTATTTTTTCTGTCCTCTCTGTTTCCGCTTGCTGAGTCGTTTCTCTTTTCTCCCACTTTTCTTGTCTTTTGTGACTCTCGAATAATTCTTTCACTACTTGGAGCCATCTTGCCCAATTATTCTCTCTTCACCATTGTTGAGAGTATGTTGGCTGTCCAATTGTTCTACTTTTATAAATTCGCGAGGCATACGTAGTCATGACTCCAGATTTTGATTCCATATGCATTGCGTCATTATTCTTCCTTCTGTTGCCATTTCCTGCTTTTGGTCTGCCGGTTCGATTTTTGTTACCTCTACTTCTGGCAATTTGTCCTATCCCTGATGATATTTGATGCTTAATGATTCCATCCATGTCTTCTTTATGCAACAATGGGATGACCTGTCTCCATGTGGCGACTGATGGTACTTGGTCGTAAGAAATACATGCCCGGTTGGCATAGAGGAAATCACGCCCCAATGAAGCTTGAACCACTCCCAAAGTTTCATTCTCACAAACAATAGCGGTACATCTTGTGTTTGAAGCTTCATCTTCAGGTCCTATCAACATATTTGTGGTAACCCACGTCCGCAAAGGAAGTCCTGTGACACTGGTCAGCTGATCTGTATCTGCTCCTCTCACGTCCACTTCATTCTGCCTTGCGGTTTTCCAATGGCCTCCCTCCTGGCAGTGGGAATTCGGCCCTACAAGTTTAAATTCGAATTGCCACTATCGTCCTGGTGTGGCCCAGGAAGAGGAAACGAGTTTTGTCCCTGCCTAGGTATTGCTCCGGTATTTTGCTTCACCTCTCTACGTATTTCAGGTTCCAAGTTTTGTCCGGTGCGCCTTTCGCCAACAATTTCGTTTCTGACTGGGCTCCACTTTTGCTGAAGCTCTACTCTTGGTTGAGTCCACCTATCATCCCTACGTTAATCTAATCGATCCCTACTCTGACTGTCTCTTGCCCAATAACCTTCCTGGTGACACACGTAACAACCGCTCCTGTTCCCTGGTTGAACACTGCGACATTATCTGGAAAAATGACCTGGTTTACCACACGAGTAACAATTCCTTCCTGGGGGTGGCTTATTTGTACCTCTAAAACCTATGGAACCCCTAAAATCACCTTTATATTTATCTCGACTTTCATTTCCTCTATATTCCCTAGCCTACTCCTCCGGTTTGCCACCGCTTTGCTTATCTACTCTGGAAATTCTCATATTCGCACCTATTCCTTGAATCATCATTAAAGTCGTCTCCTGTAGCTTCACCAACGGCTCAGCCTTCTCTAAGTCTGAATTATTCTCCCGCAGCAATAAAACACCAGTTTCTCTCATAAGGTCCTTTCGTATCCCTATCTTAAATTGATTTAATAAAAGTTCCTTATTTTTCCTTTTTATTCCTGACTCCTCGTCCATGGTAGCTCCTCCTAAATCTTCCTTGAGTAGGTTAGAACCAAAATTCTCAACCTAGTACAAAAGGAGGATACGTCTACATCATGTCTCTGAAAACATTTGCTTAAATTCCACTGATTTTTACCAGGTAATTTAAATGGGCAAAACCTTTTAAAAAATTTAGTCTTAAGTTCAGAAAAATCTAGTGTACCTAACTCCGCATCCGATTTGAAATGGTTATAAGCATCACAAACAGGTTTAAATTTGAATAACTAGAGGGTTTCGTCCTCCGACCAATTATCCAGTTTGGCACGCAACTCTAATTTTTCGAAGTACCTCGCCGCTTCGTTGCCAGAAAAATCATCTAGGGTTGCCGCGATCAACCCTAAAGAATATTGCGCTACCACCCTAACCGGTGCGGGTGTAGGTGCAACCCTTGGTGCGGGTGGTGTCTGATTCATTATAACTATCAACAAAAGACTGCTCATTGGACTCCTAGCTAACTCTCAGATTAAAAATCGTATACTTATGGCACAATTTAATTAATACCTTGGGTTCCCTTCCTATCCTGAAATTCGCAATATATCTTAGCCTGAGATTGCTTATAGTTAATAACTCTAACTCCTACTGTATCCTAAAAAAAAATTAATTGACCCTTGTATTTTGGTCCGCAAACTAAACAAAAGGTATTCATTATTATTATTGTTTAGAAACCATCCTACTTCCTATCCTTATCTCAATGTTTCCTGTCGGCCTCTAAAAAAAATTTGTTTCTTGTGTTTTTCACGTTCCTTTGTTAACAAAAAATATCAAATCCCCTTTTTTTTTCTTGACCCCTTTCTTTAACCCTCTGCAATTAGACAATCCCACCGCTGCAACCACTGTAATAACCTCCAGTTGGGAGCGATCCCTTCAAATCCTCCAGATATAATATATATATATATATATATATATATATATATATATATATATATATATATATATATATATATATATATATATATATATATATATATATATATATATATATATATATATATATCTTCGCCAGAACAATGACGCCAGAGGGTTATTTTTTTTTATTAAAAGAAGGCAGCGCGATGCTCGCTGCCACCGAGTTTTAAATCCGTTCGGATCATACAGATTTAGAATTTATGGTGAATTTATAAACTCAACTAAACTAAGAATTAAATTAACAACTAAGAATTAAGAATGATGAATACACGGAAACCCTATCAGTGATTTATATACTTTCAGCTGTCAATTAAATTAAGAATTAGCAACTAAGAAGATCTTTTATATATTCAACTAATAATTAATTAACTCAGTTGAAAATGGAAGCGGTCATGCGCAAAATCCGCGAATTAATGTTTGTATATAAATTTGTTTATATTTTGCAGTGATTTGTTTAAATAATTTCTTAACAAAACAATGGATCATGAAGAAATGTTGACCATGATGGCTTTTATTATAGTTGTAATCATCTTCCCCAGCATGACATAATTCTTAATTTCTTAGTTGACGTTTATAAACACCTTCTTAGTTGCTAATTGTTCATTCCCAATTGATAATTTTGAATTCTTAGTTTAGTTGAGTTTATAAATCCACCATTAGTGGTGTCGTGGTTCCTAGCGGTCGGCTAGGTTATGTAACAAATTAAGTCCTTGGAGGGTAGACTCGGCCACGGCTTAAATGCATGGACTTTACATGAGGTTTGAAGGGATTAAATAATACCAGCCAGGTTTTAACAAACCAAATTTATTAAATTACTAATGAGGCGGAAAGTTGAGACAACAATGTCAAAGAACTGAATTAATGAAAGATTTTCGTACGACTCTCTAAACTGGCGCAATATCGAAATACTCTCCTTAAATAAATAGACAGTTCCAGGGTTATTACTCTCAAAATATTACTGAATCTCGATATGTGTTTACACTGATTGTAAGTAGTTATCAAAGTTTTATCTAATGTTATTTTAAAATCTAACAAACGGAAAATCAATTGCCCAAGCAAAACAAAAAGAACAATTATGAGACTATTTCTCTCTAGTTCAAGTACTTAACCCTGTTTGAGTAGTATGCCCTACCTGAGATCTAATATAAACATAAATAAACTATCTGCGCGAGGAAGTTTTAAGAGGCCCGCTTAAATACTCCTCCCTCATAATGAACAACCAGTTGCAGATTTGATTCAAATTTCAATTTTCTATGCTTCATTACCTTACATCAAGGAAATAACACCCAAACTAAACAGAATTTTACAACCATTTGATAATATCAAAATTGCAAATAGAACAGTTACTTCAATAAGACAAATATATTCAAAAGTAAAGGACAAAAATGATATTTTCTCACTTTCAAATGTTGTTTATAGTATCCCTTGTCTTGATTGTGAAAAAAATTACATTGGCCAATTTAAAAGATTACTGAATTATAGAATCACTTCTCATAAAAGTGATAGTAGACTACATCCTGAAAGATGTGCTTTAGATGAAAGATGACGGTGGTCAATGACCTTGACCACCGAATGAACTACTCTTCAACAAAAGTTCTTGCAAGAGAATCACATCTTTCAAAAAGATCTTTCTTAGAAATGGCCTTTATCTCTCAAGAGAATAACTCCATCAATAAACGAACAGATATAAGCCATTTGAGTGAAATTTATTCTTTTTTACTTTCTCTTGACATAAAACACCATGAAATCAGAGTAACCGAACGCAGAAATTCTAACCTACACTGAAGTTTATTTGTCGGAACAAAATGATGTCACTTGTCAAATTAAAACTGTCACATTTGAAAATAAACAAATTAAGTGTGTCTCTATGTACAACTAATTTGTCATTTCGTCCAGTTTATCAGTTTTGTATTTTTTAAAAAAAGAACTGAAAATACTGCATTTCTGATATGTTTATTTAGCAGAAACTTAATCTTTTAAACATAAATGGTTCTTATAAATAACTTTTATGAACATATATGTGAGCATCCTCAAATAAGATGTGAGTACTTATAATTTTGAATTTACAATCTTATATGACATTTCCAATTGTAGTCTCCCTGATGATGGAATAAAAGATTCCGAAAGCTTGGAAAAACTTAAAAGAGTTTCCTTTTACATCGCTGCATGCCCTACAAACAGTTTTACTATATATATATATATATATATATATATATATATATATATATATATATATATATATATATATATATATATATATACCGGGTGGCTACGAAAGTATTGCCTACAGAATATCTCAGTTATTGTATGAAGTAGGTTTGTGAAATTTGAAGCGTCGATATAATGACATAAGAGCTAGAATTTGAGCATATTGACATGTCGAAGTTAACTTCCGGTCTGACCGGAAGTAACATCAACTTTCTTATTTTATTTTTTTTTCTTTTCGCTTCATTCAGCATTCAATTCCCTTTCTAATGACATATCACAAGTAGGTATCTAACCAGAAACTAGATCAGAAAAAAATTATTATTGAAATTCACCGAGTAGGCCGTGGAAGCAAAATGAAAGCCAAAAATTGAAAAGTTGGATATGGAAACCATACGTCACTTGATAACAGTTGCTATTACTGTGATATTTTATTTTCATTCGTCGGCGTTATAAAAAGCCGCCAAAAAAATATTGGAAAAATTGGGAAAAAACAATACTTTGTAGGTCCATAACTTAAATAGGAACATACAACTTTTTCTTGCCTGTACTATTCAGCATAACCATTCCTTTCTAATGATATAATAGAAAGTAATTTTTTGAAATAAAATACCAAAAAATCCAATTATTATTCTTAAAATAACGAAAAAACAGTTTTATCGAAAAAAGTATTCAAATTGATAGGATTGAAGATAAAATAAATTCGAAACACATGTTCGAAATGCATTCCCTCAGCGTCAATACATTTATTGACTCTGATGATATTTTCATGTAAAACGTTTCTCAACATTTGGGGCGTGATATCTTGGAAAGCTCTACGGATTTTTACTTCTAGCTCATGTAGAGTTGTAGGCTGTGTGGAATACACCCTATTTTTAAGATGCCCATATAGAAAAAAGTCGCACGGAGTAAGATCAGGTGACCTTGGTGGCCACCTGACTGGACCATGGGTTGTTATAAGTCTCTCTTGAAAGCGATTTTGAAGATAATTTCTCGCTATTCTTGAATTATGCGGAGGGGCGCCATCTTGCTGGAAGTACATTCTCTCAGTTATTTCCGTTGGTAGGTTGTTAATGAATTCCGAAATTCCATTCGTTAAAAAATTAAAGTGTCTCTTTCCGGTTAGTTGGCCTTGAAAAAGAACAGGGCCAACAATATGAGTTCCAACTATTCCTACCCAAATATTCACACCAACTCTCTCCTGGAAGCCGCCTTGTCGAAACCGGTGCTCGTTTGCTATCGCCCAGTACTTGGAACTAAAGACCGTTCACACTTTTAGCACTTTACACTTCGACTATCGACAATAATCCAAATAAAGTACAGTACCTACCTTGTATTATTCCTGTTAAATAATCCATTGTTGGTAAATCTTGACTCGTCCGTAAACAAGATATAATAGTTAAATAGGTGATTCTCAGCATTTTGTCGAAGAAACCAATTACAATATTCCAGGCGCCTTTCACCGTCATTTTCATACAAATGTTGATGCAACTGATACTTGAAGGATTTCAATCGATGTTTTTTCAAAATTTTCCTAGCAGAGTCCTTACTTATAGCTAATTCGGCGCCAATCTGCCTTGAGGAAATTGTGCTATCATATTGTACTAAAGCTAATACATTAATTTCAGTTTCCTCATTAATAACAAATGCTTCTTGGTCTTCGTGAACATCAGACTCAGTTCTTAATTTTTCTTCAAGCCACTGGAAATACCTTCTTGACGGTTGCTGCCTCCCTGGATATCGCTCTAAATACAATCGTTCAGCGGCATAAGAATTTTTTAAACATTCACCATAAATGAGAAGCATGTCAATTTGTTCGGTTCGTGAATAACGGGGCATTTTTTTAATATTCCACTAACTGATTTCGATTTCCAAACCCTTTTAAAATGGCAGAATCAAAAACACTACTTCGAACGTCAAAATAATATGGATAGCAGCGTTCGTGACAGCTCCCATTTCTTTTTTGTTTCATTCCAAAATACATCTTAATCAGTCTACTTGTTAATATTTTGGTTCGAATGATTATTGCAATGGAATGATTATTCTGAATAGCACAAACATCGTCCATAGGTAGATATTAGAATATCTATGGACGATGGCACAGACCAAGTACGTTTATGTTCCTATTTAACCTAGAACCTACAGGATAGAATTTATCATTCCACATTATTTTTAATTTTAATTTTGCGTATGGCGATAATCTGTTTTGTTATTTGAAGAATAATAATTGGATTTTTCGGTATCTCAGTTCAAAAAATTATTTTCTATTATATCATTAGAAAGGAATAGTTATGCTGAATAGTACAGGCAAGAAAAAGTTGTATGTTCCTATTTAAGTTATGGACCTACAGAGTATTGTTTTTTTCCCAATATTTCCAATATTTTTTTTGGCGGCTTTTTATAACGCCGACGAATGAAAATAAAATATCACAGTAGTAGCAACTGTTACCAAGTGACGTATGGTTTCCATAGCCAACTTTTCAATTTTTGGCTTTCATTTTGTTTCCACGGCCTACTCGGTGAATTTCAATAATAATTTTTTTCTGATCTAGTTTCTGGTTAGATACCAATTTGTGATATGTCATTAGAAAGGGAATTGAATGCTGAATAAAGCGAAAAGAAAAAAAATAGGGTTTCCATTTAAAATAAGAAAGTTGATGTTAACTTCGACATGTCAATATGCTCAAATTCTAGCTCTTATGTCATTATATCGAAGCTCCAAATTTCACAAACCTACTTCATACAATAACTGAGATATTCCGTAGGCAATACTTCCGTAGCCACCCGGTATATATATATATATATATATATTGTTATGAAAATAATTGTATATAAGAATTTAAGATAGGAGAGATAGATAAGTTTAGGTCAAAGAACTATCCAATTCCATACAAATATAGGGATCAAGTAAGGAAAGAAATAGAGAAAATGATGAATCATGGGATAATTGAGAGAAGTATTAGTATTGACATCAATCCAATCGTGGTAGTAGTTAAAAAAAATGGGGAACTTAGGCTATGTTTGCATGCCAGAGAATTAAATAAAATAACTATTCCACAATACGAAGCACCTCTAAATATTGATACCATTTTTGGCAAAATTACCAATACTAAGTGTTTTTCTAAAATATACTTGAAGCATAGTTTTTGGTTGATTCCTTGGCACGAAAGGGGTAATTTATAGATTCTGTGTTGTTCCATATGGCTTGCACTCTGCTTGTCCAGCACTAGAAAGAGCGTTACACAAGATCCTTGACAAAAATGAAGATTTTGCACTTCATTATGTTGATGACATATTGATTTATTCTAAAGACGAATCCATTCATAAAGAACACCTAGCTAAAATATTGCAATTGTTAGATGAAGCAGGACTAAAAATTAATTTAGGCAAGTGTCAATTCTTTTCAACTGAAGTTAACTATTTAGGATACAAACTAAATGACAAATGGACCCAGAAAGAATACGTACGATACAAGACTACACTAGACCTCATAACTTGAAGACATTAAGGGGATTTTTGGGGATAATTAACTATTTCAAAAGATTGATACCAGATCTTAGTAATAAAGAGGTACCTTTGATAGAAGTGTTGAAGAAAAATGTTAGATGGAAATGGGGAGATGCACAAGAACAAGCTTTTATAGAATTAAAACAAATTTTTATTAACGAACTAAAAGTTTACCACCCAGACTACACTGTACTATTTACTCTGAGGACGGATGCTTCTATGCTAAGATTTGCAGGATTGTTAGTTCAGAATCAAGGGGGAAAAGAAGTTTTTATAGCTTTTATTTCAAGAATAACAAAACAATATGAACGTAATTATAGTGTCACTGAATTGGAATTAGCGAGTATAATATTTTGTATTGGTAAGCTAAGATTTTACTAACTAGGAGCAAAGTTTTTCATTGAAACTGACCACGAGGCATTACTATCTATTGTAAATTGGCTAGTAACAGAATTCAAAGATGAGCATTGCTACTTCAGGAATACAAATATGAAATAAGACATATACCAGGACGACAGAATATAATTACAGACAATAACTAGGATGGAAACAAATGAGACTAACAATACTAGACAAATTAAAATAGGGGTAAATGTATTTAGGAACAGGACAGGACTGCACTCATTACAAACGATAAAATAAGACCAAAAAGCACTCACTGACAAAGAAAAAAGGGGAACAATAGACAGAGATGGGATTATTATTAAAGTAGTTAATGGGGAAGAACTTCACATGTTAACGAAAGAAGTTACACACAAAATAATTGACGACATACATTACAAATACTCACATATACGGATTCGAAAGACATGGATGACATTTAGGGAAAACTACATTAGTAACAGAGACATAGAACATTATAAACAAATGCATACCATGTCAATTAGGAAAAAACAAGAACATGACTAACAAAAACGAACCTAGAAGCATAATAACACACAAACCACTACAAATAATTTCCATGGACTTTATAAGTAACTTAATAACTACAGACAACAAGAATAAACACATATTGGTAAAACTGTCCAACAAAGAAGACAAAATTGTAAGGCAAATATTAACAGAATTCATACCCAAAATAGGAAAACCACAACAAATAATTCTAGATAATGCCACTTATTTTAACAATGAGAAAATGAAAGAATTTGCTCAGAGATCAGGAATAAAGCTTAATTTTACGAGTACAAGACATCCAGCTTCCAACCCAACTGAATGATAGATCAAAGAAGTAGTAAAATATTTAAGAATTGTTTCCCAAGAAAACCATAGAATGTGGGATGAAAAATTACCTTTGGTAGAAAATTATTTGAATGAAGTGCCGAATACTGTGACAGAGGAGTGTCCAAAATACATTATGACTGGAAGAATGCCTGAGAGAGAATGGATCAATAATGAAAGAGATTTGAATGAGATTATGAATGAAGTGAATATGAGGATACAGAGGAATGCGAATAAATATTTGAGTAAAGAGAATAAACGTAGGAATAAAAGAGTGAAATTTGAAAAAGGAGAATTGATAATAATAATAAAATCTTTGAGAGTACCAAACAATAAGAGAGGGATATGAGCAAAATTGCAACTACCATTCGAAGGTCCTTATGAAATCGAAAACGAAAATCCTAAAAACAGCTACAAATTAATAAATCTAGTGGATAAAAACTTAAGAGGAATCTTCAATATTGAAAGTATTTATTAATTTAAATCATAATAAGAGAATTAAATGATTACCGAATGTGACGATCCATTGTAATAAACAGTTGTGTTTTTTTTTGAATACTTGCAGAACCAGCACCTGTAAAAAATAGAAGTAGATTAGTAGAGAAAAAATAAATATAGTAAGTAGAAATTTTATATTTGAATTTTGCTATTGGGATACCAAAATTTCAAATGGAAAATTTGGGGAATTTGTTATGAAAATAATTGTATATAAGAATTTAAGAAAATATTATTATTATTTCAATAGAAAAGGCTAAATACTTTACCTTAACTCTGAAGTATCACATTTTCAACTTTACATCTATAGATTTCAAGTAAATCCAGCCAGAATATCAAAAATAATTTTTTTTGAAGCAAGTTAGGTTGTTCCGATACGATACCATTCCTCATTTCAACACTAAATCAAAAAACACAGTCTACTGAACAATTTGGAAATTTCATGGATATTATCATTAGAAAGGAAATGTTGGAAAGAAGACAAAAATGAATTTTAGCAGGTCTTTCCTTTGTAAAATAAATTTAAAAAAATTGTAATGAATGATTATTATTTTATTAGGATAAATTTTAAAATACACCCAGTGCGTGGAAATAATATAAAGTGCTGACAATACCTCGTGTGCTGAGAAGAGAACTTTGATAAGAGAAGAGAAAAAGTACGTGGTTACCAGGGAAAAGAAACAACGACGGGAAAAAAATTTGACCTGCAGATTTTTGGAAAAACAAATATTTTTGAAGCCAATTGATCGAAATTAGAATAATTCACGTTGAGGTTTGATTACATGAAAATAAATTAAAAGACATGCAATTTACCTATCAGGAGTCAACAGGGATAAATTCCACTACTGGAACTTTGGTGAAGCCAAACTGGTAGGGCTCAAAGGGCATCCAGGTATTTATACAACTGATATATTCCACAATGTTTCCAAGTATTTGAACTTCACTCACATCCAAGGTCAAGAATACTGGTCTGAAAAAACATTTCTTGGACTTTTATCCTCGCGTATTTGAAAGAAAGAAAGAATGACTTACTGTTGTGTCGGGACATTATTCATAGTATAATTTAGTATAATTATCAAATATTTGATGTTTTGCATGTTCAATTTCCCTACTATAAACATAACCATAGATTTTGTGAGCCACGTTCAGTATGTTTTCATTTTATATGTCAATTGAACAGTGTGTCCCTAGACAGCCAGAGTGCGTTCCAATAACACAAACTCTATGGTTATTTTAATTGTGTTTCATTGGAACACTAGAGGGTTTGTTCTAGAGTAAGGTATTCATCGCAGGATAGGCAGATATAAGATTTTAATTGAATCATCACAATTTTGTTGAAATTTCTATTAATAAACATACAAATTCGAGTTTTGAATATTTCCAATTTATTAATTTGGTATTACAATCATATACTGTGCAAAATTTGATTTGATATTTAATAACCCTTTCCAAGAATCCAACCCGAGGAAGAGCCTGCATGTTTGGACTGAGCTGAGTTTCTGAAACGAAGAACAAAGGTAAAAGTATTCAAAGAGTGAAGTAGTAAACTAACGTCGCCACGGAGGCAGCTATAGCTACCAGCGTGACAATCCTACCCAGGAAAATATAAATCAGGATGGATTTATCGAGGGGTAATATATAAAAATATAAATAGAAAGTTTATTGGGTATAGCCCTCAAATTGTCTACGGTTGCACAACAATTTGAGGGCTATACCCAATAAACTTTCTATTTATATTTTTATATATTGATGCCTAATTTGGAATAAGGGATACCCAATTCGTTGTTAATCTGTTCGATAATTCACAAAAATATAGCTTACAGGTATATGTCAAATCAAAAAGGTACAAATACGCTCACCACGAATCTAAGCTCGAACTCTTCTCGTAATCTAATTAAACAAGTCACTTCAGTTTAGACGGTCGCGAATCTTGCGAACTCCGGAAATTAAGGAACTCAAAATGTTCCTACGACTCAAAAAAATTAACAAAAGCCGTTACAAATTACCAACTCAACACAAAAGCCTCTTCGCGAAACAGTGACATGAGATACCTCGTATTTCAATCCACTCTAGATATTCCCTAACTCGACTATAAGACCAAATGGGCTTAAACCCCGAACAAACCGACTGCAATCCTGGTTCGTACCCGACTCCCGAACTTTTCTTGAAAAATTCAAAAGCTTTTCAGCTTCAAATTTCACTCACGAAATCTTCACAGCTAATCAAATGCTCTCGAATATGTTTCTAGACTGTGGTCCTGTTAATGCCCTCCCTCAGCTCGAAGAGTAAGTATGCGAAAATTATCGATAAAGTTCTGTTACTCATGTCGACTAAGACGGTTGACTATATCTATCCCTTAACCCTAGATGTCGCGACTATGCTGTATCTGTTAGGGTCACTGAATCTAGAAGGCCGTGCCGTCCTTACGGGTATGGCCAATGGGCGTGGTCTAGTACTTGAAATAGATCCAGTGTTCAAATAACCCACAAAACTTGCTCTCTAATTGGTGATTTTGTGGGTTATTGGAATACTGGAACTATTTCAAGTATTGGACCACGCCCATTGGCCATACCCGTAAGGACGGCACGGCCTTCTAGATTCAGTGACCCTAGTATCTGTACAATTATCCCGAATTATTTGTTTACGGCTAACAAATTCGAGAGCCTGGGAGGTACTTAAAATTTAACGATGTTTGAAATCGTCTAGCGCCCTTCGACCTCTCCCTTAATAAAATTGGGATCTTTATTGCATTTCTTTGAAAAATATCTAAACAATTTTAATGGTGTTCATGTCCTTTTGACCTGGTTAAATAATAAAGTTGGGTTTTTGTTTAGTCTGGCTTTAAAGTATCAAGTTGTTATTTTAATGTGTTTTTTTCTGTTTTATGTGGTTTGCCCTATTCGACCCTAACACCGATACTGGAACCGATATGAGGTTCCCTTTTCCAACGAAACAGACTTTTCCAAATTTAGTCTATACAACAAACAAATATATACTTCTGTACTTTGTTACACCAAGAGGATTCCGTCAAAAAATCAAACTAATATTTGGTTGGATCTATTCAAGAATACAATCTGTTTGAATCAACGCAATTATGCAATTATGAATCTTGACCCATAAGTCTTCAACGATACCTTGACTTGACCACTCATTTTTCACTATGACATTGAAATCATTCCTAACTGCGATTAATAGTCCTCCTCCTCCCTTATTTCCACTTAATATTGGATCTCTATCTTTACGGTAAACGAAGTAAGAGACAGAAAAAGTTCCCTACTATCTATCGAGTCATTAAGCCAAGTGTAACAAGCCAATATTACATCGTAAGTTGAACAGAGAGTCGATAAAAAAATTAGGAGTGGATCTTCGAATTCAAAAGAATATAAATTAATGAATTCGACATAGAGTATAACTATACAGTGTGTCCCACTTACCATGCTCACCATGGGTATCTTTTTAATGGTAATAGATACGAGGTCGGATGACACCAAATGTGGAGTTTATCAAGGCTAACTATAATGTGAAAAAATATTTTGATAAAATCTATTCGTTTTTGTTTTATACACAAATAACAGTTTTTGATCATTTTCATGTCTCTTGCACGTGAATTTTGACCCACTTCTGGTGGGTCCAAATAACTGGAAATTTGGCAGATGTTCATAATTCCGGTGACAATGCACTATGGTATTTTTATTGAAATGAAAAATAAAAAATGGCGGCTCCTCCAATATGGCGGACGAGATTTGTGATTATGGTCCAATTCCATTCAAAATTTGTACGTGGGGGTTTTTGAGGTCGTAGATCATGATTTTTCTGTTGAAATTTATAAATTCAAGATGGCAACTTCAAAATAGTTCTTGTTTATGTATAAATGACGATAACTCCGTTGTTATCAACAAAAAGCTATTACTGTGACATATTATTTGCAAGAGAAAAAAAGTTATTCATAACTAAGTCATAGTGAGCTATGACCTACATTTGAAAAATAAAAGTTGGTGCTGATATCTCAAATTTTAGAAGAGTTGGTATGAATTTCATATTTTTTTCCAAATCTCATTAAAAAACTGCCATAACAATGTGAAATTCCTATTCAAATAGTTTCATAAATAAAGAAGTTACGGACGAGACATGAAAATAATCAAAATCTGTTTTTTGCGAATAAAACAAAAACGAATAGATTCAACAAAATATTTTTTCACATTATAGTTGGCCTTGATAAACTCCACATTTGGTGTCATTTAACCGACCTCGTATCTCTCACCATTAAAAAGATACCCATGGTGAGCATGGTGAGTGGGACACACTGTATACATACGATTCACAAAAGATGTTGACACATACACATAGAAATAAAAAAACTGAGCTATCGGTGACAAGGTGCATATAGGACAAACAAGTAGTTATTTGAAACAAAGTATGACTGAGCATAATAGGGACTGCATAAATATACACTAAAACAATGAAAACTTCCACGACTCCTGCAGAACATATTAGCAGTCATTCCTCCACACTTGAATCAGTCAATATAATTGGACAACAGACGATATTGTAAGAAAAACTCCTGATTGAGATAAATGAAGCAACAATAGTGAAAGATATATTGATTAAGGAATTGATAGTGAAAATTTGAAGACCTCGTATTTAAATCTAGTAGATGCAATCAAATGAAAATTGTGAATCAGGCTCATTAGCAAGTGACTTTTTCCAACTCTCCTCATTTGTTCATTTCCATGTGCCTGTGTCAACGTCTAGTTAAATTTTTTTTCATCTATACTTCATTCAAGAAATCATTTCAATATGTATACAGAGTCATGAAGATAAACATAAAGTTTCGAAACGTCGACAGCTCACCAATTGATTTTCTTCAACATTCCAACCAAATTCCCACCACCTCAAAAATCATTTAATCATATTCAACGGTCGCTACCCCATTCAGTCATTTGTATTGTAATATAATTTATCCCTTTTTTCAGTTCTTTTATGACCCGAAAAATTTGTTCTTAAGCCAGACATCTGTTTCTGTGGATACTTTTCTAACCCTAGCAGGTATTTTGACGGCATACACTTTGATGAAGAGAAAAAATATCAATCTGATTGAGAGCTACGTCCACAGGTATTTCAGGTTAGTATCAAACGTTTCAACCTGATGTAAGTAGGAGATTCAAACCGGTTCTGGACCTCCCCCTCCACTTTGTTGTCATCAGCTTCTCAGGGACCTTCATGGGTTCTGATAGCCATTGTATGGCTATGAACTAGACGTGCTCTTATTGGGCGTCGAATTTTTCTTGTTGTTTGACTTTTATCATTATTTAAATAGAAGTAAGATAGTCAGCCAACCTTATGGGATTAATTTAATATCATGTCGTAACGTCGGTACGGCCAATGTGTAGAGTCTAATAGTTCCAATCTCTTTAAATAGTTCCAATGTTCCAAATAACCTACAAAAGCGCCAATTAGGAAGTGAGGGTCATAAGAGAGAGAGACCGATAATTTTGGAAGAGAAGGTTGGGTTATATTTCTTTTGAAAGTCAGACTGTCGAAAAAGTAAATTATGGATATCATGTTCAATTTCAATGGTTACATATCAATTATAATTTTTTTATCGATTGAAATTGTCAGGTGTACAATGGACTCGAATTACAAAAAAGTGTCGACTTCTGGGCACGGCCCCAATATTCTGTGGTTCGGCCACCAGCTATTCTGGAACATGGAGATACAGCCGTCGACCATCTCTGCTGCATACACAAGAGTTTATTTTAGGAGGGCAGAACCTAGTGTTGTTTATAGAATGATGTGTTAAAGTTGCCAATGATTGATTAAAGATATCCACAGAGTTACAAACTCTTTATAAAAACACTGAAACTTCTCCGTTACTTGGGTTCATTATTCAAAATTGTTCTCCCACATACTTCTCATTCAATATATACCATTATCTTATCAACACAAATTTTCAAAAAATTGGGTATCCATTTGATGTACTGCTAATAACTCAAAAACCAAATAATAACGATTATTGACATGATTGAATTACCTACTGCATTTCTGACTCAACCATTTACAATCTTATATTATGTTCTTTTTTGTATGATTATGAAAGTTCCTTTATATACCTAATTTTTTTTGTATTCCTACCATAAATTACGACATTTCTTGAGATAGCGTTGTATAAATAAACAAAAAATATCCAGGTTTCACAAAAATCTGAACGAGAATTATGACCTCCACATGGCATGGTTGAAACAAGAAAATATAGCCATTCACTTCAATGAAACAGCTATTCTAAAGAGATTACCAATGTACTAACACTATCTTTTATATTATGGTCTAACCAATTTTCTCAAGATGAAAGTTATTATAGAATTCTTAACCTTGTTCGAAAGAAAAGATTCCATTCTTCAATTTACAACTTTTCCATTCTAGGTGCTTATTAGAATTGACCACTTTTTTCAAATACCATTTTTTGGTCTATGGTTCCAGAATGAATCTGAAAATTGATAAAATGGGTTGATAATCTGAACAATGGGCTGATAATCTGGGCCGTGGTGGTAGAGCGTTCGCATTTGGAGCGAATGGTCGAGGATTCAAAACCTCTCATGGTCATCGGTCTTGTGTATGGCATCACACGTTGAAAGTTAAGGCATGCGTCTTCCCTAGCTCACACAAGTCTTTCGAAGGGTTGCACGTAGGAGTGCAATCGGTTGACGGAAATAACAATAACGAAAAATTCAGAAAAATTTGTCAGTCCTAGTGAACACAAAATATCAATACTCTGCACACACTTTACTTTGTTTATTGATCCCAAAAAACATTTTTGTTTATAGAGGTATTACATTTTTGCATAAATTGTATCACGGCAATACATATGAAATACAAATTGATGAAGAAATCAAACAATTATTAGAAAGAAATGATGAGAATAATTTGTGAAATAAGTCATATCAAATCAAAAATAAACCAAAGCAAAAACAGTCAAAGGTAAAACATTGATGTTATATTATAGGAATTGAAGTCATCTGTTTAGAATAGATTTCTTAATTTAATTTTTGAATTTAGTTTTAGTCCTGATTTCTTTCACAATTTTCCACTGAACTATTCAAGGTAAAATTCCCTTAACCGGCGCTACAAGCTACAAAAAAAATTTTTTTGAGACTTACGTAGTTTGACCTCCTGAACTAAAAATCCAAATGAAATTTTTGACGGTCTCTAGTAATTTCGGAGATACGGGCCTTTTTTTGAATGAAAATTAACATTTTCTGGTACACGTTTCTTCTTCGAAAAACACACTCAAATGCCTCCTTATTTTCACCAGCACAATATATACACCTTAATTCACAAGTTTTGCACTTTTTTTCATTGAAAACAGTTTTTATCAACAAATTGTAGCTTTTTATAGCAAATAGAAAATCAACAAATTCATGATGTTTTGTTTGCTGAATATCTGTCATTTAAGTTGTCAGATTGGTAACAATGGAATTGACGGAAAGGCGATTCTAATGTTGCGTCATTGCCAATGTGATTCCAGAAATATTCAATTCACGTATCACATAAAATATTTTAGTGAATGAGTATGAAAAATGAGTTGATATTATAACCACAACATTTTCCCATCAACACTCTGACTGCACATTGGAAACAATGGTACTCATACTGTTTCTAAATGACTAGCAAAATTCAAAAGAACGAGACAGATCACAGAAATGTGCGCAAACAAATATGAATATACATGCGCACAAAAAAATAAAGAACATTTTTCTCATAAAATAACCTACTTTAATGACTATAAATCAACCCAACAGACCCGATCTTATGCAAACCTAACCGAGCTCACCCGACTATATGATACGGATAGGTTGCGTCTTTTCTATCTGTTCGTGCATGCGCATATACCAAAAATGAATGTTTGTGATCCGACACGTTTATTTAGGTAATTATTTGTTCGCAAAAAATGCCTGCTACATGCTCTGTCAATTTAAAAATATCTTTTGTGCATTCAAAATATTAATACCAAGATTTTTTTCCAATCCAGTTATCTGACAACGAAATGGCTTCTTTCATAACAAAGTAGCCAGTATCAATGTCTTTTAGTGATTCAACAACAACAATGAGTCTTAATAACTTTATAAGAGTACAACAAAACAGCGTGAATTTGTTGATTTTCTATTTGCTAGAAAAAGCTACAATTTGTTGATAAAAAACTGTTTTCAATGAAAAAAATTGTAAAACTGGTGAATTAGGGTGTGTATATTGTGCTGGCGAAAATAAGTAGGCATTTGAATGTGTTTTTCGAAGAAGGAACGTGTACCAGAAAATGTAAATTTTCATTCAAAAAAAGGCCCGTATCTCCGAAATTACTTGAGACCGCCATAAATTTCATTTGGATTTTTTGTTCAGGTGGTCAAACTACGTGAGTCTCAAAAAAAAAATTGTAGCTTGTAGCTCCCGGTTAACGGAATTTTACCCTAATCAATATTGATAGCCATTTCTTTCTCAAGGATTCCTGTTTCAATCCTGAAAAAAAATAATTATGAATGGAAATATAATCTGTTATTGTCTTTACTGAGGAAAATTGGAAAATAAATTCTTCAATCAACTAATTAACAATTTATACACAAAATGATCTTGAACTCACCTCTGAGAATACAAAATAATTTATGACTTTTGTCGGTGTTCGTGCAGGTTTTCACTGCACAATAGGTACTTCACTTTCAGAAGAAAGGAATATTTGTACGAGTAAAAAAATTAACAACATATTCCTAAGTTGGATCAGTGACAGCAGAAGATTTTGGGACTTTCTTTTCTTTCTTTCTGTGAATCTGCTAAAACTATTTTTGAACATTTCCAATGACATGAAAATTAACCTTTGACATGTGTCACTAGTTCAAACATCGGACCTAATTTTCGGGGTGTTCTTTGGAACATTGAAACTATTTAGTCTCCACCCATTGGCCATACCCGTATGAAGTCCAAAGCCTTCTAGGATTCAGATAATTCATTAGGTATATAAAGGAACTTTCATGATCATATTTCAAGTATTTCAATCATGTCAATATTTTTTAGATGTTTTGTAATATGTCTGATATTAATTTTTGCCTTGAGTTTTTTGCCAAAGCTTGATTTCATCTAAGAGGCTTTCAGCAAATATATTTGACATGTGTTATGTTCACGAATGCTAGGCACTTCTGTAAGATTTAAATGCGATAATCGATATTATTTGGTTTTTGAGATATTAGCAGTACCTCAAATGGATACCCAATTTTGATAATTTGTGTTGATCATTAAATGGTATATATTGACTAAGAAGTATTTGGGAGAACAATAATCTTTAATTTTTAATAATGAACCAAATTATTTGAGAAATTTCAGTTTGGTTCTGCCCTTCTAAAAGAAACTCTTGTGTCTGCAGCAGAGATGGTCGACGGCTGTATCAAAGCGTAGATTCTTTGGCTTTATCTCCAAGTTCCATAATGGCTGGTGGCCGGGCCACATAATATCGGGGCCAAGCCCAGAAGTCGACGCCATTTTTGAAATTCAAGTCAATTGTACACCTGACAATTTCAATCCACATAAAAAATTAGAATTCATTATGTATCCATTTAAAGTGCATTTGGTCAATATCATTTTAAAATTGTGCTTAAATATATGTTAAAAACGAAAGTTGAATCTGTAATTTCAAATGGCGCCATTTATACAACAATGTTGATTGTATGCTAAAAACCTTTGTTGTTACCGTTATGTTTATGAGAATGCTTGTGCTGAAGTTGACTAAATCCCCCTTGAATTGAACATGATTTACATAATTTACTTATTTGACTATCTGACTTTCAAAAGGAACATAGCCCAACTTTTTCTTCCAAAATTATCAGTTCTCTCTCTTATGATCCTCACTTCCTAATTGGCGCTTTTGTGGGTTATTTGGAATATTGGAACTATTTAAAGAGATTGAAACTATTAGACTCCACCCATAGGCCGTACCCGTAAGAAGGTCAAAGCCTTCTAGGATTCAGTGATCCTATTTTGAAAATTTGCATACACGATATTGAAGATCTGGGTTGAGAACTGTTTTTTTAAAATTCATTCTGATAGAGGGAGAAGTGTGTCATACTGAGAAAAGTTATTTCAATAGTATAATTAGGAAAACGGAGAAAGTTAAAGCAGTTCTAACCAATTGTTATTACCGGTTCTCGCAACAGAGCTTCTGGAATGCTCCGGAGGTCCAAAACTGACAATTCAGGGTGAAATAAGTGAAAAAGTTGAATGAATTATTCTAGGTTAACACCAGTACTAGCGATGGTAGTTTTAATGCTGTCTACTCTATATACTTATACAGGTGATGGTCCCTTATGGTGGGTCACCGCATCAATGGCTGATGCTTGCAAAGACCATTGGTGGGTCTTTCTACTGTACGTGCAAAACTATTATCCTGCGGAAAAAGTGAGTATCTGATGAATTCATTAGTGGTGCACGAAAAATTGGCGAAGGAAAACTTAAACATTTTTGCGCTCATCAGAGTGTTTGTTCCTATCCTATAGTTGTCTTATACAACTCCGTAGTTTCAAAACATGCAACAAATTTTTACATTTGAGTCACTTAGAAAATCATCTCGACCTGCTTTTTGCCTCGTAGTTCGAACTTTTTGTCAACTCAGTCTGGTCAACATGTACCATTGGAAAAAAAATTGTATAGTCACCGAAACTTATGATCGGGGTATCATTCGATTCCTAATTTCATGTAGAAAGTTGGGGATAGGTCCCAATAGGGGCCAAAAAAAATTGCATAAATTATAAACAATCAAGTGAAAAAAAAGTATGGCTTTGGTTTCTTTTGGAATATCTCGAAAAATATTAAAGATTTTGGAAATATTAAAAAAGATCGGAAAAGATCAGCAAATTTACCGAAGAAAGTTCCGACTCCCAAAACTGTCCCTCCAATATTCATAATTTTTACAGAGCCCTGAAAATGGAGCCAAAAACAACAATTTTTTTTAACATATTAAATATGAATATCAAGGAATAAAAAAATAAACCGCGGTTAAAAATTTTTATCCCAGTTTCCCAATATATTATTTATTTGTTAATTAACAATTTTTCTAAACTGAATGTTAACATGAAAACCCTGATATTATTGAACTAAAACCATAGGATTTTTTCACTAGTGAAGTTATTCTAATAGGCTTACAAATAGATAATTGATGCAAAAATTGTAAAATTCTGATTTTCCATTTTTTTATTAACAAAAATAACAAAATTGAAGAAAGATAATATTTTTTTTTTCATCTTGAATGTTTTGATTTCTAATGTTTTAAAGCCATATATTTTTTTTTATTTTTTTCAACACCATTGTTTAAAATATTATTACAAAACAAATACATTGTTCACGAGCAAATCAAAATATTTTTTTTGTAATATATTTACTGATGAAAATTATGATTTTGAAAGAAAAAACGATTCCTTATAAAATTGTAATTGGTGCTAAAAAAAATTTATTTACTTTTTTTTTTATTTTCAATTGTTAATAAAAAAATGAAAAATAAATTTTTTACAATTTTTGCAACGGTTATTTTTTTGTAAGCCTATTTAGGATTACTTCACAAAGTGAAGAAATTCTAGGTTTTTAGTTCAATAATTATCGGGATTTTTATGTTGACATTCAGTTTAGAAATATTTGTTGAATAACAATTGCATAATTAATGGAGAAAATGGGATAACATTTTTTCAACTGCGGATTATTGTCAATTGATGTATTTCAATAGTACACGATTTTTTTTATTCTTTAATATTCATATTTGATATGTTAAAATATTTTTTGTTGTTGTGTCATAGTGACGCAACGCTCTATTATATTTGATCTTCTTTTCAGATCTTTTTTAATATTTCGAAAATCTTTGGTATTTTCAAAAAATATTCAAAAAAAAAAAACAAAACCCCACTTTTTTTCACTTAATTGTTTATAACTTTCGTAATTTTTTTCGGCCCCTTTTACCTTTCCTTAAACTTTCTACATGACACGAATCGAATGACACCATGATCATAAAGCACCCCTCACAATGGCATAGGATATTGGCCCACAGTAGGATTTATCTGAAATTTACATATGTTATTGGTATTGAGTTCCTGATCAAATGCTCTCCTTGGCTCAATCCTCGAAGACCAGTGGTTAAGCTCTCAGAGTCGTATTTAGTATAGGTGCCAAATAAACAATGACACTTTTTTCTCAAGTCCATAATTTTTTATTTCCTATTAGAATTTAAATGAACAAGAAATATTGCAAAATCTCAGCGTTTGTCGTATAGCACAAGTCCTCTGCGAAACTTGTTTTGTCCTACAGGGCCGTATTTAGTAAAATTGCATTTGCCAAGTGATCCACAAAAAACTGAATCAGATTGATTTTGTTATAACTTTCTCATTTCTTGATCCGTCAGTGGTTGATAGCTCGTTTGATAGATGAATGTAGCTTTCTTTGTGTTCATCACAAACTTTATGTAGGACTTATCTTGTAGCTTTTTAAGGAAGATAGCAACAGAAAAAAATAAGAACCTCAACGTTGTGACTTGGGGAGAGTATTCTCGATTCAGAAGGAGAAAAAATATGAAGTATTTATTCAGTACACTACACTACACTACACTACACTATGCATGAAAACTAGCCTGACGAGAATAATGAAGAAGATGTATTGGTAATAGCAGTTGCAAATCAGGGGCAAGAACACCAGTAACTTGTGCTCATATTTGTAGCATATTGTGGTATTTGGGATTTGCTCGCCATAATCAAAATGTGAATTATCCTTCGACTTCTGTGTTACAGCATATTGAAGATGCCTCAAATCGTCCTGTTCAAGATGCGATACTACAGCAGCTGTAAGTGTTCTAGTATTATTTTGATAACGTGAACTTGACTTTTTTGTTTCATTTTTGTTAGTTATGAATTAGATATAGTTTCAATAAGATAATAGAGTTATATTTATATTAAAGAGATAGATAATTACAAAAGTAAAAGACCGTTTTGAGCAATCAATACGTTGTAGTTCTTATTTTTTCCTGTTATTATCGCTCTTTAAAAGTTACAAGATAAGTCCTACATGAAGTTTATAGGTTAGGCCGGCCATTTTGCGGATATTGAAATGGCGACCACTTTTGTTATGTACACAAAGGAAGCTACATTCATCTATCAAACGAGCTATCAACCACTGTTATGATCAGGAAATATGAAAGTTATACCAAAATCAATTTGATTCAGTTTTTTATGGATCACTTGGCAGTTTTACTAAATACGGTCCTGTAGGACAAAATATGTTTCACAGAGGACTTGTGCTGAAATATAAATGCTGAGATTTTGCAGTGTTTCTTATTTAATTAAATTCTAATCGGAAATAAAAAAATTATATTATATATTATCATTGTTCATTTGGTACCTATACTAAATACGGCCCTGAAAGCTGAATCATTGGTCTTAGAGGATTGAACCCTCTAGAACATTTGATCAGAAACTCAATACCAAAAACATATGTGAATTTCAGGCAAATGCCAATGTGGGGCAATTTCCTATGCTAGTGTGCGTGGTCCTTTCGGTAACTATAGAATTTTTTAGAAAAACAAATGGTACATGTTGACAAGACTAACTGACTTATTTGGTTAATCACTTGTCTAATACATTTTGGACGGGACTGTAATTTCAATTTAATTTTTCAGTGTGTTCTTCAATCATGGTACTTGGGAGTCGACATGCAATGTTACATCGATGCCGCCGTGATTATGGTGTTCTTAAAAAAGTCTAGCAAAATAACATTAACCGGAATGGGTTTACTAATTTTCCTGAGTGCTGCGATATCCTTTTGGATTTATTATGCTTATGCTTTGTCAATTGTAAGATTCAATTACACGTGAGTATTATTTAAGAAACTCTTGGATCAAAATGAGAACATAATCAAAATTATGAAAATTATAGTCAGATGAGATGGTCAAAATTTCCCTAAAAAGATTAGTCTCCTTATGAGTTTTTAAAGAGTAAAAGTGGATTTTGCGCAATTTCCTCGACTGCAGATGGATTACATTTTTTGATTACCAATTCAATTCTACGAAGGGCCACGAGCAATTTTTTTTGGAATCCCGATTCCATTCTCGCCGACTTTAATCTCGGACCCCCGACTTTGATCTCGGACCCCCGACTTTAATCTCGTACCCTCGACTCGAATCTCGGACCCCCGACTTTAATCTCGGACAACCGACTTTAATTTCGAACCCCCGACTTTAATCTCGGACCCCCGACTTTGATCTCGGACCCCCGACTTTTATGTCGTACCATCGACTCTAATCTCGGACCCCCGACTTTAATCTCGGGGGTCCGCCTTTAGCCTCGGACCCCCTACTTTAATCTCGGGGGTCCGAGATTAAAGTCGGACCCCAGAGATTGGAGTCGGACCATGAGATTAAAGTCGGACCTACGAGATAAATTCTGACCCCCGAGATTAAAGTCGGGGGTCCGAGATTAAAGTCGGACCACAGAGATAAATTCGGACCCCCTAGATTAAAGTCGGGGGTCCGAGATTAAAGTCGAACCTCCGACTTTGATCTCGGGATTTCAGTCGATTGTCAACCATACGGGCATCACACTTTAAAAGTCAAGGGCCTGGTCTCTCGCAGCTCACACAAGTTTCCCGGAGACTTATGAGGGTTGCTCGTAAGAGTGCAGCCGATTGACGGAAAGAACAAAATTTGAACAAACAACAACAAATATCATATTATGTTTATCTAAAGAATCAGCACAGGGAGTTTGTTGTTCTCATTCTAAATCACCGTGCATATATCTGGTTCCGGATCTAAGTCTGAAAGATAATAGTTACATTGTTGCGTTCAGATAGTTTGTTGGAACTAATATTTTCTGACCAATGTGACGTTTCGAATTTTAATCATTTCATCTTCAGGGTCCTTCAATGTTGAGTTTACATGTGGTGAAATGGTTTAGAAATGAATGTTCCATGTATTGAAACGCTATTGAAGTAAACTTTTGAAACGATAAAGCGCCCCCCAAGTGTGATTTAAAAACAGATATATTAATTAGATACCCAAATTCAACATTATTTGTCCATTGCAATAATAGATTACCGAATTATCGAAAAGATAAACATTTTGAACTGAAAATTGAAACAAAATGACTCCTCTGGAAATGTAAAAAACCTACGATGAAAATCAAGCCCTTTTTATATCTTACAAAAAACAACTACTTCCCCGGCAAAAGCCACGCTGGACATTGAACTACATTTGATAGATATTGTGAAAATATCATAATATTATTATATTCATATTATAATATATTTTTTTCCAAGACATTTTTGCCTGGACTTTTTTTTCTGGATAATTTGTTCCCGAAATTTTTTCCTTGACATTTTTTTCCATAATTCTATTCCCCGGACTTCTTTTCCGGACTTTTCTTTCCTTGCATTTTTACCCGGACTTTTTCCCCAGGAGATATTTCCCTTTAATTATTTTCCCGGAATTTTTGCAGGAGCTTTTTTTCTCGCACCTTTTTTCCCAGGACACTTTTATCGCGCACTTTTCTCACAATTTTTTTTTTCACGGACAACTAAATGCAATACGTTTCATTATTGATATTTCACTTTACAGGGCCAAATCACCGGATTTCCTCGAACGTTATTATAAACCAACCTACACAAGATGTGGTCCTTATCTTATCGGCATGATATGTGGATATATAATTTTCAACATTAAATCAAGTCCAGGCAAATACAAGCTTCCAATGGTAAGTATACTCTCTTCAGGGTTTAGTATGTCAATAAACGTTGGTAACGCACAGGGTTTAGTTCACTTTTTGAGAGGGAATGTATCTTCTGGTGTACCACAAGGTTCAACTCTTGGACCTTTATTTTTTATACATTTCAATTCAATATCCAATCTTAGTCTGCATGGTGAGCTCAAATAATTTGCGGATGACACATCAATTAATTCATTTTGGAAAAAATTACAATGAAATAATCGAAAATATTCAAGCTGATTAAAAAATAATTTCGCTTTGGTTAAACAATAATATGATTACTTCGAATATTGATAAATTTTCCTTTATGTTTTCATTTCATTAGTTTTCAACGGGAAAAATATAAAATAATCAGAAACAACAAAATTTTGGGGATTATATATTGATGAAAACCTTTATTGGAAAAGCCATATTGAAAATCTTCGAAAAAAAATATCTCCTATAATTGGTATTTTGGTCAAAGTTCGATATCAAATTACTTTGAAATATCTAAAACCATTCCTTGAATCTGCATCACATTTACATGCTCCAAACAATCTTTTGGATATCAATTCTTCGTACAAATTGAAAATATGTATATTCATACTTTCTGTTGTCAATAATAGAAAACATTTATCTCTGGAATATCATACAACCGATACAATAACACAACTAGACAACAATAACCAAACTAACAATTAAATAATCTCATCACGCATAGAATAAAGACAAACATCGAAAAAAAATCTATTTCATACAATGGAATTTTGATATTCTATAATATACCCAATAATTTAAAAAATCATACAAAAAAATCGTTTCAAATCTCATTTAAAGAAGTACTTATTACAATGATACTTAAAACTGATGCAAAAATTTTCAACTCGAAATTTTGTTGTTTATTGTATTACTTACAGATTTAGGTCCCTATTACGAACATTTATGTTTCTTGGGGTCAATAAAGATTATTATTATTAATGAAGTAGTTTAACGTTTGTAGTTAAATTAAATTCGAAGTTTATGGTATATCAGACGGGAAATTCAGTTCTCATTTTAATTCTCCCGTCTGATATGCCTTAAACTTATTTTCGAAATTATTATTTTTATTAAATTACTTCACATTAATGATTTGTTGGGAACAATCTCATATCCACAGCTTTGTGAAAAATTGTATTATCCATGTTTTCTCCTGTTGAACCCTGACTTATTTTGCCGAACAATAAACAGTGTTTCATAATTTAATACTGATCCTGAAGGGCGATAATCCTTGGGTAATTTTAAGAAAAATTCTTCAAATAACAATGGGTCTGAGATACAGAGAGAACTTTATTTGTTTTCTAAATTGTGGCAGATACAAAATACGCATAGAATGAATTTTTTCTACAGTTATGTTTTCTGAACTGTATTTAGTGGAAAAACTGGTATTGCACTGAGTGCAATAAAGTCTTTATTGCACTCAACTGTCATTCTGCTAAAGCGTTCTGTCATCATGACAAACGTAAAAGTCAAACCGACGCCATATTTAGCCAATTTTCTATGAGATTGTTGTTCGAAATGTTGCATATTTTATATTATTGTCAATCATTTTAATCACATACTGGGATTACAGCATAACTGGCAAATGCAATTTAATAAAAATAAAATTTGTTTCTTTGAATATTATTATATTACTTTTAGCAGCTAGATTTGAATAAAGAATGTCTTCCTTGCACTTTAGTACCACCTAAATGAAACAGTATTTTGTTTTTGCACAAACGTAGAAAAAAATGGTATGCAACTCGTGCAAATTTTTTTTATTGCACTCGACGTTTTGTCCAACTTTTCTACTTGTTGCATAAATAACTATTTTTTCAGGATGAATAATTGAACAGCAAGGTTTGAAAACGACTCTTTGCACACGAGCTTACGCACATTAATTTTTTTACGCACTACTAGCTATTCTTAATAAGGCGGATTAAACATTTATTTAATTGGATACCAGATTAGAATGACTCTCTCGTACTATTGCTCTGGCTATTGCCACGGCGTGTACTCTCTTAATTGAATATTAACTCTCAATGTCCCTTCCCCTTAGTTACTTACATATATTTCACAGCGCTAGTTGGCCGTTATCGTGTGAATCCTTTAAGCTAGAGAAATAATTATTTTTGTTCTATTCCATTCTAAATACTCTCATTTAACAAACAGACTCACAGAATAACACTTATGTGTGGATAAAGAAATATCAATATCTCATTTATATTCAATATGGTGTGCGACTGAGCATTCCTAAAATTCTCTAGAAATAGTTTTTCCGTAATACAGAATAATAAATTGCCATTGCTTTTCTACAGGGTTATCAACAATATACTCTTTTCTTCAGTGAATGAATTCGCCTATGAGGTTATAAGTTGATTGAGTTTTTCATTGATGATCAATCAGAATGGTTTGTTGATCGACCAAAATTTAATGAAGATATAAATACAGAGTGTTTGAAATAAGTAAGGATGCATTTTATATACAGGGTGGCCCATTAGTATGAGGAGGTACAGTATTTCGCCTATCATGAGGAGTGTGAAAAATGTTTCAGTTAAAAGTTATATGGTTCACTTTGTTGCGTATAATAAAAATATTGTGTTTATTTAAAGCAGGGCAACTCCAAGCACCACTTTTTTAAAAGAACCACCCTGTAAATTTTCTCACTATTGACTGAGCAAAATATTTTACATACGAAGATATATATATTTTTTTTAATTTGCGTCGTTGTCAAGTTATAGCTGAAATACATAAAATCTTCGGAAAACAGATCATTACAAAAAATACCATCATGAATACTTTATGAATAGAATTTAGCCAGGAACATTTGTGTCATGCACAAATTATGAACGTTCAAGGACTAAGTTTAATAACTCCGTGCCTGTGATTTGATTCTCCTTGGATTCAGATGGCCAAACTGAGTTCATTCACTTCAAATATGTAGTCGACGGAAATATACTCAATATCCTCAGAACATCAAATATATTTCTTTGGGTGACTCACAAAATATATTCATATTTTATAGCTTGCTAAATCCTACGAAATCACAAAATTTATTATTTGGCGTCCTCTATCGCCGAACCTTTAGGTGTTGAGGACGAAGTCATGATTGAATTCTCGAGAAGAGTAATTACTTATTCAAATTGAATAGAGTCTTCTGTATGAAACACAAAGTATTTACATTTGCATTTTGTTTTGAGAGATCAAATTCCATTCTAATCGCCCATCAATAATAATTAATTAATCAACTCATAGTCTCTAAGGCAAATTCTTTCACCACAAGATATGGTTTTAGGCATAACAGTCATATTAGTCAGTTTAGCTGTGCTTACTATCGTCATTTAAAGTAGTTATGAGTGACCAATCAATTAGTGAGTTGTATCAGATTAAAGCTTGAATCTTGGACTTTTCGGTTTCATCAAGGTCTGATAATCTTCTTGCTGTGTGTTCCAACTTCAACATAAAATTAGTGCATTCGAATTAAATCAAATAAATAACACTTTGAACATAAAAATCGACAATCATTTACTTTAGAAGGACAAAAACGTCTTACATTTTTTGTGAAGCTCGGCAAATCTCCAACATTGAAAGGACAGATATAGTCCAGTCAAAAACATCCACAAATCGCATGAAATAAAAGAACTCACAAAAATGGATCTAACATTCAAATGCTGTAGAAAAAAAGAATGCCCAAACTTTTGTTGTATACAGTGCTTCAGTATGTTCCACCAAAGCTGTATGGAAAGAAAGAGAAACGTCCAACTAATAGATGGCCATAAAATATTCTGCTCCAAAGAGTGTGCAACAAAAAAGAAGAATGAAGAGGACGAACTGAGAAGCGCTGGGGAAAAACTTGAACTGTTGACAAAATCGATGAGAGAAAAAGAAAGGCAGTTGGATCTAGCAGAAAGGCGTCAAGAAGACATTGTCAAGGAACTCTTAGACGAGATAGATATTTTAAAAAAAGACAATAAAGCCATGGATGACTACATTCATAAACTGAGAAGAACATCAAGAGATTTTGAAGATGAAGCTGCTAGTGTTGAACAAAGTTACATTAGCCAATTCAACGAACAGAAAGGAATTATATCAGAAATGAAACAGGAAATCATGGATGTCATTCAAAAGATCACAAACCTTTTGACGGAAATTGAAACAATGACAGTTGATTTAAATAGATATAAATCAACTGTCATTGTTTCAATTTCCGTCAAAAGGTTTGTGATCTTTTGAATGACATCCATGATTTCCTGTTTCATTTCTGATATAATTCCTTTCTGTTCGTTGAATTGGCTAATGTAACTTTGTTCAACACTAGCAGCTTCATCTTCAAAATCTCTTGATGTTCTTCTCAGTTTATGAATGTAGTCATCCATGGCTTTATTGTCTTTTTTTAAAATATCTATCTCGTCTAAGAGTTCCTTGACAATGTCTTCTTGACGCCTTTCTGCTAGATCCAACTGCCTTTCTTTTTCTCTCATCGATTTTGTCAACAGTTCAAGTTTTTCCCCAGCGCTTCTCAGTTCGTCCTCTTCATTCTTCTTTTTTGTTGCACACTCTTTGGAGCAGAATATTTTATGGCCATCTATTAGTTGGACGTTTCTCTTTCTTTCCATACAGCTTTGGTGGAACATACTGAAGCACTGTATACAACAAAAGTTTGGGCATTCTTTTTTTCTACAGCATTTGAATGTTAGATCCATTTTTGTGAGTTCTTTTATTTCATGCGATTTGTGGATGTTTTTGACTGGACTATATCTGTCCTTTCAATGTTGGAGATTTGCCGAGCTTCACAAAAAATGTAAGACGTTTTTGTCCTTCCAAAGTAAATGATTGTCGATTTTTATGTTCAAAGTGTTATTTATTTGATTTAATTCGAATGCACTAATTTTATGTTGAAGTTGGAACACACAGCAAGAAGATTATCAGACCTTGATGAAACCGAAAAGTCCAAGATTCAAGCTTTAATCTGATACAACTCACTAATTGATTGGTCACTCATAACTACTTTAAATGACGATAGTAAGCACAGCTAAACTGACTAATATGACTGTTATGCCTAAAACCATATCTTGTGGTGAAAGAATTTGCCTTAGAGACTATGAGTTGATTAATTAATTATTATTGATGGGCGATTAGAATGGAATTTGATCTCTCAAAACAAAATGCAAATGTAAATACTTTGTGTTTCATACAGAAGACTCTATTCAATTTGAATAAGTAATTACTCTTCTCGAGAATTCAATCATGACTTCGTCCTCAACACCTAAAGGTTCGGCGATAGAGGACGCCAAATAATAAATTTTGTGATTTCGTAGGATTTAGCAAGCTATAAAATATGAATATATTTTGTGAGTCACCCAAAGAAATATATTTGATGTTCTGAGGATATTGAGTATATTTCCGTCGACTACATATTTGAAGTGAATGAACTCAGTTTGGCCATCTGAATCCAAGGAGAATCAAATCACAGGCACGGAGTTATTAAACTTAGTCCTTGAACGTTCATAATTTGTGCATGACACAAATGTTCCTGGCTAAATTCTATTCATAAAGTATTCATGATGGTATTTTTTGTAATGATCTGTTTTCCGAAGATTTTATGTATTTCAGCTATAACTTGACAACGACGCAAATTAAAAAAAATATATATATCTTCGTATGTAAAATATTTTGCTCAGTCAATAGTGAGAAAATTTACAGGGTGGTTCTTTTAAAAAAGTGGTGCTTGGAGTTGCCCTGCTTTAAATAAACACAATATTTTTATTATACGCAACAAAGTGAACCATATAACTTTTAACTGAAACATTTTTCACACTCCTCATGATAGGCGAAATACTGTACCTCCTCATACTAATGGGCCACCCTGTATATAAAATGCATCCTTACTTATTTCAAACACTCTGTATTTATATCTTCATTAAATTTTGGTCGATCAACAAACCATTCTGATTGATCATCAATGATAAACTCAATCAACTTATAACCTCATAGGCGAATTCATTCACTGAAGAAAAGAGTATATTGTTGATAACCCTGTAGAAAAGCAATGGCAATTTATTATTCTGTATTACGGAAAAACTATTTCTAGAGAATTTTAGGAATGCTCAGTCGCACACCATATTGAATATAAATGAGATATTGATATTTCTTTATCCACACATAAGTGTTATTCTGTGAGTCTGTTTGTTAAATGAGAGTATTTAGAATGGAATAGAACAAAAATAATTATTTCTCTAGCTTAAAGGATTCACACGATAACGGCCAACTAGCGCTGTGAAATATATGTAAGTAACTAAGGGGAAGGGACATTGAGAGTTAATATTCAATTAAGAGAGTACACGCCGTGGCAATAGCCAGAGCAATAGTACGAGAGAGTCATTCTAATCTGGTATCCAATTAAATAAATGTTTAATCCGCCTTATTAAGAATAGCTAGTAGTGCGTAAAAAAATTAATGTGCGTAAGCTCGTGTGCAAAGAGTCGTTTTCAAACCTTGCTGTTCAATTATTCATCCTGAAAAAATAGTTATTTATGCAACAAGTAGAAAAGTTGGACAAAACGTCGAGTGCAATAAAAAAAATTTGCACGAGTTGCATACCATTTTTTTCTACGTTTGTGCAAAAACAAAATACTGTTTCATTTAGGTGGTACTAAAGTGCAAGGAAGACATTCTTTATTCAAATCTAGCTGCTAAAAGTAATATAATAATATTCAAAGAAACAAATTTTATTTTTATTAAATTGCATTTGCCAGTTATGCTGTAATCCCAGTATGTGATTAAAATGATTGACAATAATATAAAATATGCAACATTTCGAACAACAATCTCATAGAAAATTGGCTAAATATGGCGTCGGTTTGACTTTTACGTTTGTCATGATGACAGAACGCTTTAGCAGAATGACAGTTGAGTGCAATAAAGACTTTATTGCACTCAGTGCAATACCAGTTTTTCCACTAAATACAGTTCAGAAAACATAACTGTAGAAAAAATTCATTCTATGCGTATTTTGTATCTGCCACAATTTAGAAAACAAATAAAGTTCTCTCTGTATCTCAGACCCATTGTTATTTGAAGAATTTTTCTTAAAATTACCCAAGGATTATCGCCCTTCAGGATCAGTATTAAATTATGAAACACTGTTTATTGTTCGGCAAAATAAGTCAGGGTTCAACAGGAGAAAACATGGATAATACAATTTTTCACAAAGCTGTGGATATGAGATTGTTCCCAACAAATCATTAATGTGAAGTAATTTAATAAAAATAATAATTTCGAAAATAAGTTTAAGGCATATCAGACGGGAGAATTAAAATGAGAACTGAATTTCCCGTCTGATATACCATAAACTTCGAATTTAATTTAACTACAAACGTTAAACTACTTCATTAATAATAATAATCTTTATTGACCCCAAGAAACATAAATGTTCGTAATAGGGACCTAAATCTGTAAGTAATACAATAAACAACAAAATTTCGAGTTGAAAATTTTTGCATCAGTTTTAAGTATCATTGTAATAAGTACTTCTTTAAATGAGATTTGAAACGATTTTTTTGTATGATTTTTTAAATTATTGGGTATATTATAGAATATCAAAATTCCATTGTATGAAATAGATTTTTTTTCGATGTTTGTCTTTATTCTATGCGTGATGAGATTATTTAATTGTTAGTTTGGTTATTGTTGTCTAGTTGTGTTATTGTATCGGTTGTATGATATTCCAGAGATAAATGTTTTCTATTATTGACAACAGAAAGTATGAATATACATATTTTCAATTTGTACGAAGAATTGATATCCAAAAGATTATTTGGAGCATGTAAATGTGATGCAGATTCAAGGAATGGTTTTAGATATTTCAAAGTAATTTGATATCGAACTTTGACCAAAATACCAATTATAGGAGATATTTTTTTTCGAAGATTTTCAATATGGCTTTTCCAATAAAGGTTTTCATCAATATATAATCCCCAAAATTTTGTTGTTTCTGATTATTTTATATTTTTCCCGTTGAAAACTAATGAAATGAAAACATAAAGGAAAATTTATCAATATTCGAAGTAATCATATTATCACAAACCTTTTGACGGAAATTGAAACAATGACAGTTGATTTAAATAGATATAAAATTGACGTAGAAGAACTAAATAGTATCAATAGAAACATGGTTGCAACTTTTGAAACCATGACACAGGAAAAAGAGCACTACATAGAAGAAATAAAAAAACTGAAATATGAATATCTCACATTGAAACAAGATCAGAATAACATCCAAGTAATAAAAACAAACAAAAATAAGAGAAACCTTCATAAATCAGCTCATAACCATGAAGAAATTGAGTATGTAGCCCCAAAAAGGAAAATAAATAAAACTGTCCGTCTTTCTCAACAATCCCAACAAAAAATCCCATACAAACATAAAATTTTATGGTTTTCATGGAAACGGAATGATAAATTATCTCTCTCAAATTAAAGAATACTCTACACAATCGATCAGAAAACCAGGAGCAAGTGATGAAGAATTGATTCATACAGCCATCATGAATTCAAAAGGATTCTCCAGAAATGACGTCATTCTGCTATGGCTCAACAGAATAAATGTAAATATAAACATATTAGACACATTTGTTGAAAAAACAAAACATACACAAACAATCATCATCTCAGAACCTTACAGATACGACATCCACATGAACCAAATAATATATGAAAATAATTTAACATTTTGCAAAAAGATTCACCAACTAAAACAAGATAATATCTTCTTCTTAGAATGTAACAACGTAATAAGACGTTCCAATTATACAAGAGATGGATATAGTTTAAAGACAACTACGGCTCGATTCTTGAGTAAAGAAGCGATGAGAGTAATCAAGGATCTCAGTTTGAGAGGATATAAACAAGACGACGGTGAAGAACTTGAATCGCAAACCGACCAAGACACGTCCAGAAGTGATCTGAAAACGAACAATAGGACATCTTTTTTAGATCAGGCAACCCAACTAAAGAAAATAAAGTAAACAAAATTATTACAAACAAAGCTGGAAAATGTTATAATGACATAAGCTTATCATTACTACTACTGAATATTCAGTCTATACGCAACAAAGGAAATGAACTTTATATACTTTTTGAACAAAATAACTTTCCAAGTTTTGTATTTTTGACAGAGCACTGGCTAGAAACTGAAGAACCTTTTGAATGTCCCGACTATATGATAGCTTCAAAATATTGTAAGGCCCAATCATTGCATTTGCAAAGAACTGACATTAAACAATATCACCAAATTTGAATTTCTCATAGTTGAAAAAGAATTTGAATTCTCTCTAATACATGAGGAAAAAAATAACATTTATTTCATTTGTATTTATAGACCTCCATCATGTAATGTTATCACCTTCTTAAATAGGTTGGAGAATCTTTTGTCAAGGCTTCCAGTGAATTGTCAAATCGTTATAGGTGGTGATTTTAATATTAATTATAACGAAAAGGATTCCATATTTACTCAATCACTTGACACCTTACTTTTATCCCATAACTTAAAGATGTTAGTTCAAGGTCCAACACGAATCTCACAACACTCATCTACTACTATAGATTATATCTGCACAAATATTGATGAAGAAAATCTGAGTTGCAATGTTATTTCGGCAGGACTGTCTGACCATGAAGCTGTTATTTTAATTTTTTTTATCAAGTGTAGTAACTCTGAGAAAAAGTTTAGGATGGGCAGAATATACAGTAAAAACAATTTCGACAAATTCAAACAAAAATGCGATCTAATCCCATGGGAAGATGTTTTTCGTTCAAGTGACTCTATGGGTTGTTTTCAAGAACTTTTGATAATGGTATTCGAAGATTGTTTTCCTAAAAGAAAAATTAAAATGAGGAATAAAAAACAATGGATAACCCAAGGAATAAGAATATCTGCAAATAACATGAGATCATTGCATACCATGAGAAAACAATACTCCGATGAGTTTTTTATTGCTTATTTTAGATAATAATTCTATTGTAGAAAACGCTCAAAGAGCAATGAAAATGTGAAGAAATATGAATTGGTACCTAAAAATGAAAAAATACCATCGAAAAAGACAATGGTACATGGGGAGACGTGAAAGTGTTTTTATTTAACTCAGTCACCCAATTTCCAGGGCCGTAATTTAAAAGGGAATAATTCACCCAAATATAATAAAATATTACCGAAACATCACGAAATATAAAATCAAATTCAATTTCTCAGTATGAAGGGAACGTCGACGATCCAAAAACTTCAACAAATAATACAGGTCCGTATTTAAAATTTCAAAGGTGGGGGTGGCCCAAGTCAGATGACACCCTGTATGAAAGATTCATGGACATATTCTGATAGCCCACATCAAGTGCCAATAGCATAATGCGGACAGATTTTCAATATGTCTGCGAATAAAGAAGATACAGGCAAAAAAATCATTTGGGATTTTTTGTTTTTTCCTCTATACCTCCAGAACCAAAAGAGCATAATTCGATTTTTTTACATCATTGAATAGGTCTCTAAAATACGCAACTTCGCCGCAATTTAACCGATACTCTATCTCTTATCGTTTACGAGATCGCCATGTACAGAAACGAATTTGAATAGCCCTAAATATAATATTATTCCAAACACTCTGTATGCATAGGTTCATTATATTTTGGTCGATCAACAAACCATTCTGATTGATTCTCGATGATTAAATTGTTGACAACGCTGTAGAAAAACAGTGTTTTTTTTTATTCTGTGTTATGGAAAAATATTTTTCGCGGACTTTAGAAATGCCCAGTCGCACATAATATTGATTAAAAAGGAGATTTTCATATTTTTTAATCAGCTAAATTTCTCAAAAAGTAACAAAATTCATGATATGGCACCCCCTAGCGCCGAATCTAGTCATACGATCGAGATGGGCCTATGGAGACTTTTACTCAGAATGGCTTCAGCTACAACATATCAAAAATCCAGCCATTTTAACCGAAAGACTTTTCCCCATAAGATTTGTGTGTTGTCCTTTATTTGCTTAGAAGATTCATGTGTGAAAATAAGATAAATAAATATAAAAATGACTAGTCAATTAAAATACTTGAACTAAGAATTGAAAATAATACTTTAACATTTACTATTGGTTTTCTGAAATCCTTCTGATTACCAAAAAAAAATGTATTTAATTCTTCAAATAGGTTATTCTAGACTTGACAATGACAAACTAACTCAGAATGTAACCCTACGTCTTCATCTGTACCAAATACCTTTCCAGAACACACATGGATATAATAACACGTTTCTACACAACGGTTAAATATCTTTGACTTCACTGAATAAAAACGGTATTTTTAGGTTCGGTGTCCGAGTCCCGAACAGCAGTATATGAAACTACAACTTTACTTGAAACATGATAAAAGTTCAACTGCCCCGAAAAATTATGGAAATTCAACTGTACATTTTCTGGATTCTCAACATAAGCTGGACTAACTTTCCCCCCCTCGTTGGGTACTTATTAGTTTTGTTACCGGCGATTGCTATTGACTGATGCTTTCTTAGCCACGCCCTTTGACATATTCGCAGCGCAGTGTTTCGCTACAGATCAAACGCTTTGTGTGACAACTCTAATGAACTAGACTTTTCCACAAGATAGTTTGGATGGACACTCCGTACTTTCTCATAACATATACTTCCACAAAAACCGTTCCATATTCTTTCGAATGAATCAAATACTACTTTGGCCATTATAGAAGGGGAGCTAGAGACTACCAGAAGATGTGGGGTTGTCACTAGAAGAACAAAGTTTAAGCACCTAAGGAATGTTCGCCTCGACGGAGCAGACTTGGAATGGTAGCAAGAGGTGAAGTGTCTAGGGCTTACGTTAGACTCGAAACTACTCTAGAACAGACTCGTAGAAAAGATCATTAACAATGCAAAATCAACACTGATGGTGTGCAGGAAAATTGCACGAAAATCTGCGATGGATGTATACCATGATAGTTAGACCTATAATCGCCTACGGAGCAGTAGTGTGACACGGCAGAACCGAACTCGCAACAACAAAGAAAATTCTAGAGAAAGTGCAAAGACTGGCATGTCTTTGTATAACAGAAGCAATGAGGTTGACTTCAACAGCAGCTATAGAGTCATTCTGGACCTCACTACTCTCCATATCATGGTGAGGAGAGCTGCTTGGGGAGCAAACCTCAGGTTGAATAAAGACGGACTCAAAGGGACAGCACACAGTGTGGGTGTCTAAACCCCAACTGAAAGTGCACTTCTTACCGATCTCCCAACTGACGAATCAACCAGGAAATTTAGTTTCGAGATTTTTTTTCGAACGGAATTAAATACCAAGAAAGAATGGAGCACAGAATCCATCCGAGCACTGGGAAGGAATACCATATCATGGTACACGGACGGGTCTAAAACTCCCGACGGAACTGGAGCAGGAGTCTTTGGGCCTCGCACCAAATACTCCGAACCCATGGGCCAGTTCCCCAACATTTTTCAAGCGGAAATTCACGCCATAGAAAAGTGCATTCAGTTCAACCTCGACAGGAAATACTGGAATAAGGAAATCGCAATCCTCTCCGATAGTCAAGCAGCCACCAAAGCGTTGAGCTCATATAACATCAACTCGAAGATGGTCTGGGAATGCCTAGACAAACTCAATAATCTAGACAGGAACAACAAGGTGATCCTCCTCTAGGTTGGAGTGGAGGGCAATGAACAAGCAGAAACCCTGGCACGAAAGGGGGCATCAATGCCACTGATCGGGCCAGAAACATTCTGCGGACTTGGAAAATCTTCAGTCCAAGAAAAACTCAATAAAACAAGAAGCAATGAGAGCAACATACTGGCAAAGACTACCAGGGCTTAGACAGGCCAAAGATCTCCTCGGCATTTTCAACAGAGCAAGATTGAATACACTGATTAACCTCAGCAAAACTAGTCTGAAGACAATTGCGGAATATCTGACGGGACACTGCACACTCAAAGAACACCTAAGGAAGCTAGGCTTAGAGGAGGACAGCACCTGCAGATTCTGTTGGTAACATCCAGAAACACTCCACTATATATTGATGGAGTGTTATGCTGTACATCACAAGAGATTGAATATACTGGGATCACACCAGCAGACGGTGGGAGAAATCCTTAAATTCCTCAAGGAATTGAGGCTTGAGAGGCTGTTGTTAACGAGAACACCTTGAGATAGCAGAAGAAGATGGGCACAATAGATCTAATCAGGTCGCAGCGCATCAGTTTCCATCCACACTTACCATTACGATTACCATCATGGCCTCTAAAACTATTTAACAATATGGCATATGACACATCGAATCAGTTCCGTTGATTGATTCATTCCCGCATTTTTAGTTCGGGAAAACTGTAGCCATCTGTACTATCTTTCACTGTTTGTCATATTCGGAGGTTTAAAAATGTCGTTACAAGCATCATAAAGAATAGAAATATCCAATACCCCAAAGGTTTTGTCAAACAATGTCAATTGTGAAAGTTTGTCTCACCATAAACGATTCGTCACACTATTATAAAAATGGAATTGTAGTTTTGGGTATACTAACAGATGCATTTGACTTATTTCGTTCCAAAAATGCCTTGACTAGATGGGCTAGTTCAGTGTAATCTTATTGGAACGACATCCACTAGCAGTGGCACACTGAAGGGGTTTGGCTGTTACAAAACAGTGCGTAAAACCTCAGTTTACGCACTTTCGTAGAAAATAGTATATTGTGCAACAAGTGGGGAAAGTTCAACTTTTCTCACGAGTGTGGAAGTTTATGGCACGAGCCTGAAGGGCGAGTGCCGCAAACACACGAGTGAGAAAAAGTACTTTCTCCACATGTTTCACACTATACTTTTCCTACGACTGCAAAAATTAAAAAAATACAAGTAATATACCTCAATATTAATTTTTTCCTACAACTGCACAACTACAATAGCATTAAACAGATAAATAATTTTTTCGTATGCCAATTCATACTTTTTTTTGAAATTTCCGGCAACAAATCCAACGTTACTTTCGCAGCTTTTTCCAATATCTCTGGCGGAGTATTATTATCAAAATCGTCACTATTGTCAGTATCCATATTATTTATTATGAATAAGTATGTCATATTGAAATAATATTCAATAGAAATTGCGATTTTTATGAAAACACGAATGAAAACTATCTGGAGAGTTTAAAAAACTTCTATAATCTAACAGTACTGATAGCTATCTAAAAATGAACAGCAACCAACTATCTAGCCAACTAGTTTTTGTCGATTTTTGTTGATTGTGGGAAAAGTGCCGTGAGAAAAAATATTTCTCACAGTATGAGCAATACATCCTTTTGATATTAAGTATGCTATGAGAAATACGCTAGTTTTCATAACAGTTGTAGGAAAACACCTTTCACGGTGCTGAATAATGTGGTATGAATGCAGTGGACTCATTTAGCTCTGAATTTGTTTGTGAACTGTAACACACAGTTTATTTTTTTAGGTTCTCAAACTTGTCTACTGGATTGTAACGTTCTCGCTCTTGGCTACATGCATTTATCTACCATCGAGTTTGAATGAAGAAACAGTTTGGCAAAACGCCCTCTTTGCTTCAGTGCATAGATTGGTTTGGTCAGCGTGTATTTCTTCCATCATTCTGATGTGCGTCACAAACAATGCAGGTAAGAAGTAATGTATCAGCTGAATTGAAGAACTTGTTTTGGCGGGCAAAAAATTGTGATGATGACAATTTGCACGTTGCTATAAAGAAGCAAAAATGAATTACGAAAATTCAATTATTCTAACAAAAAAATATATTTTCTAAAGTCTATACAATCTAAATATTCTCAACAAAGACATAAATTCATCTGAAAAACAAAAAACTGAGAAAAGGTCCCATTTACTTTGAGAAAAACGTAATTTTAGGAAAAACTATTGAAATTTTCGACTTTCTTTATCATTTTTATAACAAAAAGTGTAACAACTTCTTCACTAATATATTCCTTAAATTACTGGACTATGATACCTCGCTCCAGACAGTGCAATATGGAGATCAACAACTGTCATTGTTCCAAGGCGATCCGGACCCAAAAAGGAAAAGAATGAGTAGTCTCTGTCAACGTTACTTTTTCATGACTTTTTGCTAGTATTCATTTGAAATCATTTATATCCTGTGTTAATTCAGTTATAATGAAAGTTTATTCTTGTTCCACTCACTCTCGATATTGGAGTCTACCCACCCCGTCTGATAAATTTATTTATCAACATCGTTACATTTTGCGCCCAGTTTGAAGCCTTCGTATCAAAGTGAGGTCAAAAACAGTTTTTTCACGTTTTCGTGCCACTGTTGAACTTGAATAACTTTCGATTCGTTTCCCGGACGTGTCTTTATTATAACTTTGCTAGTGGTTCATAGAAGAAATTGAAGTGAACAATTTCAATTATTGACTATTATGTGCCGCAGTATTTGCCAATTGTCAGGAATTATTTGCAGTACTGTTTTAATTCACAACTAAGTCCATAACCACAGGCCAATCACAGAATATTCATCGAAATGGGTAAAAATACAGGTACAACTTCAGGTCCAACTGAAAAGTCAACAGATCAAGGTAAGGTAGAAAATATCAGCATGACTCACGAACAATTTGCCGCATTATCAGACACTATGCAACAAACAATCATAGGACCGATCGTGCGAATAGTCTCAACTCATCCACTACGACGCCGCCGTCTTATGCCGTATTGAAAGGTAGTTTTGCAAAATGTTCACATCGTTTTGATAGAAGTAAAACTTCAGATGTGAATGCTTTTATTGACGCGATTCAAACGTACAAAGAGTGTATGAATATTCCAGACGATCTCGCAATAAAAGATTTGTCAATGTTGCTTACAGATTTAGCTGCAACTTGGTGGCAAGGTGTTAAATCAACAATTTCAGAGAAAGATGTCATAGATCTTCTCAAACACACTTATGGTCCCAAGAAGCCTAACTATAAAATATTTCGTGAACTTTTCTCTAGTGAACAGGACGATAAAACGCCTACGGACATTTTTATTTGCAAAGCCCGCGCGTTATTATCTCATTTGCCTGAAAATACCGTCAGCGAAGAGACTCAAATTGATATGGTTTACGGACTCTTGTCACATAAAATCAGAAAAGAAGTGCCGCGTGAAAAAATAAAATCTTTCAAAGAACTATTAGATCTTTCACGGAAAGATGAAGAACTTTTCTTCGAAATCGTGCCGAACTGGGGAGTAAAAGACAATCCTGTGCGCGATCCGATTAAACATAAACCGAAGTGTAGATATTGTAAGGTTTTTGGTCATACAGTCGAAGAATGCCGTCATTTACTCAGAAAAAAGGATGATGGTAGTTCAACTTCAGGTTTCTCACATTCTTATACGAAACAAAGTACATCTTCCGAAAGTACATCACCGGGTACTTCGAATAATCACGAAATTCACGATTTGCGTCTTTAAAATAGTACGAGTGAAAAAACGATAAATCTGAATTTATTGAACACATTATTGCTCTGTGAAGATGAGGGCAACTCTGTAATAGAAATTAAAAAAAACTGAATTGAATATGTTGAACAAAAACGCAGATATTTTCACTCTAGGGGGAGCACCTACGAGTTTCGCAGAGCACCGTGGTGAAATTATTGATAATCATGCGCCTATATCGGTCCACAATACAAAATGTCACCACAGAAAAAGGAAATTTTGCTCGTCGAAATAGAAAATATGTTGCGAGATGATGTCATAGAAGAATGTGAATCACCATGGGCAGCACCAGTAGTTTAGAGACTTCAGAAATTTCAATTACTCGCCAAATGCAAAAATTATGTGTTCGTGTTCGCGCAAGTCAAGTTTTTAGGACATTTGATCACATCTTAGGATTTCCAAGCAGACCCTGGTAAAATGAGTGCTATCGAGGATATGCCCTCTCTTAAAAATTCAAAACAGCTTTTATCTCTCATCCAAAGTTGTTCTTGGTTCCGGCGATTTACAGCTAATTTCTCCGAGATTGCCAGACCACCTGAAGGGAATATCGAAGATAAACCAGTTGCTCCTATGAGAACAAGAGGAAGGCCTCATCAGGCAAAGATAACTTCATATATAGGACGAAAAATGAGAAATAAAACTTCTATTTGTAACCAACGTTACTGCAGTTTCGTTCTATATGGACATTATCAAACAATACAATGATCTGAAATAATAAATAACACTCCTTAAATCCCCTTAATTCTACCCGAGGCCTGTCTTAATGACTAACGGTCATTGATGACTTTTACCTGGACCTTGTTTATTTGCGTCAATGTGACTGCGCTGTTTCAAAACCGGTGAATAGACCAAATCCAGTTGATCATTCAGTAGGTTACATCCACAGTATTTGTGTTCATGAATTTCTAGGGATTCTAAATGCCAAAGATAGAATAGCAAAAATGAAAAAATGTGGAGTTTATAAGTTCAAGTGTCCAGAGTGTAACAGTGTTTATGTGGGACAATGTGGACGTAATTTTTCAAAAAGATACGCTGAACATGAAAGGTCCTTCAGACTAGGAAAAAATGATTCGACGTTTTCAAACCATTCCTTGGAATGCAACCAAAAGTTTCCGAGTCTGAAGGATACGGAAATTTTGCACTATGCAAGCAAGGGTTGGAAACTGAATTATTCAGAATCCCTAGAAATTCATAAACACATATATTGTGGATGTAACCTACTGAATGATCAACTGGATTTGGTCAATTCACCGGTTTTTAAGGCAGTGCAGTCACATTGTCGCAAATAAACAAGGTCCAGGTAAAAGTCATCAATGACCGTTAGTCATTAAGACAGGCCTCGGGTAGAATTAAGGGTATTTAAGGAGTGTTATTTATTATTTCAGAGTATTGTATTGTTTGATAATGTCCATTTAGGACGAAACTGCAGTAATGGTGGTTACAAATAGAAGTGGTATAAAAACATAGGAAGTTTTATTTCTCATTTTTCGTGATGATTTCCTACCACGTAGTAACGGCTACATCCATCAATTTATCATATATAGGAATTGCCTACAAGGACGTTTCGTCAATCCCTAGGGGGAGTCTGTAACAACTTCTTCACTACTATATTCCTTAAATTACTGGACTATAATACTTCGCTCCAGCCAGTGCGATATGGAGATCAACAACTGTCATTGTTCCAAGGCGATCTGTACCCAAAAAGGAAAAGAATGAGTAGTCTATCTGTCAACGTGACTTTTCCATGAGTTTTTGCTAGTATTAATTTGAAATCATTTATATCCTGTGTTAATTCAGTTATAATAAAAGTTTATTCTTGTTCCACTCACTCCCGATATTGGCGTCTACCCACCTCGTCTGATAAATTTATTTATCAACATCGTTACAAAATTAATTTATTACCATCATTTTTATTATTTTTTACAACTGTTGAAGATCATTGAAAATATTGAGAAATTCATGATTCAGAGAGATCGTTTTTCTTAATTTTAAGCGGTTCAACTATCAATAAACCACCAAGTTACATAGGCCATTTCAAAGTAGACATTTTCACAATTAAAATGATCACTTATCGACCTTCGAAATATAAAAAAAAGATATCAAAACCATTGTTCGTGAAATATAAGGGTATTTTTTCAAAAAATTTACATAACTCGAAAGTTGTCTTCTTCTGAATTGCGAAAAAATATTGCTCATTTTACACCAAAAAAGGCAACAAATTTTCATCTGAATCAAATCATTTACACGCGAAAAAAAAATCTTCTTTTTTTTCACAAAAATCATTGGCACCAGTCTAGCATTAATTCTAATGGATATAAAAATCAGTAAAACGCAAAGTCGTTTGTATATCCATACCACTCCACTTTGAGATATAATGGACTTCTACCACAGGTTAATTCTAATGGTTCATAAGTTAAAGATATCGGACTTTTTGTCATCAATTTATTACAACAATTTTTTTTCAGATTTCGTGAACAAGTTTTTGTCACTGCCAGTTTTTCAAGTTCTGGCCAGGTTATCCTACTGCGCCTATATAGTCCATGTTTATTGGATTCACACAAAGGTAGCATCTACAAAAACTGTTGTGAACTACTCCATTCATCGAGTGGTAAGCATACGTGTTGATTAAGTTGACTCTGGGATATGTTCCAAAAAATACTTCGTTCCAAAATATATTGCTCAATATTACAGAAATTTAATGATCTAGGAGTACTCAAAATATTGAATTACCAATGCTGATAATTGAAGAAAATTTGATTTTCACTTAAAGGTGTCAAAGTAAATGTATAATGAAAATAACAAAGCAAAAATCTGTGCAATGTTAATAATTTAAACTTCTATCACTAATGGTTTCCCAAGACATTATTTTCTCCTAATAATGAAAGATGAATTATATAATCCAATCTTCCGCAATAACCTACAATAGGTATTTTCATCGAAAAGTATCCAATTACAGCTCTCTATGGCCCTTGAATTATAGCTGTATGATACATTGATACTTGGCAAAGTTTTATATTAGAACAACTTTACAATACTCTTAAATACCATAGCTGCAATTCTGATTTATTTTCAGATCGTCGATAGTTGGGGAACCACCGCTGTATCGATATTTATATCGTTCTTCCTCAGTATGATGTTCGAAATGCCTGCCCCTGATGTAGAAAAGTATCTAACTGAAAGCATGAAGAAAATTATTCAAGGAATTGCTTCGGCACTTGGTATCAAGTCATAGAAATCTTGAAAAAATCCGACCATTTGTTAGATATATTTTATCCATGTGGATGAATGAATTTACAACTTATAGTTTTTATTTTGAAATAAATGCCTTTATGAAGTGTAGTATTTCATTCGAATTACCTTAGCACATAGATTATAGGGAGGAGGGAGGTTCAGAGGTTATAACCCTCCCGGAATTCAATGACACTTGATAAGTTTACTACAAAAAAAATACAATATAATTCAAAATGTATGTGACCAACAATATGCCGTTAAGAAAGTTTCAAAATTCCGAGTATATCCGGAGATACGTGAAAAAAATCGAAATTTAAAAAAATCCTTTTAATTTTTTCTGGCGTCATTTGATAAATAGTATCAAAATCAACAGCAAAGTTACATTGACATTTTGTCCCCGCCATACGAGGGTCTTTTTAGATATATCATTCTATGTTCCGTCTCTTGGCCTCCATCATGGTACCCAATGCAGGAGAATTTGAGAATTCTCCTAGGAATTTAGTTTTCAGGTTAAAGAAACTTGAAGATTTTTTCAATGTATTCATGAAATTATTATATTCAGGTAGGTATAGGTTTGGTTATTGTAAAAGGGATGGTTTTGAACAATTTGGAGGCTGCAATGGCTAAAGCAAGTCACAATTTTTTGTGGGACCAAAATTCGTTCCACAATTCAAGTGAACTACAGTTTGTGAAACACTTCAGATTTGGGAAGGATACATTTCAGAAGTTATTGTTAGAAATCGATGATGAGCTGCAACCTCCCTGTCGAGTTTTTACAATGAAAAAATAAACTAAACTTTCAATAGCCTTAGATATTCCATGCAGATGCAAAATTTTTGACCGCTGTGTTTTTTTCAATTCATCATTCATTCATTATCAGTGTAAATGTTTTTGGTGGCTCTCCACCGATTCATTTCGTTATAATTTTTTGCGTCCCTATTCTTTTTATTTGCATGATTTTTCAGATCTTGCCAACTCTACAATAGGAAAATTTTGCTTCACTTTATCTCTTATGTATTATTCCACCAACATACCTTTTTCCAGCAAACCCCAGTTTTATATTCCCCTTTCTTTTGCGATATTATTAGTAAGTTTTCGCAAAAGTACCAATTCTTAGTTCTGCATTAATTTCTGCAGTTCTAATGCATTTTTGTTTGAGCGCTGCTTATGGATCTTCTTTTGACGTCTATTTCCAGGAAGTTATAACCAAAGAGTACACCAACTAACAAGAGGCGAATTAAAGCGGTTTTCGTGATCACAAATTTGAGAGCGCATGCGCGATTTAAGTAGTTTAACTGCCAGTGTGAATAAGCCACTTCCGGTCTCATAATTGTGTCGCAGTGTTGCCGGTTTAAGAATAATTACTGGTATTTACCGTAATACTAGAGGAAATATATGAGCTAAGATCCTTGAAATAATAAACGAACATGATATATATATATATATATATATATATATATAACAGAAAGTTACTTATGACATCTACAGTCACTAGTTGAAACTTAATTTGACACGAACCATGGAATCCAAAGTTAGATGTTTATCTACTCATTGACAGGCAGCCAACAATTCGTTGTTCTGACCAACCCAAGGTTCAATCAAGTTTCTCGTACGTTTCTGATGAGTGCGTTAGCACGAAACAGCTGTCAAAGGTTAGAGCTCTCGGAATTAAAACGAAATATACTCTATTTTCACTTATATATATATATATATATATATATATATATATATATATATATATATATATATATATATATATATATATATATATATAATATAATAAACTTATCAAAATCTCAGACATTGCAGGAAATGTTATCCTAAAATTATGCACACAATCAAGATCAATTTTGTCTAGTAATTTTATCTTGACCTGTTGGCAATACGTCTATTCATCCAAAAATAGTAAACATTGTCAAATATTACATTTTCATTAACATTGTTTTTATGGTGAATTTGGATAATTTGGATTGTGGTTAGTGCATAGTATTGTAAATATCAATGAATTCTCGCAAAGGTGGATTTTTTTTATATATGCCGCGGCTGTAACTCAAGAAAAGGCGGAGTTTTGAGCATTTTTTCAATACCCAATGATCGTGTTAGGTATGTAGAAAAATCATGGACGTATAATATCGTATAAATACATAGGTCCATGAGAAAAATCGTTGACATTTACTGAAAACTCATTTATTTTTATTTTTCTAGAGCTGAAGTTTGGTTAAAAAACTACAATAGGCTAAGTCTTATTGAGAAAAACATCGAGGCTTTACACAAGAACTACAAATTGTGCGATTTTCATTTTGAAGAAAAGTAGGTATATTTGTAATAGTGGAATTAAAAAAACTCCATTCCAGCAAGCATATCCTACTGTGTTTTTACATCTGAAACACAAGGACCAGTTTGATTTAAGAGAAGAACCTTCCAAGGAACTCGTAATACTTGAAGGTGCGTGTTTATAGTTTCACCATTACTAGTATTTTAAATATATCTGGTGATATGTATGATTTTTTGAGTTTTGTAGGTAATACTACTTCTATCTCTAGAAGTGGCGGAAGCACAAAGTGAAGAATAAGAAATAGAAACATCAAGTCAACCTCAAATGATTTCAGGTAATTTCAAAAGGTATATATAGACTTTAGGTGTGCTTAACTTGTTGTTGAACAATGTCCGATTTTTTTATAGAATGATGTTATTACAGTACGCTGATTCGCTGAATATTATTCTTTGTACTTACAAGAGGGGAGAGATTGAGTGAAAGAAAGCACTTGTTCAACTATTATTTGAGTTGAACCAGTGCTAACTGTGCCTCTTGATAGGTAAGAATGATGGAATCATTTTAATAATATTATACTGAAATTTTCTCTTTACCTATCAATAAGAGCAATAATTATTCTTAAGTGATAATCAGAGAGGTTAAGACTAAGAATACCTCATGACTGTGTGAAACAAACATGATTCTTTAGGTTATGGCAATTGCGCTAGGATTACTAATATGTTGAATGACAATTAGGACTCCGTATTGTATATTGTCTTACTGCTAAATGCAATCAATGACCTTGGACAGTGTTGTGTTATTTTTGACTCATAGTAACACTATGCTGTACTGCATTCATACAAAATAGTAAAATCCAAATTGACAGTTTTATTTAGATATGATTAATCTGAAGTTGAAGATAAATAAACAAAAGGCGAGATTGAAGAAAATTGAATTACATCTGATGAAATTTCCGTTCCTTGTAGGAACTCTGCATCAGAAAACGAAAAATATAGCCTATCTGATTTTAATAAAATATATGATATATTTTCAAACAAGGCATTAGCACAAATAGGTCATTAAGAGCAATGCTAGTTATTCCTATGAATGAATCTTGCAGAAACTCATTTATCAAGTATAACATTTTGAACGTTACCCATTTGGTAAAGGCAAACTGACCTACAATAATTTTCCTAACTATAACTAAGTATAACTTACTGCAAGTCACTATGTAGAACTGTAAAACGTTGACCATTTTCAAGAATAGATTGAAAGACTATATAACTGTTTTTATTGTATTTATTGTCTAGAGGAATATATGCCCATTTAGTTTGTAGGTTAATATCGATGATTCGCATATAATATAAAATGTAATTATCAAAAGGAAAACAAAGTTTATTTATTTATTTTGTTGTTTTTTTCCAATTATCTATCAAATTGGCAGAATTTTAACAGCCTATTTATTGAAGCTCTTGTTAACTCCGCCAAAGCCGGTCCCAAGCCCGATTGAGAAAGGAGGAGGGTACATCACAACACAATACACCCACACTGACACATGGGGAGAAAGGAAGAAATCTCTGTAATTCCCTAAGGACGTCGAGATATGACCCTGGAGAGCACAAGCGGAATGGTAGCGGGAATAAAACTAGGTTAGGTACATCTAGGCCGCCGAACAGTACAGGGGCCCGCCCTTGTCTAGCCCACGTAGGGGGCTGCCCCATCATTCGGTGAATAATCCCGATTCCTGCAGCAGTGCGAGGCGTCGCCTGGGGATAGGCCCTGCTGCTAGAACCAAGAGGCTTCTACCGCGGCCACCGCTCTGCCTGAAGGGAACAAGTCTTGTTTCGAGGAACTGGGGGGAGGCAGGAGATAGACACCTGGACCCACATACAATAAGCACACATCAATCTTCAAAAAACCATGGACGACGAAAAAAAAGATGGAATGTAAACGTGTCCAGTCGTCACGGGGAACGCCCTAGTTCCCCATCAAGTGAAGGGAGGGACACCAGCTCCCACCCTTCCAACGCCTCAGGGTCAGAGAGGGTGTCTAGACACTCTACCGATAACTCTGAGAGAAGGAGAAATAAAAAAAGGGAAAAGAAGAGGAATGCGAGGAGGAGACTCAGACAACAGGGGTCTGCTGCGCGTCTGAGAGGTGAGGAGCAGGAGAGGGATTCGGCAACGGATCTAACGACTGCAACCGAAGCCGACCAAGGCCCAGGGTCTAGTGCTCCCCCTAGGGGGGGTCTTGTCCAGGGCCAGGCAGACCTCAGTAAAAGAGGACCAGGTGCGAGGAAGGCAACGAGGCTTGCGAAGCAAAGCCAGCCCCTTCGGCTCCCGTCTGCGCCTGCCTCCCAGAAAGAGGCAGGGACGTTCGTATGCCCTGGAAAGCGAACGACCCCTAAGCCAGCCAAGAAGAGTTTCAGAACGGGTGGCAAGACTCCGCCGGAGAGAGGGGCCAAAAGGAGCAAGGGAGAACCACCCGCGAGAACCGAAGAGGGTAGGCAACACGTCTCTCCTCTTTTGAGGGGGGACAAAGGCCTGACTTCGAGGCCTCAGGGTGGAAAACCCAAGCGCCTGCAGGCCCCGACCTCCTACAGCGGAGTTATGAAGCCCAAAAAGAGGGAGAATCAGGTGGTCGTCCTGTCGAACAGGGTCGACACGAAGATCACCCAGGAGGAGGCTGGGAGTCTTCGGCAGGATCTGGTGCCATGGAAAATTCCCAGGGAACGGACCAGGCACTGCAGCTCCGGTACCGGAACTCAGGATTGGTCGAACCAGGAGGGTTCCTAATCTCTGCCCAAGACGACCAGTCGGCAGAATGGCTGCTCAGAAGCTGGTCACCGCTGGCGCGGGGAGAGGTCTCCTTCACGGTGGTGAAGGGAACCGAGGCCCTATGGCGGGAGGTGATAGGCTTCTGGATAAGGAGCTGAACCTGGAAGAGGTTCGTCGAATGGTGACTCTCCAGAACCGCTCATTGCACGTAGGTACCTGGGAGCACCTGGAGACGAGAGGCGGACCTGGAGGATGGCACCTCATCTTCAGGGTCAGCCGGGAGATAGCCAGGCTATTGGAGGAATCAGGCTGTGAGCTGTACTTCGAGCTGATCACCGTGACAGTGCGTCGGGGGACGGTTTGGGGTGCGGCTGCTGCCTCCTCTAGGCCAGGCACCTCCGGGCGGGCCGAGGAGAAGTAAGTTGCCTCCCTTGATCTTCGAAGTCCTCGATGGATCAAATCAGGGCAAGTCAAGTCAATCTGGAGCACAGCCGGGATGCGTCAGCAGAACTGCTGCGAATCCTGACGAAACGCCTTGCAGATTTGATACTAATACAGGAACCATATTTATACAGGTCAGAAATATGTGGACTGAAGGAGTCCAGCTTCGAGACGTTTCGCGGAGCTGGAGAGGATGAAAACCTGAGGAGCTGCATCGTGGTGTCAAAAGCCCTCAACGCGTCGCCAATGCCACACCTGGGGACCAGAGACGTCACCGTGATGCTCCTCGAGTTGAAGGTAGGTGGAAGTAGAATTAAGATTATTGTAGGTAGCGTGTATCTTCCTTATGATGCCGAAGTCCCAACCCAAGGGTTTGAGCGCTTGGTCTCTTACGCGGAGGAAAACAGATTACCACTAGTAATAGGCTGCGACGCTAATGCACACCACATAATGTGGGGAAGCACCAGGATTAAAACCAGGGGTGAAGCTCTTCTGGAGTGCTCGGCATCGACAGACCTAGAGATATTAAACAGAGGAACAGAGCCCACTTTCATCAATATGATTCGAAAGGGGGTTATTGATATAACGGTAGTCTCGAGGGAAATTGAGGACCATATAAGGAACTGGAGGGTGACTCAGGACATAGCAATGTCCGACCACTGCATGATACGTTTTGATATCAAAGCGGAACGGGAAGAAGTCGCTCTTAGGCGGAACCCAAGGGCCACAAGATGGGACACCTATACACAGTGTATTTCAGACCTCACAGGTGTCTCACAGAACCTAACGTCCCCCGAGCTTTTGGACGAGGAAGTCGAAAGAGAAACAAAGGAAGTTACAGAAGCCTTCGAGAAAGCGTGTCCCTTGAGAGCGCAAACGCCACGAAAAGTAAAGTGGTGGAGCACAAAGCTCCACCATCTGAAGACGGCTGCTGAGCGAGAACATCGCAAGGCGGTCGGGTCGGGGCGGGATGACGATTGGGATGGCTTTCGGGAAGCGAGAAGTAACTTTGAACGAGAATTACGGCGGAGTAAACGGGACAGTTGGCGAACATACTGTGGGGAAATTGACTCCCTCCCAGAGTCCGCCAGACTGGACAAGATACTGAGCAGTGAGACGAAGGGCACAATTGGATCGCTCAAAAGGCAAGACGGAACTTGGACGATATCCAAACAGGAAGCTCTTGAGCACCTACTGGAGGTCTACTTTCCTGGACAGGCGGGTGACAACCGGGATCGAAGAGAAACGACCATCCACAGGGTGGACGGACCTCTCGCTGAGGAGATAGTCATAGAGGAGGCAATTCGGTGGGCTGTGAACGAGTTCAAACCATTCAAGGTGGCAGGCCTGGACGGCATATTTCCAGCATTGCTACAAAAAGCGCTGAAAGACATATTTCCCTGGATAAGGGACGTCTTCAGGGCCAGCTTGGCATTGGGATATGTACCAAGGACCTGGAGGACAGCTAGAGTAGTTTTTATCCCAAATTCAGGGAGAAGGGACTACACTCAAGCAAAGGCCTTCAGACCCATCATTAGCCTCACATCTTTTCTACTGAAGGCTCTGGAAAAGATTGTGGATAGGTATCTGGTGGAGGTAGTACTGAGTAGGCACCCTCTCGAGGATAATCAACATGCATACCGCAGTGGACGGTTCACAGAAACTGCCCTTCATGCGGTAGTACACAGGGAAGAAGAGGCACTCCATTTCAAGGAGTGGGCTCTCGGAGTCTACTTCGACGTGGAGGGTGCCTTCGATAAGGCAAGAACATATGTTATCTGCAATGCACTGCAGATTAGGGGAACCCCTCCTACGCTGATTAGCTGGGTAGCTACGGCCATCGAGCGGAGGAAAGTGACGGTGTCTCTAGGAGAGGCCGACATCGAGGTGAGAGGCGGCTGCCCGCAAGGTACCTGTCTCTCCCTCACCTTTGGTGTCTATTCAAGGACGAACTTCTCAAGAGACTAGTCGCCAACGGTTTCTACGCCCAGGCAAGCCGACGACGGGCTCGTCCTGGTGATGGACCCTTTTCTAGATGTGGTCTGTGGACGGATGCAGTTGGCGTGCAGGAAAATAGAAAGGTGGTGCGAGGAGGTCGGCCTCGCAGTGAATCCGACTAAAACAGAGATGATTCTCTTCACCAAAAGAAGGAAGGTAGATGGGTTCAGATCACCAGTAATAGGTGGAAAACCCCTAGAGCTGGCTAGAGACGTAAAATACCTTGGGGTGATTCTGGACTCAAAGCTAACTTGGGGGCCACATGTCGATGGAGTAGTCGAGAAGGCGGTGGTCGCTATATGGAGTCTGCGCCGGGCAGTGGGAGGGAGGTGGGGACTCAAACCTCACATCCTTCACTGAATCTACGCGGCGGTAATCAGACCCAGAATCCTATATGGAGCAGTGATCTGGTGGCCGAGGGTGGACCAGATAACCACAACCAACAAGCTGGGAAAAATTCAAAGACTAGCTTGTAGGGGAATAATGAGGACGACCTCCTTGGCAGCCCTAGACGCCCTGCTGGGTCTGCTGTCGCTTCCAACTTGTATAAAGAAGGAAGCGATGGCGTCCTATCTGAGAATGCGTGACTCAGGGAGCTGACGAGGAGAGAGGTACACAGGGCATACCGAAATCGCTGTGGTAGCGGAGAAAGAAATCCCACTATCCGCTATCAAAGTGATACAGGCAGAGGATAAAATTAGGTGGAAAAGGGTGATATTTCCCCTAGAAAGCATGGTCTGTTTTACAGACGGGTCCAAACTGAAGAAAGGGCAAGCCGGAGCAGGAGTTTACCTGGAAAACGGAGAGAAAAGAGCATATGCGCTAGGTTCTCTGACAAAAGTTTTCCAAGCAGAGGTGTATGCCATCCTGGAGGCAACCAGAATGGAAGAGGTGAGGTCCGGCCCAGACTGACATGTATATGTCTGCTCGGACAGTCAGGCCGCCATCAGAGCTCTGAATGCAACCAGAACCAGATCAGTACTGGTTCAAACCCTAATAACACCATGAAGTCCGATGGTAATCCATAGGACATCCTCTCAGGACATTCAGGACGTCCTTAGGATGTGCAAAATTGGTACCGCGGACGTCCATTGGACATCCGTGGGAAGCACCAATGTCTCGACTTCTCACCAAAATTGGACGTTCTATAAGGATATCCAATGGACATCCACCTGGGATGTTAATCGGACGTCCCCGAATTACATCAATCGAAAGTACATCTTGGACGTCCTTAGGACGTGCAATATTGGTACGTCCTTAGGACGTGCAGTATTGGTACCGCGGACGTCCATTGGACATCCGTGGGAAGCACCAATGTCTCGATTTCTCACCAAAATTGGACGTTCTATAAGGATATTCAATCGACATCCACCTGGGATGTTCATTGGACGTCCCCGAATTACATCAATCGAAAGTACATCTGGGACGTCCTTAGCATGTGCAGAATTATCAGATGTGTTTCAGGACTAAGATTATGATATTGTTGTGGATTACTGGATATACCAATTTGGATGGAACCAGATTTACTCACTATAAGTAAGCTCAGCACTCTCTCAGAGTCATTCAATTCGGTTTTGTACATGTTTAAAGGATACACACAACTCTACTTGTCTTACGGAAACAAACACCTTTTTCAAAACAGTGTTGAATAGGTTAGTAATAACTGTTGAATAGTATAACAAAACTTTTATTTTCATTTATATATAGATATAACTACACTGAATGAACACAAAATAACTTACAGAACAGTCACTAAACTAATTAATCACAAAAGACGATAGAAAAGCGACCATAGCTGGTAAATACTCAACAAGTGTCTGTCAATTCGTCAACACTTCACTTGAACACAGAACACAAAACACAGAAAACAACTTTATGCACGGTTTCAATCCTTATACGAACAAGAGAGACAAACATAATTTTTTTATTTTCATTGTTGTGAATCGTATTGGCATACGTACAAACTTGAGAATATGGCCCCTGATGACCTCAATGATAGTTAAAAGGGTTTTATTTCAGATGGGTTATTTTCGCTATAATGTTTAGCCCTATTGTAAAAATGCGATCCATTTTATACCTCTTCTGTAAAACCACTAGCTGGGATGTATACACGGGTACTGGGTACACATGGAGGACTAATTATTGTAACTGTTTTCGAATTTTGTTTAATTTTTATGATCATCCATCCTTCATCTTTGGATGGATGCACCTAGGAAACATTCCGAAAAATGTTCAATCCAGGACATCCCAAGGAAGTCCTCGCAGGGACATTTTCTGAAATTCACTGATTGGGATGACGTCCGATGTACATCCATCAAGGACGTTCCAGAATGTCCCCGTACCAGGACCACCATAGGAAGTCCTTTCGATGACATGCCAAATACATGCCAACCAGAACATCCAATGGATATCATAGAAAATTCTACAAAATATATCCGAACCAGGACATCCCAAGGAAGTCCTCGCAGGGAGGTATTCTAAGATTAACCAATTGGGACGTCCAATATTCATTCATGCGGGATGTACCTAAATGTCCCGTACCAGGACAACCATGGGACGTCCTTTCAAAGACATGCCAGAATACTTACTAACAAGGACGTCCGATGGATGTCCTAGGAAACATTACAAAATATATCCGACCCAGGACATCCCAAAGACGTCCTCGCAGAGACGTTTTATACGATGTACCGATTGGGACATCCATAGGAAGTCCTTTGGGGAAATTCATGAAAATGCACTGAATCGGACGTCCCAAGGACAATGATTTTGAGTCCCGGACATTCGGACATGATTTGTACCAAATAGGGACGTCCCTGGGACATGGTGTGCTATTAGGGAAGTGCAAAGATGCCCTGGAGAGTCTTGCAACTGAAAAGGAAATAACGCTGATGTGGGTCCCGGGCCATGCAGGGATTGAAGGCAACGAGCAGGCGGACCAGCTAGCCAAGCAAGGAGCCGGACAACCCTACTACGGGCCCGAACCCGCACTCGTCATAACAAGGACACAAGTAACAACGGCACTGAATGAGTGGGACGTTGATACATTAGGAAAAGAGTGGAGAAGGATAGACGGATGCAGGCAGTCAAAGCAGATGATATCGGGGCCCGACATGGCAAGGACGGCCAAGATACTGAAGCTAAGCCTCAAATAATTCCGACTGTTGGTGGGAGTTCTAACCGGCCACTGCGGCCTCAGGAGGCACCTGGCTCTCATCAGAGTTGAGGCAGACCCACTATGCACGGAATGTGGGGAAGAGGAGGGCTCCTTCCACTTCCTGTGCGAATGTGGTATTTATGGCAGGCTCAGACAAAACGTCTTCGGATCTGCCACTATTAAGGAGGAAGAATTGCACTCGTTGCAATGGAAGGACATTTCGACTTTCATAAGAAGGTCGAAGAGGTTCGAGCAGGTATCCGACATGGGATGAGTGAAGATGCCGGGGATTGCGAAAAGGGCCCACTGGGGCCTAGTCGCTGACGCTTGCGTCCCCCACCCATTACCATTACCATTACCAAAGCTCTTGTTTCTTTAGTGTTAGTCAACAATTACCTAATGATGATTCCATCTCTAGACTATTTGGCAATGGGAATTGAACTAGACAATTGCTTCAGATTCACTACCCAAAATAAACGTTAAATTTCATTAAAATTCTTACAATACATGAAAGACTAAAATCGAGCATTGTTTTTGAGTTGATTAAAGTTTATTTGTTAATCTATATCTTATAGCCTACCAATTGTAGCCATTTCAATTTATAGCATTTTTGATGTGGTTTCAGGAAAACTGATGGAAATACTAAATTCATAACTTCAGAAAAAGTTCGTACCTGTATCAGTTTCATTGGTATAATTTAGATACTTCAATTTTTGTGGGGCCGGTCTTATTTTTGATCCAGTCCTTGGCGTCTTGGTCATCTGGTGATGGTACTCTCTTTCGTCTGCACTTTTGTTCAAATCGGAGAAATTATCACCATTAAAGTCTATACAGGGTGTTTCTTAAGTACGTGTAGAAAATTCAGGATCGTGTTGCTGACTTCAAAATAAGAAGAAAAGTTCCTATAAACATATGTCCACAAGTTATTTGTTTCTGAGATACAGAGTGTCAAAGTTGAATTCTTAGTTTTATTTTTTGTGGATACTTTCAAAATAATTTTGATATTTGTGTAATGTTTGGTACCTGGGAATATTTATTAGTTAGTTTGTGTAAAAAATATATTCCTGGTAGAGGTGACTGAGAGCAACTGTTTTCGAGTTATTGAGATTTGAAATAATCGAAGCAAGTGACTTTGAATGACAAGATTTTTAAATTTAAAATAAATTCAATTTGAAATTAGTTTTTTCACAATTAACATAAAATCTGATTCTATCATTGAAGAATCATCCCAGATACCAAACTTTGCTCGAATATCACAAATATTTTGGAATTTATTGACAAAAAACAAATATGAGAATTAAACTTTGACACGCTGTATCTTAGAAACGAACAACTTGCGGACATGTGTTTATGGGAACTTTTTTTCTTATTTCAATGTCAGCAACATGCTCCTGAAGTTTCTATACGTACCTAAGAAACACCCTGTATAATACATGGGTACAGGGTGGGCCAAATTGGACACTTTTAAAGGGAAAGTCCTGTTTTCACACTAGATAGATGAAAACTGATGGTTGTGACTGAGAATCAAATTTTATGACAAACCTAATGGTGAAAACCGCTCATCGATATCTATCATCGTTTATGAGTTACAGCGTGTTTTTGGAAAATGTGCATTTACGAAAAGTTGCTGTAACTTTCTTCTTGTCGAAAATTCATTGTTTATATAAAAACCATTTTTACGTAGAATTCAATGGTGTAAGTGATTAATTTTTTCAAATATAATATCGATAGATATTGACGGAAAAAATTTTAATGAGACACCTTGTATATTCATGTATATTTCAATAGTGCTCAATTTACCTTTCCAAAAATATAGCACACTTGATATTTTGTAAGAGTCATCTTTGAAATACAGAGCTTTTAGATTTTTTCATCTTGACTTCAAAACACATATTTTGAACAAGTAGGCTTTGGACGATAAAACAAAAAGCAAATGTTTACTGGTAGCTGTCAAATTTTGATTTGAGCAGTAAAGACGCTCCTCAATTCGTGGTTTTTGTTCAATTTTCAAACACATTCGAAATGAAGTATGAGAATTCTGAAAAATGGGATATGATAGTCTATTTTATACAAACCGGGGAAAATGCAGAAGCAGCAAGCAATTTGTACCACGAGAGGTATCCGTAGCTTTTAGAGACATTTTCGGAAGATTGCGACACAACTTAATTGATGGTGGTCAATTTGAAAAGAAAAGACCAAACTTATATGCATCATATAGGGATACGGAGTTGGAAGAAATAGTCGTTTTTTAGGAGCTGTTGAAAATAATCCCAAAACATCAACGCGAAATTTGAAAATATCAACAGGTCTTCCAAGAACTAACGTTAGGCGGATTTTGAGAAAGCACACATTCAAGCCATACAGGACCAGAATAGTTCACAAACTCAGACCAGGTGATTTTGAACGCCGCATTGATTTTTGTCAGTGGTTCCTGGAAATTGTAACCAAGAGCGTGATTTTTCGTTAAATTGTATTTGGACAGGCGAAGCTCATGTAATCAGTGCATTTTCAACTGCTACAATTCTTACACTTGGACAAAACAAAATCATCGTTCAATTGTGGAGCAGAGAAGTCAAGGAAGATGTGGATTTAGTGTGTGGCCAGGTGTTTTCAGGGGTAGAATTATCGGCCCGTTCATGTATACACTATTTTATGCTTGATTTGATCTGCATTCAACGACAGGAACGAAAAGATGATTGAAATTTGCCATCTCAATTCGCGATCACTCTTAGCACACTTTCACCAATTCAAAGATCGTGTCTTTCTGAAATTTGATATAATACTTGTTACCAAAACAAGGCTCTCAGCGGATATTCCAAATGAACTGATAGCACCCAATGGATACCCATTATACCGAAAAGACCGACTGATAGGAAGAGGTGGGGGTTTGGTAATATATTTGAAATCTCACTTTAAAGTAAGCATAATTTCAATTGATCATAGTAATACTGAACAACTGTGGGTATCATTCACCTCAAAGATTGAAAAGTATGCTCTGGGTGTTCTATATCGTCCACCCAAGCAATTAATAAACGAATTTTTGTATGACTTCGAAAGTTCTTTGAGTTCTATCGCTCCCAAATATGACTATTTGATATGTGCTGGCGATTTCAATATAGACATGTTGGATGTTGAAGGTAATGCCATGATATTATTGAACAACACTTTATCTAGCTATGACCTGAAAAACTCAATATTTGAACCAACAAGATTTGGCCAAACAATCTCCAAAGCCATTGACTTGATGATGTGCACCGAATCTGTACTTGTTGATAACATACTTGTCAGTTATGCATCTGATATTTCTGATTACTGTCTTATCTCCTGCTCCTTTGGATCAGACGATGATTTTTCAGAACCGATCTTTCGCACATTTCGTGATTTCAAAAATTTTAATGCTGCCTCATTTTCTACTGATCTGATTCATGCTGATTTTCTTCAAATCTATCATCTTGATGACGTAGATTCTAAAGTAGATTGCTTCAATGATATTCTCAAAACACTGTTCGATTTTCATGCACCCTTGAAGACGGTGAAAGTAAGCAGACCAGCAGCACCTTGGATAACTGACGTGATCAAATTGAAGATGTCATTACGTGATAAAGCCCTAACCAAATATAAACGTACCAAACACGAACGCCATTGGAACTATTATAAAGACTTAAGAAACCAAACCAAATATGCAATAATTCGCGAAAAAAAAAAGCTTATATTCAATTCCGCATGAGGCATTATGGGAATAACCAGAATTTTTGGAAAATATTTTCCAAAAATAAAAATAGTTCCATTACAGAACAACTGAAAAATGCTCGTGATATTATTGATTATTTTGCCAGCTTATCAAAAAGCGACCTATATTAGACGTCGATACTGTCAACCGATACTCCAACAATCGTGTGCCAGGAGCAGACTTATTCAGTTTCACACCTATTTCAGAAACAGATATATATATATATATATATATATATATATATATATATATATATATATATATATATATATATATATATATATATATATATATATATATATATATATATATATATATATAAAACAATCCTCTCCATAAAATCGAGAGCTGTTGGTGTAGACTCTATAAGTGTAGACATGCTGCTCCTCAAATATATTAACCATATTTTGAACTACTGTATAGAGAATAATACTTACCCAACTATATGGAAAAAAGCTGTTGTGCTTCCCCTACCCAAAACAAACAATCCCCCAGAATACAAATCACTCCGACCAATAAGCATACTTTGTGTTCTGTCGAAAATTTTCGAAAAGATAATATATCTACAAATGAAGGGCTACTACCATCACAGTTGCAATACAGCCCTTGTGAAAGTGACAGATGACATCCATAAATATGTTGACGACAAAATGTCAATATTGCTAATATTTTTAGATTATACCAAAGCTTTCGATAGAATTAAACATGATCTTCTATTGGCTATACTACATTTTATCGGATTCAGTGATGCCTCTGTTTCATTTTTCAGAACTTACCTATATAATCGGTTTCAAGCGGTCAAACTCGATAACCAAATTTCTGATTCTGTGCATATTGATAATGGAGTTCCCCAAGGATCTATCTTGGGCCCACCACTCTTCATCATGTATACTGTTGACTTGCACCGTGGTGATCGGCTGGTAAAAGCGTACGCCTCGCAAGCGTGGGGTCGTGGGATCGATCCACCGATTCACCGGTCTCGTGCATGGCATCACACGTTAAAAGGTAAGGGCTGCATCTTCCCTAGCTCACACAAGTCTCTCGAAGACTTCCGAGGGTTGCGCGTAAGGGTGCAATCGGTTGATGGAAATAACAATTTTAACAATTTTAATTTTTTTTTTTTTACAAAAACAACACAGTCATACATTTTTCTGAGAGCCATTTTTATGCAGATGATGTTCAGCTCTATCTCCCCTTCACCGAACATGACCTAAATCAGGCTGTTCAGAATCTGAACGATGATTTGATCTCGATAGTCGACATTTCAAATAAACTTTGTCTTTCCATTAATCCATCAAAGTCAAATGCAATCTTATTCGGACGGAAAGAAAGCCGCATAAGATGTTTACCATAAATCATCCTCAAAGTAAACAATGAAACTATTCCGTTTACAGATACTGCCAAAAAATTAGGTTTATTTATAGATCATACGCTATAAAATATACCAAGCATGTGAACACTATTATTGAACGAGCTCTCTGTAACCTGAAACTCATATATTCTAATAGATTATTCCTGGATAAAAAAAGCAAAACAATATTGTGTGAAACCATAGTCCTGTCTCACTTTAATCACGCAGATGTCGTCAACGGTCCAGCATTAATGAAATCAGATCTGAATAGACTTCAATTGGTACAAAACTCTTGATCTACTCTGATCAACGGCTTGAGGAAGCGTAACCGAATTTCAGTTCCACTATGCGAACTAGGTTGGCTAAATGTACAAAAATGCTTTCTATTGCAACAGTGTGTGATATTTCATAAAATTATTCTTGATAAAAAACCACCATACCTATTTGAAAAAACATCTTTCAGAACTTAGGTTCACAATATAAATATAAGGTTCAAGTCAAAATTAACACCACCTCTGCATAAAACCACTTTTTCTCAGTCTTCTTTCTCTAACATGGTAACTCGGCTGTATAACAAGGTTCCAGATAATTTGAAAAATGTATCCATTGACTCGTTCAAGATCAAGTTGAGGAAGTTATTGGAAACTGATCAAATAAGATTTTAGAATTCTTTTCTCATTTTCATTAGTCCTGCTCATTGAATGTATATTCTTCAGTTATAGTCGCATTACTGTAATACATCTGATAACCCAAAAGAAATGATCTGATGAGTATTGTATTCAGTTAAATTATCACTATTATTAATTTCATTTCTATCACTATTACTATTTTCACTGCTGAAATCGTATGAATATTCTACATTTGTTTTTGTTTTTCTTCTGTTTTTGTCAGGGTTGAGTGAAAGAAAGTAATTACCCATCTCACACATGGGTAAACGCTAACTCTGCCTTTTGATAGTAGTAGGTACCAGTATGTATACGTATAATATGTCTGTCCACTGATCTTTCTGGCTATCAATAAAAGCGTTATTTATTATCACTATCACTATTATTATTATTATTATTATTATTATTATTATTATTATTATTATTATTATTATTATTATTATTATTATTATTATTATTATTATTATTATTATTATTATTATTATTATTATTATTATTATTATTATTATTATTATTATTATTATTATTATTATTATTATCATTATTATTATTATTATTATTATTATTATTATTATTATTATTTTTTTTCTCCTAGGAGTGTACCAGTCAGGCCCTGTCTCCGGTGCTCCGACCCATCCGGAGGGCGCGCTGGTGTCGTTAACCCCAATAAACACTCCCTACGTCCGTAGGGTGAGTGATTATTGGGTCCGAGAATCGTGTGCCCTGAGTAGACGGAGCGAACCAAGTATAACGGCCTTCTGCATTCTTGCTGCTAAGATTTCTGCCATATTTCGGCAAGCTGGTATTATCTTCAAGTTAGAGAGCAGTGTGTCCATCATTCCACCAAGGACTCCTATAATCAGAACCACCATTTTGACAGAATGGTCCGGATATAACCTGCGGAGTTCAAAGAGAAGATCTCGATATTTAGTCCGTTTTTCCTCCTCTTTTCGAACGATATTCATTTCGCCTGGAGCGGAAAACTCCATGACGAATATCGTTCTACTTTGGTGGTCGAGGAGGACAACATCAGGCTTATTGGCTTGTATTTGCCTGAGGGTGGGGAATGAGTAGTTCCAATAGATTCGGCATCTCTCATTCTCCACCACGGACTCAATATCCCCCGGAGCATAAGGCAACACCGGTGTCTCGTCTATGCCGTACGAGTGTCGTAGGTGGTAGTACAACACTCGTAGCGCCGCGTTATGCCTGTGGATATAGGCTGAGACCGCATAAGATGGGCATGCTGATAGCAAATGCATTACGGTCTCAGGTGCCCCACGACATGCCCTGCATCGGGTGTCAGGGACGTCTATACCCATAACGCGACTACGGTAGACAAGGGTGTTGAAGACACCATCCTGGCAGGCCATTATGAATCCCTCGGTCTCCGACTTTAGCTCACTTGACCTGAGGAAGGCAAAGGTCATGCTTTTGGATAAGCCAAGGTCTTCGATGTTGTGAAAGAAGACACCATGCATTGGCTTATCCATATGTAGCTGTAGCAGGACCTCTGTCTCCGCAGCTTTTATGTGAGCTTTTTGCTGAACGGGTCCCAACTCGGTGACAGAGTTTGGGTTAGCCCGTTCAGTGTCGAAAACGAGACCGAGTTCATCGGCCGCACGGGTAGCTGCCTTAAAAAGGAATGCTCCAATCCCTGCTTTCTCATGGTCGCGGACCATGCAGAGAAGGGGATCTGAACTCCTGATGACTTTACAGGCCCCATCCAGAACCATTCTGTTATGCAGACACTCCAAACTCAAAAGTCCACGGCCTCCCCGTTGTCTGGGAAAGTATAACCGTGGAACGGACGATTTAGGATGCAAGCTCCTATTGAGATGCATCATTTTGCGAGTCTTAACGTCAAGTTGTCGCAGCTCTTCCTTAGTCCACTTCATCACTCCGAAAGAGTAAAGAAGGATCGGAACGGCAAGCATATTAGTTGCAGCAACTTTGTTCTTCCCCGACAGTTCTGATGACCAGATCTGTCGGAGTTTATGCTGATACTTGCCGCGGAGAGAGTTTTTAACTGCGAATACCTCTTGGGAGCGGCGTTGTTCCACCCCAAGGTAGGTATAAGTCTCTCCGGCATCCAGATGATGTAGGATGCTTCCGTCTACAAGCTGGACATCCTCTCCGTATTCCTCGCATCGTCCTCTTTTGAGATGAACCGTGGCACATTTGTCGATCCCAAATTCCATACCGATAGCATGCGTATATTCTTCCACCACCCTAAGGGACTGATGTAGGTCCCTTTCTCCAGAGGCATACAATTTGAGGTCATCCATGTAAAATAGATGGGTGACATTATGCCTCCGGTTGCTGGGGGTGCCGCAGTTGTACCCACGGGTATTCCTGAGTGCAACGGACAATGGCAATAGTGAGATGCAGAAGAGAAGAGGGCTAAGGGAGTCTCCCTGAAACACGCCCCTTTTAATGATGACCTGCTCTGTTTGGACTATGTCTCTACCAGATCTTATGGTGAAACGAGTCCTCCAGAGTGGCATCAGTTGTCCAATGCATCCCACTATTTGACCGGGTACCTCAAGGTATCTGAGCAAATGCATGATTAACTCATGTGATGTTGTATCAAATGCCTTGCGGTAATCGATCCAGGCCATCGAAAGGTTACGCTTATACTGCACGGAGTCCTGCGTGATACATCTATCGATGAGCAGGTTCTCCTTGCACCCGGCGACCCCTTTCTTTGACCCTCTTTGCTCATTTATCCGTTCATACACCGGATCAACTGCGGAGAGAATGCGCGTGTATAAGATGCGCGTAAACACCTTATAACACGCATTCAAGCAAGTTATCGGCCTGTAATTCTTTGGATCAGACAAATCTCCATTTTTGGGGATGAGCACGGTTCGCCCCTCGACAAACCACTCCGGAATCTGCTGCTCCCCATCTAGCCATGAGTTGAAAACCCTGGCCAGATGGCGGTGGGTTGTTGGAAACTTTTTCCACCAATAGTTATTCAACCCATCAGGGCCTGGAGCAGCGAAATTCTTAGAGCCTTTTAGGGCCCCTCGTACTTCTTCCGTGGTTATCGGAATGCGCAGATCATTGAGCTCAGGCTGCCGAAGCCTCCTGCAAAATGCTTCGAACTGCGCTAGGGCTGGAGTATCTACGTTGAGTGGTTGCGGATACTCATAGATATTCTTCCAGAATGTTTCCACCCGATCTGCAGCCGGCGGGTTATCGACAACACGTGGAGGCTCTTGGAATAAGCGAGAAGGTTTATCGCGGAACTTTATGTTTTCCGCGATACTTCTCGCCCGCCTCACTAGTGACTTCTTTGCAGCCACTAGCATTCGTATCCTATCAAGGCAGTGCTGTTTGATGGTAAACAGCACACCTTGATTTAATGTGTGGTGAGCTCGTCTCAATTTTGCGGCAATTCGCCGCACTGCGGGCGTGAAAGGCCTATTGGCCGCCACGAAGTCCACCACACACTGGATACGAGACGCGTGTTGTCTCGCCGACTTGATCTTGGCTTCCATCTTGTGTACACGTCGCTCATGCCTCCCTACCAGAGCGGTGGTGTCCCTCCTCTCTGTTTGGGATAGAGCATGAGCGGCGTCGTACACGACAGAATTGATCTGCCAGATGTCAGCCTCTTCTGGAAGAACATCGCCAATCTCCGCATCCACCCGTGCCAGTTCTTGCGGCTTCAGGGGCTTCATTTTGTGAAGCGCCCTGCGGGTTCTGATATCCTCCATCAGTGGAACAATGCGATTCTCCTCCACAGCCAAACCGACACGTGGCATATTTGCCACTTCGATAACCGGCTGAGGAGGAGCTCTAACGTAGCCTCGAGCCCGAAGATGGGATACATAATCCCTGAGATTTTGTGCGGAAAACGCTGCATGCTCTGGGTGTCTCTCACACCACAGAGCATGCATTCTCGCCATGTATCCTCTCCGGGCGGGCTCACTGCTCTCGTAGCAATGCAGAAGTCCGTCCCTTAATTCGTCCGTCCACTCAAAGCGTCCGTTGTTATCGCGGTCGTCATCATTTGGCAAATCATAGTTGGCCCCACCACCTTGCCTTTGACCCCTAATCCGAGGGGGTCGGTTGTGGGGGCCTCTTCCTCGATTGTTGGGAACCGAGTAGTAGAGTTTACTGGGGGGTTAACCCAGTAAACCCACGGCCGACACCGGAGGGAAAGTTGCTTTTTCCCTCCCGGATGCGCATTAGCTGCCGGTCCGATTTTGCATCCTTTGCTCGGGTAGGTGGTGTCGCTACTCACCAGGGCCTTAGGTGTTGTTTGACCCCCCTGCCTATCTATTATTATTATTATTATTATTATTATTATTATCATTATTATTATTATTATTATTATTATTATTATTATTATTATTATTATTATTATTATTGTTATTTGTTTTTTCCTTTAAGAGTGTACCAGTCAGGTCCTGTCTCCGGTGCTCCGACCCATCCGGAGGACGCGCTGGTGTCGTTTACCTCAATAACCACTCCCTACGTCCGTGGGGTGAGTGATTATTGGGTCCGAGAGTCATGTGTTCTGAGCAGACGAAGTGAACCAAGGATGACGGCCTTCTGCATTCGAGCGGCTAGGATTTGTGCCATATTACGGCAGGCCGGTATCAACTTCAAATTAGAGAGCAGTGTGTCCATCATTCCACCAAGGACTCCTATAATCAGAACCACCATTTTGACAGAATGGTCCGGATACAACCTGCGGAGTTCAAAGAGAAGATCTCTATATTTAGTCCGTTTTTCCTCCTCTTTCCGAACGATATTCATCTCGCCTGGAGCGGAAAACTCCACGACGAATATCGTTTTACTTTGACGGTCGAGGAGGACAGCATCAGGCTTATTGGCTTGTATTTGCCTGAGGGTGGGGAATGAGTAGTTCCAATAGATTCGGCACCTCTCATTCTCCACCACGGACTCAATATCCCCCGGAACATAAGGCAACACCAGTGTCTCGTCTATACCGTATGAGTGTCTTAGATGGTAGTACAACACTCGTAGCGCCGCGTTATGCCTGTGGATATAGGCTGAGACCGCATAAGCTGGACATGCTGATAGCAAATGCATTACGGTCTCAGGTGCCCCACGACATGCCCTGCATCGGGTGTCAGGGACGTCTATACCCATCACGCGACTACGGTAGACGAGGGTGTTGAAGACACCATCCTGGCAGGCCATTATGAATCCATCGGTCTCCGACTTTACCTCACTCGAACTGAGGAAGGCAAAGGTCAAGCTTTTGGATAAGCCAAGGTCTTCGATGTTGTTGAAGAAAACACCATGCATTGGCTTATCCATATGGAGCTGTAGGAGGACCTCTGTCTCCGCAGCTTTAATGTGAGCTTTTAGCTGAACGGGTCCCAACTCGGTGACAGAGTTTGGGTTAGCCCGTTCAGTGTCGAATACGAGACCAAGTTCATCGGCTGCATGGGTTGCTGCCTTAAAGAGAAATGCTCCAATCCCTGCTTTTTCATGGTCGCGGACCATGCAGAGAAGGGGATCTGAACTCCTGATGACTTTACAGGCCCCATCCAGAACCATTCTGTTATGCAGACACTCCAAACTCAAAAGTCCACGGCCTCCCCGTTGTCTGGGAAAGTATAACCGTGGAACGGACGATTTAGGATGCAAGCTCCTATTGAGATGCATCATTTTGCGAGTTTTTACGTCGAGTTGTCGCAGCTCTTCCTGAGTCCACTTCATCACTCCGAAGGAGTAGAGAAGGATCGGAACGGCAATCATATTAGTTGCAGCAACTTTGTTCTTCCCCGACAGTTCTGATGACCAGATCTGTCGGAGTTTATGCTGATACTTGCCGCGGAGAGAGTTCTTAACTGTGATTACCTCTTGGGAGCGGCGTTGCGCCACCCCTAGGTAAGTATAAGTCTCTCCGGCATCCAGATGATGTAGGATGCTTCCGTCTACGAGCTGGACATCCTCTCCGTATTCCTCGCATCGTCCTCTTTTGAGATGAACCGTGGCACATTTGTCGATCCCAAATTCCATTCCGATAGCATGCGTATATTCTTCCACCACCCTAAGGGACTGATGTAGGTCCCTTTCTCCAGAGGCATATAATTTTAGGTCATCCATGTAAAACAGGTGGGTGACTGTATGCCTCCGGTTGCTGGGAGTGCCGCAGCTGTACCCACGGGTATTCCTGAGTGCAATGGACAATGGCAATAGTGAGATGCAGAAGAGAAGAGGGCTGAGGGAGTCTCCCTGAAACACGCCTCTTCTAATGATGACCTGCTCTGTTTGGACTATGTCTCCACCAGATTTTATAGCGAAGCGAGTCCTCCAGAGCGGCATCAGCTGTCCAATGCATCCCACTATTTGATCGGGTACCTCAAGGCATCTGAGCAAATGCATGATTAACTCATGCGATGTTGTATCAAACGCCTTGCGGTAATCGATCCAGGCCATCGAAAGGTTACGCTTGTACTGCACGGAGTCCTGCGTGATACATCTATCGATGAGCAGGTTCTCCTTGCAGCCGGCAACCCCTTTCTTTGACCCTCTTTGCTCATATATCCGTTCATACACCGGATCAACTGCGGAGAGAATGCGTGTGTATAAGATGCGCGTAAACACCTTATAACACGCATTCAAGCATGTTATCGGTCTGTAATTCTTTGGATCAGACAAATCTCCGTTTTTGGGGATGAGCACGGTTCGCCCCTCGACAAACCACTCCGGAATCTGCTGCTCCCCATCTAGCCATGAGTTGAAAACTCTAGCCAGATGGCGGTGGGTTGCTGGAAACTTTTTCCACCAATAGTTATTCAACCCATCGGGTCCTGGAGCAGCAAAGTTCTTTGAGCCTTTGAGGGCTCTTTGAACTTCTTCCGGGGTTATCGGATTGCGCAGATCATTGAGCTCAGGCTGCCGAAGCCTCCTGCAGAATGCTCTGAACTGCGCTAGGGCTGGAGTATCTACATTCATTGGTTGCGGATACTCATAGATGTTCTTCCAGAAGGTTTCCACCCGATCAACAGCCGGCGGGTTATTAACAACACGTGGAGGCTCTTGAAATAAACGAGAAGGTTTATCGCGAAACTTCAAGTTTTCCGCGACTCCTCTCGCTCGCCTCACTAGTGACTTCTTTGCAGCCACTAGCATTCGTATCCTATCAAGGCAGTGCTGTTTGATGGTAAACAGCACCCCTTGATTCAATGTGTGGTGAGCTCGTCTTAATTTTGCGGCAATTCGCTGCACTGCAGGCGTGAAAGGCCTATTGGCCGCCACGTAGTCCACCACACACTGGATACGAGACGCGTGTTGTCTCGCCGACTTGATCTTAGCTTCCATCTTGTGTACGCGTCGCTCATGCCTCCCAACTACAGCGGTGGTGTCCCTCCTCTGCGTTTGGGTTAGAGTATGAGCGGCGTCATACACGACAGAATTGATCTGCCAGATGTCAGCCTCTTCAGGAAGAACATCGCCGATCTCCGCATCCACTCGTGCCAGTTCTTGTGGCTTCAGGGGCTTCATATGGTGAAGTGCCCTGCGAGTTCTGATGTCCTCCATCGGTGGTATGATGCGAGCATTCTCCACAGCCAGACCGACACGTGGCATAACTTGTGCCACTTCGATAACCGGCTGAGGAGGTGCTCTGACATATCCTCGTCTCCGAAGATGAGATACATAATCCCTAAGATTTTGGGCAGAAAAGGCGGCATGCTCTGGGTGTCTTTCACACCACAGAGCATGCATTCTTGCCATGTATCCTCTCCGGGCGGGCTCACTGCTCTCGTAGCAATGCATAAGACCGTCCCTTAATCCATCCGTCCACTCAAAACGTCCGTTTTCATAGCGTAAGTCGTCAGCTGGCAAATCATCGTTGTTGGCCCCACCACCTTGCCTTTGACCCCTAATCCGAGGGGGTCGGTTGTGGGGGCCACTTCCCCGATTATTTGGAACCGAGTGTTAGGGTTTACTGGGGGGTTAACCCAGTAAACCCACGGCCGACACCGGAGGGAAAGATGCCTCTTCCCTCCCGGATGCGAATGAGCTGCCGGTCCGATTTTGCATCCTTTGCTCGGGTAGGTGGTGTCGCAACTCACCAGGGCCTTAGGTGTTGGTTGACCTCCCTGCCTATTATTATTATTATTATTGTTATTATTATTATTATTATTATTATTATTATTATTATTATTATTATCATTATTATTATTATTATTATTATTATTATTATTATTATTATTATTATTATTATTATTATTATTATTATTATTATTATTATTATTATTTTTTTCTCCTAGGAGTGTACCAGTCAGGCCCTGTCTCCGGTGCTCCGACCCATCCGGAGGGCGCGCTGGTGTCGTTAACCCCAATAAACACTCCCTACGTCCGTAGGGTGAGTGATTATTGGGTCCGAGAATCGTGTGCCCTGAGTAGACGGAGCGAACCAAGTATAACGGCCTTCTGCATTCTTGCTGCTAAGATTTCTGCCATATTTCGGCAAGCTGGTATTATCTTCAAGTTAGAGAGCAGTGTGTCCATCATTCCACCAAGGACTCCTATAATCAGAACCACCATTTTGACAGAATGGTCCGGATATAACCTGCGGAGTTCAAAGAGAAGATCTCGATATTTAGTCCGTTTTTCCTCCTCTTTTCGAACGATATTCATTTCGCCTGGAGCGGAAAACTCCATGACGAATATCGTTCTACTTTGGTGGTCGAGGAGGACAACATCAGGCTTATTGGCTTGTATTTGCCTGAGGGTGGGGAATGAATAGTTCCAATAGATTCGGCATCTCTCATTCTCCACCACGGACTCAATATCCCCCGGAGCATAAGGCAACACCGGTGTCTCGTCTATGCCGTACGAGTGTCGAAGGTGGTAGTACAACACTCGTAGCGCCGCGTTATGCCTGTGGATATAGGCTGAGACCGCATAAGATGGGCATGCTGATAGCAAATGCATTACGGTCTCAGGTGCCCCACGACATGCCCTGCATCGGGTGTCAGGGACGTCTATACCCATAACGCGACTACGGTAGACAAGGGTGTTGAAGACACCATCCTGGCAGGCCATTATGAATCCCTCGGTCTCCGACTTTAGCTCACTTGACCTGAGAAAGGCAAAGGTCATGCTTTTGGATAAGCCAAGTTCTTCGATGTTGTGAAAGAAGACACCATGCATTGGCTTATCCATATGTAGCTGTAGCAGGACCTCTGTCTCCGCAGCTTTTATGTGAGCTTTTTGCTGAACGGGTCCCAACTCGGTGACAGAGTTTGGGTTAGCCCGTTCAGTGTCGAAAACGAGACCGAGTTCATCGGCCGCACGGGTAGCTGCCTTAAAAAGGAATGCTCCAATCCCTGCTTTCTCATGGTCGCGGACCATGCAGAGAAGGGGATCTGAACTCCTGATGACTTTACAGGCCCCATCCAGAACCATTCTGTTATGCAGACACTCCAAACTCAAAAGTCCACGGCCTCCCCGTTGTCTGGGAAAGTATAACCGTGGAACGGACGATTTAGGATGCAAGCTCCTATTGAGATGCATCATTTTGCGAGTCTTAACGTCAAGTTGTCGCAGCTCTTCCTTAGTCCACTTCATCACTCCGAAAGAGTAAAGAAGGATCGGAACGGCAAGCATATTAGTTGCAGCAACTTTGTTCTTCCCCGACAGTTCTGATGACCAGATCTGTCGGAGTTTATGCTGATACTTGCCGCGGAGAGAGTTTTTAACTGCGAATACCTCTTGGGAGCGGCGTTGTTCCACCCCAAGGTAGGTATAAGTCTCTCCGGCATCCAGATGATGTAGGATGCTTCCGTCTACAAGCTGGACATCCTCTCCGTATTCCTCGCATCGTCCTCTTTTGAGATGAACCGTGGCACATTTGTCGATCCCAAATTCCATACCGATAGCATGCGTATATTCTTCCACCACCCTAAGGGACTGATGTAGGTCCCTTTCTCCAGAGGCATACAATTTGAGGTCATCCATGTAAAATAGATGGGTGACATTATGCCTCCGGTTGCTGGGGGTGCCGCAGTTGTACCCACGGGTATTCCTGAGTGCAACGGACAATGGCAATAGTGAGATGCAGAAGAGAAGAGGGCTAAGGGAGTCTCCCTGAAAGACGCCCCTTCTAATGATGACCTGCTCTGTTTGGACTATGTCTCTACCAGATCTTATGGTGAAACGAGTCCTCCAGAGTGGCATCAGTTGTCCAATGCATCCCACTATTTGACCGGGTACCTCAAGGCATCTGAGCAAATGCATGATTAACTCATGTGATGTTGTATCAAATGCCTTGCGGTAATCGATCCAGGCCATCGAAAGGTTACGCTTATACTGCACGGAGTCCTGCGTGATACATCTATCGATGAGCAGGTTCTCCTTGCACCCGGCGACCCCTTTCTTTGACCCTCTTTGCTCATTTATCCGTTCATACACCGGATCAACTGCGGAGAGAATGCGCGTGTATAAGATGCGCGTAAACACCTTATAACACGCATTCAAGCAAGTTATCGGCCTGTAATTCTTTGGATCAGACAAATCTCCATTTTTGGGGATGAGCACGGTTCGCCCCTCGACAAACCACTCCGGAATCTGCTGCTCCCCATCTAGCCATGAGTTGAAAACTCCGGCCAGATGGCGGTGGGTTGTTGGAAACTTTTTCCACCAATAGTTATTCAACCCATCAGGGCCTGGAGCAGCGAAATTCTTAGAGCCTTTTAGGGCCCCTCGTACTTCTTCCGTGGTTATCGGAATGCGCAGATCATTGAGCTCAGGCTGCCGAAGCCTCCTGCAAATTGCTTCGAACTGCGCTAGGGCTGGAGTATCTACGTTGAGTGGTTGCGGATATTCATAGATATTCTTCCAGAATGTTTCCACCCGATCTGCAGCCGGCGGGTTATCGACAACACGTGGAGGTTCTTGGAATAAGCGAGAAGGTTTATCGCGGAACTTTATGTTTTCCGCGATACTTCTCGCCCGCCTCACTAGTGACTTCTTTGCAGCCACTAGCATTCGTATCCTATCAAGGCAGTGCTGTTTGATGGTAAACAGCACACCTTGATTTAATGTGTGGTGAGCTCGTCTCAATTTTGCGGCAATTCGCCGCACTGCGGGCGTGAAAGGCCTATTGGCCGCCACGAAGTCCACCACACACTGGATACGAGACGCGTGTTGTCTCGCCGACTTGATCTTGGCTTCCATCTTGTGTACACTTCGCTCATGCCTCCCTACCAGAGCGGTGGTGTCCCTCCTCTCTGTTTGGGATAGAGCATGAGCGGCGTCGTACACGACAGAATTGATCTGCCAGATGTCAGCCTCTTCTGGAAGAACATCGCCAATCTCCGCATCCACCCGTGCCAGTTCTTGCGGCTTCAGGGGCTTCATTTTGTGAAGCGCCCTGCGGGTTCTGATATCCTCCATCAGTGGAACAATGCGATTCTCCTCCACAGCCAAACCGACACGTGGCATATTTGCCACTTCGATAACCGGCTGAGGAGGAGCTCTAACGTAGCCTCGAGCCCGAAGATGGGATACATAATCCCTGAGATTTTGTGCGGAAAACGCTGCATGCTCTGGGTGTCTCTCACACCACAGAGCATGCATTCTCGCCATGTATCCTCTCCGGGCGGGCTCACTGCTCTCGTAGCAATGCAGAAGTCCGTCCCTTAATTCGTCCGTCCACTCAAAGCGTCCGTTGTTATCGCGGTCGTCATCATTTGGCAAATCATCGTTGGCCCCACCACCTTGCCTTTGACCCCTAATCCGAGGGGGTCGGTTGTGGGGGCCTCTTCCTCGATTGTTGGGAACCGAGTAGTAGAGTTTACTGGGGGGTTAACCCAGTAAACCCACGGCCGACACCGGAGGGAAAGTTTCTTTTTCCCTCCCGGATGCGCATTAGCTGCCGGTCCGATTTTGCATCCTTTGCTCGGGTAGGTGGTGTCGCTACTCACCAGGGCCTTAGGTGTTGTTTGACCCCCCTGCCTTTTTATTATTATTATTATTATTATTATTATTATTATTATTATTATTATTATTATTATTATTATTATTATTATTATTATTATTATTATTATTATTATTATTATTATTATTATTATTATTATTATTATTATTATTATTATTATTATTATTATTATTATTATTATTATTATTATTATTATTATTATTATTATTATTTTTTTTTCTTGGTGCATTATTATTATTATTATTATTATTTTTTTTTTTTTTTAATTATTTTTTTTTTTCTCTCCTTAGGAGTGTACCAGTCAGGCTCTGTCTCCGGTGCTCCGACCCATCCGGAGGGCGCGCTGGTGTCGTTAACCCCAATAACCACTCCCTACGTCCGTAGGGTGAGTAATTATTGGGTCCGAGAATCGTGTGCGCTGAGTAGACGAAGCGAACCAAGTATAACGGCCTTCTGCATTCTTGCTGCTAAGATTTCTGCCATATTACGGCAAGCCGGTATTATTTTCAAGTTAGAGAGCAGTGTGTCCATCATTCCACCAAGGACTCCTATAATCAGAACCACCATTTTGACAGAATGGTCCGGATATAACCTGCGGAGTTCAAAGAGAAGATCTCGATATTTAGTCCGTTTTTCCTCCTCTTTTCGAACGATATTCATTTCGCCTGGAGCGGAAAACTCCATGACGAATATCGTTCTACTTTGGTGGTCGAGGAGGACAACATCAGGCTTATTGGCTTGTATTTGCCTGAGGGAGGGGAATGAGTAGTTCCAATAGATTCGGCAACTCTCATTCTCCACCACGGACTCAATATCCCCCGGAGCATAAGGCAACACCGGTGTCTCGTCTATACCGTACGAGTGTCGTAGGTGGTAGTACAACACTCGTAGCGCCGCGTTATGCCTGTGGATATAGGCTGAGACCGCATAAGATGGGCATGCTGATAGCAAATGCATTACGGTCTCAGGTGCCCCACGACATGCCCTGCATCGGGTGTCAGGGACGTCTTACCCATCACGCGACTACGGTAGACAAGGGTGTTGAAGACACCATCCTAGCAGGCCATTATGAATCCCTCGGTCTCTGACTTTAGCTCACTCGACCTGAGGAAGGCAAAGGTCAAGCTTTTGGATAAGCCAAGGTCTTCGATGTTATGAAAGAAGACACCATGCATTGGCTTATCCATATGTAGCTGTAGCAGGACCTCTGTCTCCGCAGCTTTTATGTGACCTTTTTGCTGAACGGGTCCCAACTCGGTGACAGAGTTTGGGTTAGCCCGTTCAGTGTCGAAAACGAGACCGAGTTCATCGGCCGCACGGGTAGCTGCCTTAAAAAGGAATGCTCCAATCCCTGCTTTCTCATGGTCGCGGACCATGCAGAGAAGGGGATCTGAACTCCTGATGACTTTACAGGCCCCATCCAGAACCATTCTGTTATGCAGACACTCCAAACTCAAAAGTCCACTGCCTCCCCGTTGTCTGGGAAAGTATAACCGTGGAACGGACGATTTAGGATGCAAGCTCCTGTTGAGATGCATCATTTTGCGAGTCTTAACGGCAAGTTGTCGCAGCTCTTCCTTAGTCCACTTTATCACTCCGAAAGAGTAAAGAAGGATCGGAACGGCAAGCATATTAGTTGCAGCAACTTTGTTCTTCCCCGACAGTTCTGATGACCAGATCTGTCGGAGTTTATGCTGATACTTGCCGCGGAGAGAGTTTTTAACTGCAAATACCTCTTGGGAGCGGCGTTGTTCTACCCCAAGGTAGGTATAAGTCTCTCCGGCATCCAGATGATGTAGGATGCTTCCGTCTACGAGCTGGACATCCTCTCCATATTCCTTGCATCGTCCTCTTTTGAGATGAACCGTGGCACATTTGTCGATCCCAAATTCCATACCGATAGCATGCGTATATTCTTCCACCACCCTAAGGGACTGATGTAGGTCCCTTTCTCCAGAGGCATACAATTTGAGGTCATCCATGTAAAATAGATGGGAGACATTATGCCTCCGGTTGCTGGGGGTGCCGCAGTTGTACCCACGGGTATTCCTGAGTGCAACGGACAATGGCAATAGTGAGATGCAGAAGAGAAGAGGGCTAAGGGAGTCTCCCTGAAACACACCTCTTCTAATGATGACCTGCTCTGTTTGGACTATGTCTCTACCAGATCTTATGGTGAAGCGAGTCCTCCAGAGCAGCATCAGTTGTCCAATGCATCCCACTATTTGACCGGGTACCTCAAGGCATCTGAGCAAATGCATGATTAACTCATGCGATGTTGTATCAAATGCCTTGCGGTAATCGATCCAGGCCATCGAAAGGTTACGCTTATACTGCACGGAGTCCTGCGTGATACATCTATCGATGAGCAGGTTCTCCTTGCACCCGGCGACCCCTTTCTTTGACCCTCTTTGCTCATTTATCCGTTCATACACCGGATCAACTGCGGAGAGAATGCGCGTGTATAAGATGCGCGTAAACACCTTATAACACGCATTCAAGCATGTTATCGGCCTGTAATTCTTTGGATCAGACAAATCTCCGTTTTTGGGGATGAGCACGGTTCGCCCCTCGACAAACCACTCCGGAATCTGCTGCTCCCCATCTAGCCATGAGTTGAAAACTCTGGCCAGATGGCGGTGGGTTGTTGGAAACTTTTTCCACCAATAGTTATTCAACCCATCAGGGCCTGCAGCAGCGAAATTCTTAGAGCCTTTTAGGGCACCTCGTACTTCTTCCGTGGTTATCGGAATGCGCAGATCATTGAGCTCAGGCTGCCGAAGCCTCCTGCGAAATGCTTCGAACTGCGCTAGGGCTGGAGTATCTACGTTGAGTGGTTGCGGATACTCATAGATATTCTTCCAGAATGTTTCCACCCGATCTGCAGCCGGCGGGTTATCGACAACACGTGGAGGCTCTTGGAATAAGCGAGAAGGTTTATCGCGGAACTTTATGTTTTCCGCGATACCTCTCGCCCGCCTCACTAGTGACTTCTTTGCAGCCACTAGCATCCGTATCCTATCAAGGCAGTGCTGTTTGATGGTGAACAGCACACCTTGATTTAATGTGTGGTGAGCTCGTCTCAATTTTGCGGCAATTCGCCGCACTGCGAGCGTGAAAGGCCTATTGGCCGCCACGAAGTCCACCACACACTGGATTCGAGACGCGTGTTGTCTCGCCGACTTGTTCTTGGCTTCCATCTTGTGTACACGTCGTTCATGCCTCCCTACCAGAGCGGTGGTGTCCCTCCTCTCCGTTTGGGATAGAGCATGAGCGGCGTCGTACACGACAGAATTGATCTGCCAGATGTCAGCCTCTTCTGGAAGAACATCGCCAATCTCCGCATCCACTCGTGCCAGTTCTTGCGGCTTCAGGGGCTTTATATTGTGAAGCGCCCTGCGGGTTCTGATATCCTCCATCAGTGGAACAATGCGATTCTCCTCCACAGCCAAACCGACACGTGGCATATCTGCCACTTCGATAACTGGCTGAGGAGGAGCTCTAACGTAGCCTCGAGCCCGAAGATGGGATACATAATCCCTGAGATTTTGTGCGGAAAACGCTGCATGCTCTGGGTGTCTCTCACACCACAGAGCATGCATTCTCGCCATGTATCCTCTCCGGGCGGGCTCACTGCTCTCGTAGCAATGCAGAAGTCCGTCCCTTAATTCGTCCGTCCACTCAAAGCGTCCGTTGTTATCGCGGTCGTCATCGTTTGGCAAATCATCGTTGGCCCCACCACCTTGCCTATGACCCCTAATCCGAGGGGGTCGGTTGTGGGGGCCTCTTCCTCGATCGTTCGGAACCGAGTGGTGGAGTTTACTGGGGGGTTAACCCAGTAAACCCACGGCCGACACCGGAGGGAAAGTTGCTTTTTTCCTCCCGGATGCGCATGAGCTGCCGGTCCGATTTTGCATACTTTGCTCGGGTAGGTGGTGTCGCTACTCACCAGGGCCTTAGGTGTTGGTTGACCCCCCTGCCTATTTATTATTATTATTATTATTATTATTATTATTATTATTATTATTATTATTATTATTATTATTATTATTATTATTATTATTATTATTATTATTATTATTATTATTATTATTATTATTATTATTATTATTATTATTATTATTCCTGATTTGAATTAAAATCCTCCAGTCGGACCCTGTCTCCGATGCTCCGATACATTCGGAGGGCGCGCTGGCAACATCATTACCCCAATAGCCACTCCCCAAACTATGGGGTAAGCAGCTATTGGGTCCGGGAATCGTGTGCCCTGAGCAGACGTAATGAACCGAGGATGACAGCCTTCTGCATTCTTCCGGCTATTATTTCTGACATCTTTCTACATGCCGGTATGATTTTTAAGTTCGAGAGTAATGAATCCATCACACCGCCAAGGGACCCTATTATCAGAACAACCATTTTTACAGAATGGTCTGGATAGAGCCTGCGGAGTTCGAAGAGTAAATCTCGATATTTCGTCCGTTTCTCCTCCTCCTTTCGGACGATATTCGTTTCGCCAGGAGCCGAAAACTCAATGACGAATATCGTCTTACTTCCATGGTCGAGGAGTACTACATCAGGCTTATTGGCCTGTATTTGCCTGAGGGTGGGAAATGAGTAGTTCCAGTAGATCCGGCACTTCTCATTCTCCACCACGGACTCAATATCTCCCGGAGCGTAAGGCAACACTGGTGTCTCGTCTATACCGTACGAGTGTCGTAGGTGGTAATATAACACTCGTAGAGCCGCGTTATGTCTGTGGATATAGGCTGAGACCGCATATGCTGGACATGCTGACATGCTTATTATTATTATTATTATTATTATTATTATTATTATTATTATTATTATTATTATTATTATTATTATTATTATTATTATTATTATTATTATTATTATTATTATTATTATTATTATTATTATTATTATTATTATTATCATTATCATTATCATTATTATTATTATTATTATTATTATTATTATTATTATTATTATTATTATTATTATTATTATTATTATTATTATTATTATTATTATTATTATTATTATTATTATTATTATTATTATTATTATTATTATTATTATTATTATTATTATTATTATTATTATTATTATTATTATTATTATTATTATTATTATTATTATTATTATTATTATTATTATTATTATTATTATCTCCTTAGGAGTGTACCAGTCAGGCCCTGTCTCCGGTGCACCGACCCATCCGGAGGGCGCGCTGGTGTCGTTAACCCCAATAACCACTCCCTACGTCCGTAGGGTGAGTGACTATTGGGTCCGAGAATCGTGTGCCCTGAGTAGACGGAGCGAACCAAGGATAACGGCCTTCTGCATTCTTGCTGCTAAGATTTCTGCCATATTACGGCAAGCCGGTATTATCTTCAAGTTAGAGAGCAGTGTGTCCATCATTCCACCAAGGACTCCTATAATCAGAACCACCATTTTATTATTATTATTATCATTATTATTATTATCATTATCGTTATTATTATTATTATTATTATTATTATTATTATTATTATTATTATTATTATTATTATTATTATTATTATTATTATTATTATTATTATTATTATTATTATTATTATTATTATTATTATCTCCTTAGGAGTGTACCAGTCAGGCCCTGTCTCCGGTGCACCGACCCATCCGGAGGGCGCGCTGGTGTCGTTAACCCCAATAACCACTCCCTACGTCCGTAGGGTGAGTGACTATTGGGTCCGAGAATCGTGTGCCCTGAGTAGACGGAGCGAACCAAGGATAACGGCCTTCTGCATTCTTGCTGCTAAGATTTCTGCCATATTACGGCAAGCCGGTATTATCTTCAAGTTAGAGAGCAGTGTGTCCATCATTCCACCAAGGACTCCTATAATCAGAACCACCATTTTATTATTATTATTATTTTTTTTTATTTTTATTTTTTTTTTTTTTTTTTTTCTCCTCAGGAGTGTACCAGTCAGGCCCTGTCTCCGGTGCTCCGACCCATCCGGAGGGCGCGCTGGTGTCGTTAACCCCAATAACCACTCCCTACATCCGTAGGGTGAGTGATTATTGGGATTATTATTATTATTATTATTATTATTATTATTATTATTATTATTATTATTATTATTATTATTATTATTATTATTATTATTATTATTATTATTATTATTATTATTATTATTATTATTATTATTATTATTATTATTATTATTATTATTATTATTATTATTATTATTATTATTATTATTATTATTATTATTATTATTATTATTATTATTATTATTATTATTATTATTATTATTATTATTATTATTATTATTATTATTATTATCATTATTATTATTATTATTATTATTATTATTATTATTATTATTATTATTTTCTGACATCACATAACTGACATGCTTTGTTATGGTTTCACTTTCTTGAAACACCGGGTGCAAACCATGCACCTAGGGTATTATTATTATTATTATCATTATTATTATTATTATTATTATTATTATTATTATTATTATTATTATTATTATTATTATTATTATTATTATTATTATTATTATTATTATTATTTTCTGACATCACATAACTGACATGCTTTGTTATGGTTTCACTTTCTTGAAACACCGGGTGCAAACCATGCACCTAGGGTATTTCTCTTTATTATGATCGTATTATAGTACTTTGCGCACTATGTGTGCCGTGCCCAACAGTACTGCTTTCTGCATGGTGAGGAGGTTGTGGTAACCTGGGATCTCTTTTACAGCTTCACAGGTTGCATTGGATATCACCAAGGACTCCTATAATCAGAACCACCATTTTGACAGAATGGTCCGGATATAACCTGCGGAGTTCAAAGAGAAGATCTCGATATTTAGTCCGTTTTTCCTCCTCTTTTCGAACGATATTCATTTCGCCTGGAGCGGAAAACTCCATGACGAATATCGTTCTACTTTGGTGGTCGAGGAGCACAACATCAGGCTTATTGGCTTGTATTTGCCTGAGGGTGGGGAATGAGTAGTTCCAATAGATTCGGCATCTCTCATTCTCCACCACGGACTCAATATCCCCCGGAGCATAAGGCAACACCGGTGTCTCGTCTATACCGTACGAGTGTCGTAGGTGGTAGTACAACACTCGTAGCGCCGCGTTATGCCTGTGGATATAGGCTGAGACCGCATAAGATGGGCATGCTGATAGCAAATGCATTACGGTCTCAGGTGCCCCACGACATGCCCTGCATCGGGTGTCAGGGACGTCTATACCCATCACGCGACTACGGTAGACAAGGGTGTTGAAAACACCATCCTGGCAGGCCATTATGAATCCCTCGGTCTCCGACTTTAGCTCACTTGACCTGAGGAAGGCAAAGGTCAAGCTTTTGGATAAGCCAAGGTCTTCGATGTTATGAAAGAAGACACCATGCATTGGCTTATCCATATGTAGCTGTAGCAGGACCTCTGTCTCCGCAGCTTTTATGTGAGCTTTTTGCTGAACGGGTCCCAACTCGGTGACAGAGTTTGGGTTAGCCCGTTCAGTGTCGAAAACGAGACCGAGTTCATCGGCCGCACGGGTAGCTGCCTTAAAAAGGAATGCTCCAATCCCTGCTTTCTCATGGTCGCGGACCATGCAGAGAAGGGGATCTGAACTCCTGATGACTTTACAGGCCCCATCCAGAACCATTCTGTTATGCAGACACTCCAAACTCAAAAGTCCACGGCCTCCCCGCTGTCTGGGAAAGTATAACCGTGGAACGGACGATTTAGGATGCAAGCTCCTATTGAGATGCATCATTTTGCGAGTCTTAACGTCAAGTTGTCGCAGCTCTTCCTTAGTCCACTTCATCACTCCGAAAGAGTAAAGAAGGATCGGAACGGCAAGCATATTAGTTACAGCAACTTTGTTCTTCCCCGACAGTTCTGATGACCAGATCTGTCGGAGTTTATGCTGATACTTGCCGCGGAGAGAGTTTTTAACTGCAAATACCTCTTGGGAGCGGCGTTGCTCCACCCCAAGGTAGGTATAAGTCTCTCCGGCATCCAGATGATGTAGGATGCTTCCGTCTACGAGCTGGACATCCTCTCCGTATTCCTCGCATCGTCCTCTTTTGAGATGAACCGTGGCACATTTGTCGATCCCAAATTCCATACCGATAGCATGCGTATATTCTTCCACCACCCTAAGGGACTGATGTATGTCCCTTTCTCCAGAGGCATACAATTTGAGGTCATCCATGTAAAATAGATGGGTGACATTATGCCTCCGGTTGCTGGGGGTGCCGCAGTTGTACCCACGGGTATTCCTGAGTGCAACGGACAATGGCAATAGTGAGATGCAGAAGAGAAGAGGGCTAAGGGAGTCTCCCTGAAACACACCTCTTCTAATGATGACCTGCTCTGTTATTATTATTATGATTATTATTATTACTATTATTTTTTTTTTCCGTTGGGAATGTACCAGTCAGGCCCTATCTCCGGTGCTCCGATACATCCGGAGGGCGCGCTGGTGTCGTTAACCCCAATAACCACTCCCTACGTCCGTAGGGTGAGTGACTATTGGGTCCGAGAATCTGCATTCGCGCTGCTAAGATTTCTGCCATATTACGGCAAGCAGGTATTATCTTCAAGTTGGAGAGCAGTGTGTCCATCATTCCACCAAGGACTCCTATTATCAGATCCACCATTTTGACAGAATGGTCCGGATATAACCTGCGGAGTTCAAAGAGAAGATCTCGATGTTTAGTCCGTTTTTCCTCCTCTTTTCGAACGATATTCATTTCGCCTGAAGCGGAAAACTCCATGACGAATATCGTTCTACTTTGGTGGTCGAGGAGGACAACATCAGGCTTATTGGCTTGTATTTGCCTGAGGGTGGGGAATGAGTAGTTCCAATAGATTCGGCATCTCTCATTCTCTACCACGGACTCAATATTCCCCGGAGCATAAAGCAACACCGGTGTCTCGTCTATACCGTACGAGTGTCGTAGGTGGTAGTACAATACTCGTAGCGCCGCGTTATGCCTGTGGATATAGGCTGAGACCGCATAAGATGGGCATGCTGATAGCAAAAGCATTACGGTCTCAGGTGCCCCACGACATGCCCTGCATCGGGTGTCAGGGACGTCTATACCCATCACGCGACTGCGGTAGACAAGGGTGTTGCAGCTCCTCCTGAGTCCACTTCATTACTCCGAAGGAGTAGAGTAAGATCGGAACGGCAAGCACATTTGTGGCAGCAACTTTGTTCTTTCCCGACAGTTCTGATTACCAGATCTGTCGGAGTTTGTGCTGATACTTGCCGCGGAGAGAGTTTTTGACAGTTATAACTTCTTGAGAGTGGTGTTGTTCCACTCCCAAGTAGGTATACGTCTCTCCGGCACCCAGATGACGTAGGATGCTTCCGTCTATGAGCTGGACGTCTTCTCTGTAATCGTCGCATCGTCCTGTTTTGAGATGAACCGTTGCACATTTGTCGATCCCAAACTCCATGCCGATGGCCTGCGTATACTCCTCCACCACCCTCAAAGACTGACGTAGGTCCTTTTCACCTGAGGCATAAAGCTTAAGATCCATGTAGAATAGATGAGTCACCTTATGCCTCCGGTTGCTGGGGGTGCCGCAGTAGTATCCACGTGTTTTTCTGAGGGCAACGGACAATGGCAATAGTGAGATGCAAAAGAGAAGGGGGCTGAGAGAATCTCCCTGAAACACTCCCCTTCTGAAGATAACCTGATCTGTCTGGACTCTAGCTTGACCTGATGTTATAGTGAAGCGAGTCCCCCAGAGTGGCATCAGTTGTTCAATACATCTCACTATTTGATCGGGTATCGCAAGGCATCGAAGAACGTGCATGATTAGCTCATGTGATGTCGTGTCAAATGCCTTGCGATAGTCGATCCAGGCCATCGAAAGGTTACGCTTATACTGCGTGGAGTCCTGCGAAATACATCTATCGATGAGCAGATTCTCCTTGCATCCAGCGACCCCTTTCTTTGACCCTCTTTGCTCATATATCCGTTCGTACACGTGTTCAACTGCGGTGAGTATTCGCATGTACAAAATGCGGGTGAACATCTTATAACATGCGTTCAGGCATGTTATCGGCCTGTAGTTTTTTGGTTCCGACAAATCTCCCGTTTTTGGGATCAGCACGGTTCGCCCCTCGACAAACCAACCGGGAATCTGCTGCTCACCATTCAACCATGAGTTGAAAACTCTGGCCAAATGTTGGTGGGTGCTGGGAAATTTTTTCCACCAGTAGTTCTCTAGTCCATCCGGACCTGGTGCAGCTGAGTTCTTCGAGCCCTCAAGGGCTCGTCGAACTTCTTCCGGGGTTATCGGGTCGCGCAGTTCATTGAGCTCTGGCTGTTGAAGCCTTCCGCAGAATCCTTCAAACTGCGCTAGGTCTGGAGTGTCTACATTCAGTGGTTGCGGATGTTCATAAATATCCTTCCAGAAGGTTTCTACCTGATCAGCAGTCGGCGGATTTTCTACAACACGCGGAGGCTTTTGGAATAAGTGAGAAGGATTATCGCGGAATTTTGAGTTTTCCGCGATGCTCCTCAATCGCCTCACTAGTGACTTCTTTGCAGCCACTAGCATTCGTATCCTGTCAAGGCAGTACTGTTTGGTAGTCAACAGCACTCCTTGATTCAGAGTGTGATGGGCTCTTCTTAATTTTGCCGCTATTCGGCGCACTGCTGGCGTGAAAAGCCTGTTGGCCGCCATATAGTCCATCACACATTGGATACGAGACGTGTGTTGTCTCGCCGACTTGATCTTGGCTTCCATCTTCTGTACTCGTCGCTCGTGCCTTCCAACCGACAAGAAGGGATTCCTTCTCTCCGTTTGGGTCAGCGACTGAGCGGCTCTGTACACAGCGCTGTTAATTTGCCAGATATCAGCCTCTTCTATTAGGACATCCCGAACCTCTGCATCCACTTGGGCTAGTTGTTCTGGCTTCAGGTACTTTGGTACGTGAAGCACCCTACGTGTTCTGAAATTTTCCCATGGCGGTGCAATCAAAGGTTCCTCCTGTGCCAGACCAACTCGTGGTGGAACTGCCACGTCTGCCAGTTCGTTAGCCGGCTGAGGAGGGGCCCTGATATAGCCTCGAGCCCGAAGATGAGATACATAATCCCTGAGATTTTGTGCGGTGAAAGCGGCATGCTCTGGGTGATTTTCGCACCACAGCGCATGCATTCTCGCCATGTATCCCCTTCGGGCGAGCTCACTTCTCTCGTAAAAACGCAGAAGGTCATCCCTCAATTCATTAGTCCACTCAAAGCGTCCTTGTTCGTCGCGGTCGTCATAAGCAGGCAAATCCTCGTTTTCGGCCCCTCCACCTTGCCTTTGACCCCTTATCTGAGGGGGTCGGTTGTGGGGGCCTCTTCCTCGTCTGTTTGGAACCCGAGTTTCTAGGTATACCGGGGGGTTAGCCTAGTATACCCACGGCCGACATCAGAGAGAAAGCTCTTTCCCTCCCGGGTGCACCTGAGCTGCCGGTCCGGTTTAGCACCTTTTGCTCGGGGAAGTGGTGTCGCAACTCACCAGGGCCTGAGATGTTGGTTGGCCTCCCTGCTATTATTATTATTATTATTACTATTATTATTATTATTATTATTATTATTATTATTATTATTATTATTTTTTTTTTTCCCGTTGGGAATGTACCAGTCAGGCCCTGTCTCCGGTGCTCCGATACATCCGGAGGGCGCGCTGGTGTCGTTAACCCCAATAACCACTCCCTACGTCCGTAGGGTGAGTGACTATTGGGTCCGAGAATCATGTGCCCTGAGTAGACGGAGCGAACCAAGGATGACGGCCTTCTGCATTCTTGCTGCTAAGATTTCTGCCATATTACGGCAAGCAGGTATTATCTTCAAGTTGGAGAGCAGTGTGTCCATCATTCCACCAAGGACTCCTATGATCAGAACCACCATTTTGACAGAATGGTCCGGATATAACCTGCGGAGTTCAAAGAGAAGATCTCGATATTTAGTCCGTTTTTCCTCCTCTTTTCGAACGATATTCATTTCGCCTGGAGCGGAAAACTCCATGACGAATATCGTTCTACTTTGGTGGTCGAGGAGGACAACATCAGGCTTATTGGCTTGTATTTGCCTGAGGGTGGGGAATGAGTAGTTCCAATAGATTCGGCACCTCTCATTCTCCACCACGGACTCAATATCCCCCGGAACATAAGGCAACACCGGTGTCTCGTCTATACCGTATGAGTGTCGTAGATGGTAGTACAACACTCGTAGAGCCGCGTTATGCCTGTGGATATAGGCTGAGACCGCATAACATGGGCATGCTGATAGCAGATGCATTACGGTCTCAGGTGCCCCACGACATGCCCTGCATCGGGTTTCAGGGACGTCTATACCCATCACGCGACTACGGTAGACAAGGGTGTTGAAGACACCATCCTGGCAAGCCATTATAAATCCCTCGGTCTCCGACTTTAGCTCACTCGACCTGAGGAAGGCAAAGGTCAAGCTTTTGGATAAGCCAATGTCTTCGATGTTGTGAAAGAAGACACCATGCATTGGCTTATCCATATGTAGCTGTAGCAGGACCTCTGTCTCCGCAGCTTTGATGTGAGCTTTTTGCTGAACGGGTCCCAACTCGGTGACAGAGTTTGGGTTAGCCCGTTCAGTGTCGAATACGAGACCGAGTTCATCGGCCGCACGGGTTGCTGCCTTGAAAAGAAATGCTCCAATCCCTGCTTTTTCATGGTCGCGGACCATGCAGAGAAGGGGATCTGAACTCCGGATGACTTTACAGGCCCCATCCAGAACCATTCTGTTATGCAGACACTCCAAACTCAAAAGTCCACGGCCTCCCCGTTGCCTGGAAAAGTATAACCGTGGAACGGACGATTTAGGATGCAAGCTCCTATTGAGATGCATCATTTTGCGAGTTTTAACGTCGAGTTGTCGCAGCTCTTCCTTAGTCCACTTCATTACTCCGAAAGAGTAAAGAAGGATCGGAACGGCAAGCATATTGGTTGCAGCAACTTTGTTCTTCCCCGACAGTTCTGATGACCAGATCTGTCGGAGTTTATGCTGATACTTGCCGCGGAGAGAGTTCTTAACTGTGAATACCTCTTGGGAGTGGCGTTGCTCCACCCCTAGGTAAGTATACGTCTCTCCGGCATCCAGATGATGTAGGATGCTTCCGTCTACGAGCTGGACATCCTCTCCGTATTCCTCGCATCGTCCTCTTTTAAGATGAACCGTGGCACATTTGTCGATCCCAAATTCCATTCCGATAGCATGCGTATACTCTTCCACCACCCTAAGGGACTGATGTAGGTCCCTTTCTCCAGAGGCATATGATTTTAGGTAATCCATGTAGAACAAATGGGTGACTTTATGCCTCCGGTTGCTGGGGGTGCCGCAGTTGTACCCACGGGTATTCCTGAGTACAACGGACAATGGCAATAGTGAGATGCAGAAGAGAAGAGGGCTGAGGGAGTCTCCCTGAAACACGCCTCTTCTAATGATGACCTGCTCTGTTTGGACTGTGTCTCTACCAGATTTTATGGTGAAGCGAGTCCTCCAGAGTGGCATCAGTTGTCCAATACATCCCACTATTTGATCGGGTACCTCAAGACATCTGAGCAAATGCATGATTAACTCATGCGATGTTGTATCAAATGCCTTGCGGTAATCAATCCAGGCCATCGAAAGGTTACGCTTATACTGCACGGAGTCCTGCGTGATACATCTATCGATGAGCAGGTTCTCCTTGCAGCCGGCGACCCCTTTCTTTGACCCCCTTTGCTCATATATCCGTTCGTACACCGGATCAACTGCGGAGAGAATGCGCGTGTATAAGATGCGCGTAAACAACTTATAGCACGTTTTCAAGCATGTTATCGGTCTGTAATTCTTTGGATCAGACAAATCTCCGTTCTTGGGGATGAGCACGGTTCGCCCCTCGACAAACCACTCCGGAATCTGCTGCTCCCCATCTAGCCATGAGTTAAAAACTCTAGCCAGATGGCGGTGGGTTGTTGGAAACTTTTTCCACCAATAGTTATTCAACCCATCAGGGCCTGGAGCAGCGAAATTCTTAGAACCTTTAGGGCCCTTCAGATCATTATTATTATTATTATTATTATTATTATTATTATTATTATTATTATTATTATTATTATTATTATTATTATTATTATTATTATTATTATTATTATTATTATTATTATTATTATTATTATTATTATTATTATTATTATTATTATTATTATTATTATTATGATTATTATGATTATTATTATTATTATTATTATTATTTCCTTTAAGAGTGTACCAGTCAGGTCCTGTCTCCGGTGCTCCGACCCATCCGGAGGACGCGCTGGTGTCGTTTACCTCAATAACCACTCCCTACGTCCGTAGGGTGAGTGATTATTGGGTCCGAGAGTCATGTGTTCTGAGCAGACGAAGGGAACCAAGGATGACGGCCTTCTGCATTCGAGCGGCTAGGATTTGTGCCATATTACGGCAGGCCGGTATCAACTTCAAATTAGAGAGCAGTGTGTCCATCATTCCACCAAGGACTCCTATAATCAGAACCACCATTTTGACAGAATGGTCCGGATACAACCTGCGGAGTTCAAAGAGAAGATCTCGATATTTAGTCCGTTTTTCCTCCTCTTTCCGAACGATATTCATCTCGCCTGGAGCGGAAAACTCCACGACGAATATCGTTTTACTTTGACGGTCGAGGAGGACAACATCAGGCTTATTGGCTTGTATTTGCCTGAGGGTGGGGAATGTGTAGTTCCAATAGATTCGGCACCTCTCATTCTCCACCACGGACTCAATATCCCCCGGAACATAAGGCAACACCGGTGTCTCGTCTATACCGTACGAGTGTCTTAGATGGTAGTACAACACTCGTAGCGCCGCGTTATGCCTGTGGATATAGGCTGAGACCGCATAAGCTGGACATGCTGATAGCAAATGCATTACGGTCTCAGGTGCCCCACGACATTCCCTGCATCGGGTGTCAGGGACGTCTATACCCATCACGCGACTACGGTAGACGAGGGTGTTGAAGACACCATCCTGGCAGGCCATTATGAATCCCTCGGTCTCCGACTTTAGCTCACTCGAACTGAGGAAGGCAAAGGTCAAGCTTTTGGATAAGCCAAGGTCTTCGATGTTGTTGAAGAAAACACCATGCATTGGCTTATCCATATGCAGCTGTAGGAGGACCTCTGTCTCCGCAGCTTTAATGTGAGCTTTTAGCTGAACGGGTCCCAACTCGGTGACAGAGTTTGGGTTAGCCCGTTCAGTGTCGAATACGAGACCAAGTTCATCGGCTGCACGGGTTGCTGCCTTAAAGAGAAATGCTCCAATCCCTGCTTTTTCATGGTCGCGGACCATGCAGAGAAGGGGATCTGAACTCCTGATGACTTTACAGGCTCCATCCAGAACCATTCTGTTATGCAGACACTCCAAACTCAAAAGTCCACGGCCTCCCCGTTGTCTGGGAAAGTATAACCGTGGAACAGACGATTTAGGATGCAAGCTCCTATTGAGATGCATCATTTTGCGAGTTTTTACGTCGAGTTGTCGCAGCTCTTCCTGAGTCCACTTCATCACTCCGAAGGAGTAGAGAAGGATCGGAACGGCAAGCATATTAGTTGCAGCAACTTTGTTCTTCCCCGACAGTTCTGATGACCAGATCTGTCGGAGTTTATGCTGATACTTGCCGCGGAGAGAGTTCTTAACTGTGATTACCTCTTGGGAGCGGCGTTGCGCCACCCCTAGGTAAGTATAAGTCTCTCCGGCATCCAGATGATGTAGGATGCTTCCGTCTACGAGCTGGACATCCTCTCCGTATTCCTCGCATCGCCCTCTTTTGAGATGAACCGTGGCACATTTGTCGATCCCAAATTCCATTCCGATAGCATGCGTATATTCTTCCACCACCCTAAGGGACTGATGTAGGTCCCTTTCTCCAGAGGCATATAATTTTAGGTCATCCATGTAAAACAGGTGGGTGACTGTATGCCTCCGGTTGCTGGGGGTGCCGCAGCTGTACCCACGGGTATTCCTGAGTGCAACGGACAATGGCAATAGTGAGATGCAGAAGAGAAGAGGGCTGAGCGAGTCTCCCTGAAACACGCCTCTTCTAATGATGTCCTGCTCTGTTTGGACTATGTCTCCACCAGATTTTATAGCGAAGCGAGTCCTCCAGAGCGGCATCAGTTGTCCAATGCATCCCACTATTTGATCGGGTACCTCAAGGCATCTGAGCAAATGCATGATTAACTCATGCGATGTTGTATCAAATGCCTTGCGGTAATCGATCCAGGCCATCGAAAGGTTACGCTTATACTGCACGGAGTCCTGCGTGATACATCTATCGATGAGCAGGTTCTCCTTGCACCCGGCGACCCCTTTCTTTGACCCTCTTTGCTCATTTATCCGTTCATACACCGGATCAACTGCGGAGAGAATGCGCGTGTATAAGATGCGCGTAAACACCTTATAACACGCATTCAAGCATGTTATCGGCCTGTAATTCTTTGGATCAGACAAATCTCCGTTTTTGGGGATGAGCACGGTTCGCCCCTCGACAAACCACTCTGGAATCTGCTGCTCCCCATGTAGCCATGAGTTGAAAACTCTGGCCAGATGGCGGTGGGTTGTTGGAAACTTTTTCCACCAATAGTTATTCAACCCATCAGGGCCTGGAGCAGCGAAATTCTTAGAGCCTTTTAGGGCCCCTCGTACTTCTTCCGTGGTTATCGGAATGCGCAGATCATTGAGCTCAGGCTGCCGAAGCCTCCTGCAAAATGCTTCGAACTGCGCTAGGGCTGGAGTATCTACATTGAGTGGTTGCGGATACTCATAGATATTCTTCCAGAATGTTTCCACCCGATCTGCAGCCGGCGGGTTATCGACAACACGTGGAGGCTCTTGGAATAAGCGAGAAGGTTTATCGCGGAACTTTATGTTTTCCGCGATACCTCTGGCCCGCCTCACTAGTGACTTCTTTGCAGCCACTAGCATTCGTATCCTATCAAGGCAGTGCTGTTTGATGGTGAACAGCACACCTTGATTTAATGTGTGGTGAGCTCGTCTCAGTTTTGCGGCAATTCGCCGCACTGCGGGCGTGAAAGGCCTATTGGCCGCCACGAAGTCCACCACACACTGGATACGAGACGCGTGTTGTCTCGCCGACTTGATCTTGGCTTCCATCTTGTGTACACGTCGTTCATGCCTCCCTAACAGAGCGGTGGTGTCCCTCCTCTCCGTTTGGGACAGAGCATGAGCGGCGTCGTACACGACAGAATTGATCTGCCAGATGTCAGCCTCTTCTGGAAGAACATCGCCAATTTCCGCATCCACCCGTGCCAGTTCTTGCGGCTTCAGGGGCTTCATATTGTGAAGCGCCCTGCGGGTTCTGATATCCTCCATCAGTGGAACAATGCGATTCTCCTCCACAGCCAAACCGACACGTGGCATATCTGCCACTTCGATAACTGGCTGAGGAGGAGCTCTAACGTAGCCTCGAGCCCGAAGATGGGATACATAATCCCTGAGATTTTGTGCGGAAAACGCTGCATGCTCTGGGTGTCTCTCACACCACAGAGCATGCATTCTCGCCATGTATCCTCTCCGGGCGGGCTCACTGCTCTCGTAGCAATGCAGAAGTCCGTCCCTTAATTCGTCCGTCCACTCAAAGCGTCCGTTGTTATCGCGGTCGTCATCGTTTGGCAAATCGTCGTTGGCCCCACCACCTTGCCTATGACCCCTAATCCGAGGGGGTCGGTTGTGGGGGCCTCTTCCTCGATCGTTTGGAACCGAGTAGTAGAGTTTATTATTATTATTATTATTATTATTATTATTATTATTATTATTATTATTATTATTATTATTATTATTATTATTATTTCCTTTAAGAGTGTACCAGTCAGGTCCTGTCTCCAGTGCTCCGACCCATCCGGAGGACGCGCTGGTGTCGTTTACCTCAATAACCACTCCCTACGTCCGTAGGGTGAGTGATTATTGGGTCCGAGAGTCATGTGTTCTGAGCAGACGAAGGGAACCAAGGATGACGGCCTTCTGCATTCGAGCGGCTAGGATTTGTGCCATATTACGGCAGGCCGGTATCAACTTCAAATTAGAGAGCAGTGTGTCCATCATTCCACCAAGGACTCCTATAATCAGAACCACCATTTTGACAGAATGGTCCGGATACAACCTGCGGAGTTCAAAGAGAAGATCTCGATATTTAGTCCGTTTTTCCTCCTCTTTCCGAACGATATTCATCTCGCCTGGAGCGGAAAACTCCACGACGAATATCGTTTTACTTTGACGGTCGAGGAGGACAACATCAGGCTTATTGGCTTGTATTTGCCTGAGGGTGGGGAATGAGTAGTTCCAATAGATTCGGCACCTCTCATTCTCCACCACGGACTCAATATCCAACACCGGTGTCTCGTCTATACCGTACGAGTGTCTTAGATGGTAGTACAACACTCGTAGCGCCGCGTTATGCCTGTGGATATAGGCTGAGACCGCATAAGCTGGACATGCTGATAGCAAATGCATTACGGTCTCAGGTGCCCCACGACATTCCCTGCATCGGGTGTCAGGGACGTCTATACCCATCACGCGACTACGGTAGACGAGGGTGTTGAAGACACCATCCTGGCAGGCCATTATGAATCCCTCGGTCTCCGACTTTAGCTCACTCGAACTGAGAAAGGCACAGGTCAAGCTTTTGGATAAGCCAAGGTCTTCGATGTTGTTGAAGAAAACACCATGCATTGGCTTATCCATATGCAGCTGTAGGAGGACCTCTGTCTCCGCAGCTTTAATGTGAGCTTTTAGCTGAACGGGTCCCAACTCGGTGACAGAGTTTGGGTTAGCCCGTTCAGTGTCGAATACGAGACCAAGTTCATCGGCTGCACGGGTTGCTGCCTTAAAGAGAAATGCTCCAATCCCTGCTTTTTCATGGTCGCGGACCATGCAGAGAAGGGGATCTGAACTCCTGATGACTTTACAGGCCCCATCCAGAACCATTCTGTTATGCAGATACTCCAAACTCAAAAGTCCACGGCCTCCCCGTTGTCTGGGAAAGTATAACCGTGGAACAGACGATTTAGGATGCAAGCTCCTATTGAGATGCATCATTTTGCGAGTTTTTACGTCGAGTTGTCGCAGCTCTTCCTGAGTCCACTTCATCACTCCGAAGGAGTAGAGAAGGATCGGAACGGCAAGCATATTAGTTGCAGCAACTTTGTTCTTCCCCGACAGTTCTGATGACCAGATCTGTCGGAGTTTATGCTGATACTTGCCGCGGAGAGAGTTCTTAACTGTGATTACCTCTTGGGAGCGGCGTTGCGCCACCCCTAGGTAAGTATAAGTCTCTTCGGCATCCAGATGATGTAGGATGCTTCCGTCTACGAGCTGGACATCCTCTCCGTATTCCTCGCATCGTCCTCTTTTGAGATGAACCGTGGCACATTTGTCGATCCCAAATTCCAATCCGATAGCATGCGTATATTCTTCCACCACCCTAAGGGACTGATGTAGGTCCCTTTCTCCAGAGGCATATAATTTTAGGTCATCCATGTAAAACAGGTGGGTGACTGTATGCCTCCGGTTGCTGGGGGTGCCACAGCTGTACCCACGGGTATTCCTGAGTGCAACGGACAATGGCAATAGTGAGATGCAGAAGAGAAGAGGGCTGAGGGAGTCTCCCTGAAACACGCCTTTTCTAATGATGACCTGCTCTGTTTGGACTATATCTCCACCAGATTTTATAGCGAAGCGAGTCCTCCAGAGCGGCATCAGTTGTCCAATGCAACCCACTATTTGATCGGGTACCTCAAGGCATCTGAGCAAATGCATTATTAACTCATGTGATGTTGTATCAAATGCCTTGCGGTAATCGATCCAGGCCATCGAAAGGTTACGCTTATACTGCACGGAGTCCTGCGTGATACATCTATCGATGAGCAGGTTCTCCTTGCAGCCGGCGACCCCTTTCTTTGACCCTCTTTGCTCATATATCCGTTCATACACCGGATCAACTGCGGAGAGAATGCGCGTGTATAAGATGCGCGTAAACACCTTATAACACGCATTCAAGCATGTTATCGGTCTGTAATTCTTTGGATCAGACAAATCTCCGTTTTTGGGGATGAGCACAGTTCGCCCCTCGACAAACCACTCCGGAATCTGCTGCTCCCCATCTAGCCATGAGTTGAAAACTCTAGCCAGATGGCGGTGGGTTGCTGGAAACTTTTTCCACCAATAGTTATTCAACCCATCGGGTCCTGGAGCAGCAAAGTTCTTTGAGCCTTTGAGGGCTCTTTGAACTTCTTCCGGGGTTATCGGATTGCGCAGATCATTGAGCTCAGGCTGCCGAAGCCTCCTGCAGAATGCTCTGAACTGCGCTAGGGCTGGAGTCTCTACATTGATTGGTTGCGGATACTCATAGATGTTCTTCCAGAAGGTTTCCACCCGATCAACAGTCGGCGGGTTATCAACAACACGTGGAGGCTCTTGAAATAAACGAGAAGGATTATCGCGGAACTTCAAGTTTTCCGCGACTCCTCTCGCTCGCCTCACTAGTGACTTCTTTGCAGCCACTAGCATTCGTATCCTATCAAGACAGTGCTGTTTGATGGTAAACAGCACCCCTTGATTCAATGTGTGGTGAGCTCGTCTTAATTTTGCGGCAATTCGCCTCACTGCAGGTGTGAAAGGCCTATTGGCCGCCACGTAGTCCACCACACACTGGATACGAGACGCGTGTTGTCTCGCCGACTTGATCTTAGCTTCCATCTTGTGTACGCGTCGTTCATGCCTCCCAACTACAGCGGTGGTGTCTCTCCTCTGCGTTTGGGTTAGATCATGAGCGGCGTCATACACGACAGAATTGATCTGCCAGATGTCAGCCTCTTCTGGAAGAACATCGCCGATCTCCGCATCCACTCGTGCCAGTTCTTGTGGCTTCAGGGGCTTCACATGGTGAAGTGCCCTGCGAGTTCTGATGTCCTCCATCGGTGGTATGATGCGAGCATTCTCCACAGCCAGACCGACACGTGGCATAACTTTTGCCACTTCGATAACCGGCTGAGGAGGTGCTCTGACATATCCTCGTCTCCGAAGATGAGATACATAATCCCTAAGATTTTGGGCGGAAAAAGCGGCATGCTCTGGGTGTCTTTCACACCACAGAGCATGCATTCTCGCCATGTATCCTCTCCGGGCGGGCTCACTGCTCTCGTAGCAATGCATAAGACCGTCCCTTAATCCATCCGTCCACTCAAAACGTCCGTTTTCATAGCGTAAGTCGTCAGCTGGCAAATCATCGTTGTTGGCCCCACCACCTTGCCTTTGACCCCTAATCCGAGGGGGTCGGTTGTGGGGGCCTCTTCCCCGATTATTTGGAACCGAGTGTTAGGGTTTACTGGGGGGTTAACCCAGTAAACCCACGGCCGACACCAGAGGGAAAGATGCCTCTTCCGTCCCGGATGCGCATGAGCTGCTGGTCCGATTTTGCATCCTTTGCTCGGGTAGGTGGTGTCGCAACTCACCAGGGCCTTAGGTGTTGGTTGAACTTAAAAATCATATTATTATTATTATTATTATTATTATTATTATTATTATTATTATTATTATTATTATTATTATTATTATTATTATTATTATTATTATTATTATTATTATTATTATTATTATTATTATTATTATTATTATTATTATTATTATTATTATTATTATTATTATTATTATTATTATTATTATTATTATTATTATTATTATTATTATTATTATTATTATTATTATTATTATTATTATTATTATTATTATTATTATTATTATTATTATTATTATTATTATTATTATTATTATTATTATTATTATTATTATTATTATTATTATTATTATTATTATTATTATTATTATTATTATTATTATTATTATTATTATTATTATTATTATTATTATTATTATTATTATTATTATTATTATTATTATTATTATTATTATTATTATTATTATTATTATTATTATTATTATTATTATTATTATTATTATTATTATTATTATTATTATTATTATTATTATTATTATTATTATTATTATTATTATTATTATTATTATTATTATTATTATTATTAGTATTATTATTATTATTATTATTATTATCTCCTTAGGAGTGTACCAGTCAGGCCCTGTCTCCGGTGCACCGACCCATCCGGAGGGCGCGCTGGTGTCGTTAACCCCAATAACCACTCCCTACGTCCGTAGGGTGAGTGACTATTGGGTCCGAGAATCGTGTGCCCTGAGTAGACGGAGCGAACCAAGGATAACGGCCATCTGCATTCTTGCTGCTAAGATTTCTGCCATATTACGGCAAGCCGGTATTATCCTCAAGTTAGAGAGCAGTGTGTCCATCATTCCACCAAGGACTCCTATAATCAGAACCACCATTTTATTATTATTATTATTATTATTATTATTATTATTATTATTATTATTATTATTATTATTATTATTATTATTATTATTATTATTATTATTATTATTATTATTATTATTATTATTATTATTATTATTATTATTATTATTATTATTATTATTATTATTATTATTATTATTATTATTATTATTATTATTATTATTATTATTATTATTATTATTATTATTATTATTATTATTATTATTATTATTATTATTATTATTATTATTATTATTATTATTATTATTATTATTATTATTATTATTATTATTATTATTATTATTATTATTATTATTATTATTATTATTTTTATTATTATTATTATCTCTTTTGAATTAAAATTCTCCAGTCGGACCCTGTTTCCGATGCTCCGATACATTCGGAGGGCGCGCTGGCAACATCATTACCCCAATAACCACTCCCCAATCTATGGGGTAAGCAGCTATTGGGTCCGGGAATCGTGTGCCCTGAGCAGACGTAATGAACCGAGGATGACAGCCTTCTGCATTCTTCCGGCTATGATTTCTGACATCTTTCTACATGCCGGTATGATTTTTAAGTTCGAGAGTAATGAATCCATCACACCGCCAAGGGACCCTATCATGAGAACAACCATTTTTACAGAATGGTCTGGATAGAGCCTGCGGAGTTCGAAGAGTAAATCTCGATATTTCGTCCGTTTTTCCTCCTCCTTTCGGACGATATTCGTTTCGCCAGGAGCCGAAAACTCAATGACGAATATCGTCTTACTTCCATGGTCGAGGAGTACTACATCAGGCTTATTGGCCTGTATTTGCCTGAGGGTGGGAAATGAGTAGTTCCAGTAGATCCGGCACTTCTCATTCTCCACCACGGACTCAATATCCCCCGGAGCGTAAGGCAACACTGGTGTCTCGTCTATACCGTACGAGTGTCGTAGGTGGTAATATAACACTCGTAGAGCCGCGTTATGTCTGTGGATATAGGCTGAGACCGCATATGCTGGACATGCTGACAGCAAATGCATAATGGTCTCAGGCGCCTGACGGCAGGCCCTGCATCACGTGGCTTCGGTAGACCAAGGTGTTGAAGACACCATCTTGGCAGGCCATTATGAATCCCTCGGTCTCCGACTTCAGCCCACTTGACCTAAGGAAGGCGTAGGTCAAGTTCCTGGATAAGCCAAGGTCTTCAACGTTTCTGAAGAAGACCCCATGCAAAGGCTTATCCCTATGCAGCTGCAGAAGAGCTGCATTTTCTGCGGCCTTTACATGGGCTTTTTGCCGAACGGGTGCCAACTCTGTGACAGAGTTCGGATCACGCCGTTTGGTGTCGAAACTGAGACCAAGTTCATCAGCCGCACGAGCTGCTGCCTTAAAGAGGAACGCTCCAATCCCTGCATTTTCATGGTCACGGACCATGCAGAGAAGGGGGTCCAAACTCCTGATTACTTTACATGCTCCATCCAATACCATTCTGTTGTGAAGACACTCCAAACTCAAAAGTCCTCGTCCTCCTTGTTGTCGGTGGAGATATAACCGAGGAACGGACGATTTGGGATGCAAGCTCCTATATAGGTGCATCATCTTGCGAGACTGTACGTCGAGTTGTCGCAGCTCCTCCTGAGTCCACTTCATTACTCCGAAGGAGTAGAGTAAGATCGGAACGGCAAGCATATTTGTGGCAGCAACTTTGTTCTTTCCCGACAGTTCTGATGACCAGATCTGTCGGAGTTTGTGCTGATACTTGCCGCGGAGAGAGTTTTTGACAGTTATAACTTCTTGAGAGTGGTGTTGTTCCACTCCCAAGTAGGTATACGTCTCTCCGGCACCCAGATGACGTAGGATGCTTCCGTCTATGAGCTGGACGTCTTCTCCGTAATCGTCGCATCGTCCTCTTTTGAGATGAACCGTTGCACATTTGTCGATCCCAAACTCCATGCCGATGGCCTGCGTATACTCCTCCACCACCCTCAAAGACTGACGTAGGTCCTTTTCACCTGAGGCATAAAGCTTAAGATCATCCATGTAGAATAGATGAGTCACCTTATGCCTCCAGTTGCTGGGGGTGCCGCAGTAGTATCCACGTGTTTTTCTGAGGGCAACGGACAATGGCAATAGTGAGATGCAAAAGAGAAGGGGGCTGAGGGAATCTCCCTGAAACACTCCCCTTCTGAAGATAACCTGATCTGTTTGGACTCTAGCTTGACCTGATGTTATAGTGAAGCGAGTCCTCCAGAGTGGCATCAGTTGTTCAATGCATCCCACTATTTGATCGGGTATCGCAAGGCATCGAAGAACGTGCATGATTAGCTCATGCGATGTCGTGTCAAATGCCTTGCGATAGTCGATCCAGGCCATTGAAAGGTTACGCTTATACTGCGTGGAGTCCTGCGTAATACATCTATCGATGAGCAGATTCTCCTTGCATCCAGCGACCCCTTTCTTTGACCCTCTTTGCTCATATATCCGTTCGTACACGTGTTCAACTGCGGTGAGTATTCGCATGTACAAAATACGGGTGAACATCTTATAACATGCGTTCAGGCATGTTATCGGCCTGTAGTTTTTCGGTTCCGACAAATCTCCCGTTTTTGGGATCAGCACGGTTCGCCCCTCGACAAACCAACCGGGAATCTGCTGCTCACCATTGAACCATGAGTTGAAAACTCTTGCCAAATGTTGGTGGGTGCTGAGAAATTTTTTCCACCAGTAGTTCCCTAGTCCATCCGGACCTGGTGCAGCTGAGTTCTTCGAGCCCTCAAGGGCTCGTCGAACTTTTTCCGGGGTTATCGGGTCGCGCAGTTCATTGAGCTCTGGCTGTTGAAGCCTTCCGCAGAATCCTTCAAACTGCGCTAGGGCTGGAGTGTCTACATTCAGTGGTTGCGGATGTTCATAAATATCCTTCCAGAAGGTTTTTACCTGATCAGCGGTCGGCGGATTTTCTACAACACGCGGAGGCTTTTGGAATAAGTGAGAAGGATTATCGCGGAATTTTGAGTTTTCCGCGATGCTCCTCAATCGCCTCACTAGTGACTTCTTTGCAGCCACTAGCATTCGTATCCTGTCAAGGCAGTGCTGTTTGGTAGTCAACAGCACTCCTTGATTCAGAGTGTGATGGGCTCTTCTTAATTTTGCCGCTATTCGGCGCACTGCTGGCGTGAAAAGCCTGTTGGCCGCCATATAGTCCATCACACATTGGATACGAGACGCGTGTTGTCTCGCCGACTTGATCTTGGCTTCCATCTTCTGTACTCGTCGCTCGTGCCTTCCAACCGACAAGAAGGGATTCCTTCTCTCCGTTTGGGTCAGCGACTGAGCGGCTCTGTACACAGCGCTGTTGATTTGCCAGATATCAGCCTCTTCTATTAGGACATCCCGAACCTCTGCATCCACTTGGGCTAGTTGTTCTGGCTTCAGGTACTTTGGTACGTGAAGCACCCTACGTGTTCTGAAATTTTCCATTGGCGGTGCAATCAAAGGTTCCTCCTGTGCCAGACCAACTCGTGGTGGAACTGCCACGTCTGCCAGTTCGTTAGCCGGCTGAGGAGGGGCCCTGATATAGCTTCGAGCCCGAAGATGAGATACATAATCCCTGAGATTTTGTGCGGTGAAAGCGGCATGCTCTGGGTGATTTTCGCACCACAGCGCATGCATTCTCGCCATGTATCCCCTTCGGGCGGGCTCACTACTCTCGTAAAAACGCAGAAGGTCATCCCTCAATTCATTAGTCCACTCAAAGCGTCCTTGTTCGTCGCGGTCGTCATAAGCAGGCAAATCCTCGTTTACGGCCCCTCCACCTTGCCTTTGACCCCTTATCCGAGGGGGTCGGTTGTGGGGGCCTCTTCCTCGTCTGTTTGGAACCCGAGTTTCTAGGTATACCGGGGGGTTAGCCTAGTATACCCACGGCCGACATCAGAGGGAAAGCTCTTTCCCTCCCGGGTGCACCTGAGCTGCCGGTCCGGTTTAGCACCTTTTGCTCGGGGAAGTGGTGTCGCAACTCACCAGGGCCTGAGATGTTGGTTGGCCTCCCTGCATATTATTATTATTATTATTATTATTATTATTATTATTATTATTATTATTATTATTATTATTATTATCATTATTATTATTATTATTATTATTATTATTATTATTATTATTATTATTATTATTATTATTATTATTATTATTATTATTATTATTATTATTATTATTATTATTATTATTATTATTATTATTATTATTATTATTATTATTATTATTATTATTATTATTATTATTATTATTATTATTATTATTATTATTATTATTATTATTATTATTATTATTATTATTATTATTATTATTATTATTATTATTATCTCTTTTGAATTAAAATTCTCCAGTCGGACCCTGTCTCCGATGCTCCGATACATTCGGAGGGCAACATCATTACCCCAATAACCACTCCCCAAACTATGGGGTAAGCAGCTATTGGGTCCAGGAATCGTGTGCCCTGAGCAGACGTAATGAACCGAGGATGACAGCCTTCTGCATTCTTCCGGCTATGATTTCTGACATCTTTCTACATGCCGGTATGATTTTTAAGTTCGAGAGTAATGAATCCATCACACCGCCAAGGGACCCTATTATCAGAACAACCATTTTTACAGAATGGCCTGGAAAGAGCCTGCGGAGTTCGAAGAGTAAATCTCGATATTTCGTCCGTTTCTCCTCCTCCTTTCGGACGATATTCGTTTCGCCAGGAGCCGAAAACTCAATCACGAATATCGTCTTACTTCCATGGTCGAGGAGTACTACATCAGGCTTCTTGGCTCGATATTCATTTCGCCTGGAGCGGAAAACTCCATGACGAATATCGTTCTACTTTGGTGGTCGAGGAGGACAACATCAGGCTTATTGGCTTGTATTTGCCTGAGGGTGGGGAATGAGTAGTTCCAATAGATTCGGCATCTCTCATTCTCCACCACGGACTCAATATCCCCCGGAGCATAAGGCAACACCGGTGTCTCGTCTATACCGTACGAGTGTCGTAGGTGGTAGTACAACACTCGTAGCGCCGCGTTATGCCTGTGGATATAGGCTGAGACCGCATAAGATGGGCATGCTGATAGCAAATGCATTACGGTCTCAGGTGCCCCACGACATGCCCTGCATCGGGTGTCAGGGACGTCTATATCCATAACACGACTACGGTAGACAAGGGTGTTGAAGACACCATCCTGGCAGGCCATTATGAATCCCTCGGTCTCCGACTTTAGCTCACTCGACCTGAGGAAGGCAAAGGTCAAGCTTTTGGATAAGCCAAGGTCTTCGATGTTATGAAAGAAGACACCATGCATTGGCTTATCCATATGTAGCTGTAGCAGGACCTCTGTCTCCGCAGCTTTTATGTGAGCTTTTTGCTGAACGGGTCCCAACTCGGTGACAGAGTTTGGGTTAGCCCGTTCAGTGTCGAAAACGAGACCGAGTTCATCCCATAATCATAATGATCTTTTGTATCAAAAAAATTTATCTTTTGTCAAAAACCTGTATACCAACGGAAATCGAAATATGTATGTTTTTGAATGCAATAACCACCTAGGAAATACATGCTACAACAGAAATGGCACCATTAACAATTCAGGAAGACTAGCTATCAGTAAAGCACTTTTGAACTTTATGAAAACCTGTAAGGCTCCAGCCGCCGGAACAACTGAATATGAAGATATGGGACAACGTGTTAAAGATGGTTATTCGGGAAACGTGACTCCAAACAATATTCAAATCGGTAATGCTGGAAAGGAAAACAACGATAACAAAAGTCAACAAAATAGTTCACCGGAAAAGGATTTTTTATACCCACGATTGTCGCAAATTACAATGGACAATTGACACATAGTCGGAATAATACAAATAGACAATTATTTTCAAAAACGGACAGCTGTGAAAACATTTTTAAATTGACTTTTTTTGTTCTCAATATCCAATCAGTTAGGAACAAAATCGATGAATTGTATCTATTACTAGAACAGAAAAATTTTCCAAATTTTATACTATTAACAGAACACTGGCTGGAAGAAAATGAATGCATAAATATACCTAACTATAAAGCTATCTCAATTTTCTGCAGAAAAACCTTTACTCATGGAGGAACTGCAATCTTAGTTCATGAATCAATACTAGATAATTTACTTATTGAAGCTATATACTTCGAGGGCCTACTTGAAGAAAAACAATTTGAGTTCTCTGTAGCTTGTATCAAGAAACTTAGAATTTATCTTATATGTGCTTATAGGTCACCTACAAGTAGTATTTCTGTATTCCTCACAAAATTGGACACTTTATTATCTAAAATAACTCCTACTGGTACTATTGTTTTAACGGGAGATTTCAACTTGAACTTTGACGACACACAGAATAGATCTGTGAAAGATCTAATTACGACTCTTACATGTTACAACTTGAGAATGCATATTACTGAAATGACACGAATTAGCAAATATTCGGAATCTATGATTGACTACTTTTGTACTTCCCTGGAGGAAAGCGATGTGTCATGCAAAGTTGAACACGCTAATCTATCAGATCATGAAATTGTCACTGCTGAGATAAGAATGGGGGATATTAAACATTTTGACACCAAAAAGACTAACAAGACTAAATATGGTAGACTCTTCAGCAAAACCAACTATGATAAATTCAACTCGTTGTGTAATCACTTCAATTGGTTTTCTATTATGTCTTCAACAAACCCGTTTCGAGAATTTTATGAGAAAATAAAAAGATTTTTTCAATGTTCATTTCCTAAGCAAAAAATCCGGAAGAAACCCAAGAAGCAATGGATAACGAAGGGAATAAGGAACTCTTATAAAAACATGATAGCGCTACAATACATTAGAAAATATTTTAATGACGATTCCTTCATCAACTATTATAATAAATATAGAAAAGTATATAGAGCAGTTATAAAGAAAGCCAAAGACAAGTATTACTTTTCGAGATTAGAAAACGCGAAGAACACAACAAAAGAGACTTGGAGTATAGTCAATGAACTAAGAGGAATATCTCGTAATAAGGAATCACAGTGGTTCATAGATTCCGACCAGTTTAATTCATTTTACTGTAACATTGCGAACTCTCTTACTCAAAACCTAAACACTGAGCAAAATCCTCTTTTATACCTTAGGGACAATAACATTGCCTCTCCCTGTATATTTTATGACACTACTCCATCGGAATTGATAGAAGTCTTCAAATCGATAAAAAATCAAAATGCGGTAGGTTATGATGAGTTGTCAATAAAATTTTTTAAAAATCTCCCTCACACGGCTTTAACAGTACTTTCAATGCTAATTAATGACGGATTCAAAAAGGGCACATTTCCTGAGTTTTTGAAAACAAGTGTGGTAATTCCTATTCACAAAGGAGGGGATACTCAAGATCCATCTAACTTCAGACCAATCTCTCTGATTCCGACCTTAGGGAAAGTGATAGAGAAGCTCGTAAAAATCCGCCTGATAAAATATCTTGAAGCCAACAAATTAATCAGCAATGAACAATTTGGATTTAGAAATAACAAAAATACATCTGATGCCATGTTTAATTGTCTAGAAATGGCATACAATAACATCAATGTAGGCAAGCATGTGGCGGCAGTATTCTGTGATATGACTAAAGCTTTTGATTGTGTCAATCACTCATTATTACTGCAGAAACTATCTCACTATGGTATCAGAGACATGGCCTTGAGGTGGATGGAATCATACTTGACAGGAAGAAACCAACTAGTTAAAACTGACCAAACATCCGGATTACAAGACGTTACTTGGGGAGTACCCCAAGGTTCAGTATTAGGTCCTTATCTTTTCCTCCTATATATTAACGATCTATCCCTCTTAGATATATCAGGTTCCTTCACTTTATTTGCCGACGACACTACCATTCTATGGCACTCTGAAGATGTGGTACTGCTTCGTAAAAAAGTCACAAAAGACCTACAAAAAATCAAATTGTGGTGCGATGCAAATTTTCTATGTTTAAATTTCAATAAAACGAAATTACTCACGTTTAAATGTCTTATTCCTGATATAGAACTAGAGACAGACTCAATACCATCTGACAGCAATATAAAATTCTTGGGGCTTAACATAGATACCAACTTGAAATTCACCAATCATATTGACAAATTGAACAAAAAACTATCGTCTGGCTGTTTTGCCCTCAGGTCTACAGTCAAAGAGTTAGGGTATGCCGCTGCCAAAAATGTTTATTTCGCTCTCATCGAGTTAAACTTGAGATATGCAATTCAGTTCTGGGGTTCATGTAGTAATGAACTCTTTGAGAGTATATTTCTGCTGCAAAAGAGGGCAGTGCGGTATTTGTGCCAAGTATCTAGGTTGAGTTCTTGCAAACCTCTCTTTCTGAAACACAGAATACTGACGCTGACTTCTATTTACGTGATAGAAACTACATGTCTCATTTACAAGAATAAAACCCTATACGAAAATAACAATCGCACTGCAAGAAATGCAAATAATCTATCATTAATTATTCCTAAATCCACACTGATCAAAGACTCAATAATTTACAACGGTGTCAAAATGTATAATAAATTACCCGCAGATATAAAGAACTTGGATTCTCTCAAAGCTTTTAGAAAAAAGTTACATGAAAGACTGGTACAAAAAGCGTATTATAACTTGACCGAATATTTTAATGACGGATCGATATGACACTGATATGACACTGATGATGATCATAGTATGTAATATGTATTAATATATAATGTATAGATGCTATTGTTTATATTTAATTATATTATTATGTTTTGTTTTGTTTTCCGTACAATTCTATATTTAGTGTATTTAGTGTTATTATTTATGTTTTATTTTTACCAGTGTTTGTCAATAAGATTTTATATCTTGGATAATAAACACATACTCTCTCTCTCTCTCATCGGCCGCACGGGTAGCTGCCTTAAAAAGGAATGCTCCAATCCCTGCTTTCTCATGGTCGCGGACCATACAGAGAAGGGGATCTGAACTCCTGATGACTTTACAGGCCCCATCCAGAACCATTCTGTTATGCAGACACTCCAAACTCAAAAGTCCACGGCCTCCCCGTTGTCTGAGAAAGTATAACCGTGGAACGGACGATTTAGGATGCAAGCTCCTATTGAGATGCATCATTTTGCGAGTCTTAACGTCAAGTTGTCTCAGCTCTTCCTTAGTCCACTTTATCACTCCGAAAGAGTAAAGAAGGATCGGAACGGCAAGCATATTAGTTGCAGCAACTTTGTTCTTCCCCGACAGTTCTGATGACCAGATCTGTCGGAGTTTATGCTGATACTTGCCGCGGAGAGAGTTTTTAACTGCAAATACCTCTTGGGAGCGGCGTTGTTCCACCCCAAGGTAGGTATAAGTCTCTCCGGCATCCAGATGATGTAGGATGCTTCCGTCTACGAGCTGGACATCCTCTCCATATTCCTCGCATCGTCCTCTTTTGAGATGAACCGTGGCACATTTGTCGATCCCAAATTCCATACCGATAGCATGCGTATATTCTTCCACCACCCTAAGGGACTGATGTAGGTCCCTTTCTCCAGAGGCATACAATTTGAGGTCATCCATGTAAAATAGATGGGTGACATTATGCCTCCGGTTGCTGGGGGTGCCGCAGTTGTACCCACGGGTATTCCTGAGTGCAACGGACAATGGCAATAGTGAGATGCAGAAGAGAAGAGGGCTAAGGGAGTCTCCCTGAAACACACCTCTTCTAATGATGACCTGCTCTGTTTGGACTATGTCTCTACCAGATCTTATGGTGAAGCGAGTCCTCCAGAGCGGCATCAGTTGTCCAATGCATCCCACTATTTGACCGGGTACCTCAAGGCATCTGAGCAAATGCATGATTAACTCATGCGATGTTGTATCAAATGCCTTGCGGTAATCGATCCAGGCCATCGAAAGGTTACGCTTATACTGCACGGAGTCCTGCGTGATACATCTATCGATGAGCAGGTTCTCCTTGCACCCGGCGACCCCTTTCTTTGACCCTCTTTGCTCATTTATCCGTTCATACACCGGATCAACTGCGGAGAGAATGCGCGTGTATAAGATGCGCGTAAACACCTTATAACACGCATTCAAGCATGTTATCGGCCTGTAATTCTTTGGATCAGACAAATCTCCGTTTTTGGGGATGAGCACGGTTCGCCCCTCGACAAACCACTCCGGAATCTGCTGCTCCCCATCTAGCCATGAGTTGAAAACTCTGGCCAGATGGCGGTGGGTTGTTGGAAACTTTTTCCACCAATAGTTATTCAACCCATCAGGGCCTGGAGCAGCGAAATTCTTAGAGCCTTTTAGGGCCCCTCGTACTTCTTCCGTGGTTATCGGAATGCGCAGATCATTGAGCTCAGGCTGCCGAAGCCTCCTGCAAAATGCTTCGAACTGCGCTAGGGCTGGAGTATCTACGTTGAGTGGTTGCGGATACTCATAGATATTCTTCCAGAATGTTTCCACCCGATCTGCAGCCGGCGGGTTATCGACAACACGTGGAGGCTCTTGGAATAAGCGAGAAGGTTTATCGCGGAACTTTATGTTTTCCGCGATACCTCTCGCCCGCCTCACTAGTGACTTCTTTGCAGCCACTAGCATTCGTATCCTATCAAGGCAGTGCTGTTTGATGGTGAACAGCACACCTTGATTTAATGTGTGGTGAGCTAGTCTCAATTTTGCGGCAATTCGCCGCACTGCGAGCGTGAAAGGCCTATTGGCCGCCACGAAGTCCACCACACACTGGATACGAGACGCGTGTTGTCTCGCCGACTTGATCTTTGCTTCCATCTTGTGTACACGTCGTTCATGCCTCCCTACCAGAGCGGTGGTGTCCCTCCTCTCCGTTTGGGATAGAGCATGAGCGGCGTCGTACACGACAGAATTGATCTGCCAGATGTCAGCCTCTTCTGGAAGAACATCGCCAATCTCCGCATCCACCCGTGCCAGTTCTTGCGGCTTCAGGGGCTTTATATTGTGAAGCGCCCTGCGGGTTCTGATATTCTCCATCAGTGGAACAATGCGATTCTCCTCCACAGCCAAACCGACACGTGGCATATCTGCCACTTCGATAACTGGCTGAGGAGGAGCTCTAACGTAGCCTCGAGCCCGAAGATGGGATACATAATCCCTGAGATTTTGTGCGGAAAACGCTGCATGCTCTGGGTGTCTCTCACACCACAGAGCATGCATTCTCGCCATGTATCCTCTCCGGGCGGGCTCACTGCTCTCGTAGCAATGCAGAAGTCCGTCCCTTAATTCGTCCGTCCACTCAAAGCGTCCGTTGTTATCGCGGTCGTCATCGTTTGGCAAATCATCGTTGGCCCCACCACCTTGCTTATGACCCCTAATCCGAGGGGGTCGGTTGTGGGGGCCTCTTCCTCGATCGTTCGGAACCGAGTGGTAGAGTTTACTGGGGGGTTAACCCAGTAAACCCACGGCCGACACCGGAGGGAAAGTTGCTTTTTCCCTCCCGGATGCGCATGAGCTGCCGGTCCGATTTTGCATCCTTTGCTCGGGTAGGTGGTGTCGCTACTCACCAGGGCCTTAGGTGTTGGTTGACCCCCCTGCCTATTTATTATTATTATTATTATTATTATTATTATTATTATTATTATTATTATTATTATTATTATTATTATTATTATTATTATTATTATTATTATTATTATTATTATTATTATTATTATTATTATTATTATTATTATTATTATTATTTTTTTTTTTTTCCGTTGGGAATGTACCAGTCAGGCCCTATCTCCGGTGCTCCGATACATCCGGAGGGCGCGCTGGTGCCGTTAACCCCAATAACCACTCCCTACGTCCGTAGGGTGAGTGACTATTGGGTCCGAGAATCGTGTGCCCTGAGTAGACGGAGCGAACCAAGGCCTTCTGCATTCGCGCTGCTAAGATTTCTGCCATATTACGGCAAGCAGGTATTATCTTCAAGTTGGAGAGCAGTGTGTCCATCATTCCACCAAGGACTCCTATTATCAGATCCACCATTTTGACAGAATGGTCCGGATATAACCTGCGGAGTTCAAAGAGAAGATCTCGATGTTTAGTCCGTTTTTCCTCCTCTTTTCGAACGATATTCATTTCGCCTGAAGCGGAAAACTCCATGACGAATATCGTTCTACTTTGGTGGTCGAGGAGGACAACATCAGGCTTATTGGCTTGTATTTGCCTGAGGGTGGGGAATGAGTAGTTCCAGTAGATCCGGCACCTCTCATTCTCCACCACGGACTCAATATCCCCCGGAACATAAGGCAACACCGGTGTCTCGTCTATACCGTACGAGTGTCGTAGTTGGTAGTATAACACTCGTAGCGCCGCGTTATGCCTGTGGATATAGGCTGAGACCGCATAAGATGGGCATGCTGATAGCAAATGCATTACGGTCTCAGGTGCCCCACGACATGCCCTGCATCGGGTGTCAGGGACGTCTATACCCATCACGCGACTACGGTAGACGAGGGTGTTGAAGACACCATCCTGGCAGGCCATTATGAATCCCTCGGTCTCCGACTTTAGCTCACTCGACCTGAGGAAGGCAAAGGTCATGCTTTTGGATAAGCCAAGGTCTTCGATGTTGTGAAAGAAGACACCATGCATTGGCTTATCCATATGTTTCTGTAGCAGGACCTCTGTCTCCGCAGCTTTGATGTGAGCTTTTTGCTGAACGGGTCCCAACTCGGTGACAGAGTTTGGGTTGGCCCGTTCAGTGTCGAATACGAGACCGAGTTCATCGGTCGCACGGGTTGCTGCCTTAAAAAGAAATGCTCCAATCCCTGCTTTTTCATGGTCGCGGACCATGCAGAGAAGGGGATCTGAACTCCTGATGACTTTACAGGCCCCATCCAGAACCATTCTGTTATGCATACACTCCAAACTCAAAAGTCCACGGCCTCCCCGTTGTCTGGGAAAGTATAACCGTGGAACGGACGATTTAGGATGCAAGCTCCTATTGAGATGCATCACTTTGCGAGTTTTAACGTCGAGTTGTCGCAGCTCTTCCTTAGTCCACTTCATTACTCCGAAAGAGTAGAGAAGGATCGGAACGGCAAGCATATTCGTTGCAGCAACTTTGTTCTTCCCCGACAGTTCTGATGACCAGATCTGTCGGAGTTTATGCTGATACCTGCCGCGGAGAGAGTTCTTAACTGAGAATACCTCTTGGGAGTGGCGTTGCTCCACCCCTAGGTAAGTATACGGCTCTCCGGCATCCAGATGATGTAGGATGCTTCCGTCTACGAGCTGGACATCCTCTCCGTATTCCTCGCATCGTCCTCTTTTGAGATGAACCGTGGCACATTTGTCGATCCCAAATTCCATTCCGATAGCATGCGTGTACTCTTCCACCACCCTAAGGGACTGATGTAGGTCCTTTTCTCCATAGGCATATAATTTGAGGTCATCCATGTAAAACAGATGGGTGACTTTATGCCTCCGGTTGCTGGGGGTGCCGCAGTTGTACCCACGGGTATTCCTGAGTACAACGGACAATGGCAATAGTGAGATGCAGAAGAGAAGAGGGCTGAGGGAGTCTCCCTGAAACACACCTCATCTAATGAAGACCTTCTCTGTTTGGACTATGTCTCTACCAGATCTTATGGTGAAGCGAGTCCTCCAGAGTGGCATCAGTTGTCCAATGCCCCACTATTTGATCGGGTACCTCAAGACATCTGAGCAAATGCATGATTAACTCATGCGATGTTGTATCAAATGCCTTGCGGTAATCGATCCAGGCCATCGAAAGGTTAAGCTTATACTGCACGGAGTCCTGCGTGATACATCTATCGATGAGCAGGTTCTCCTTGCAGCCGGCGACCCCTTTCTTCGACTCTCTTTGCTCTTATATCCGTTCATACACCGGATCAACTGCGGAGAGAATGCGCGTGTATAAGATGCGCGTAAACAACTTATAGCACGTTTTCAAGCATGTTATCGGCCTGTAATTCTTTGGATCAGACAAATCTCCGTTCTTGGGGATGAGCACGGTTCGCCCCTCGACAAACCACACCAGAATCTGCTGCTCCCCATCTAGCCATGAGTTAAAAACTCTAGCCAGATGGCGGTGGGTTGTTGGAAACTTTTTCCACCAATAGTTATTCAACCCATCAGGGCCTGGAGCAGCAAAGTTCTTTGAGCCTTTGAGGGCCCCTCGAACTTCTTCCGTGGTTATCGGATTGCGCAGATCATTGTGCTCAGTCTGCCGAAGCGTCCTGCAGTAAGCTTCGAACTGCGCTAGGGCTGGAGTGTCTACATTGAGTGGTTGCGGAAACTCATAGATGTTCTTCCAGAAGGTTTCTACCCGATCAGCAGCCGGCGGGTTATCGACAACACGTGGAGGCTCTTGGAATAAGCGGGAAGGTTTATCGCGGAACTTTATGTTTTCCGCGATACTTCTCGCCCGCCTCACTAGTGACTTCTTTGCAGCCACTAGCATTCGTATCCTATCAAGACAGTGCTGTTTTATGGTAAACAGCACGCCTTGATTCAATGTGTGGTGAGCTCGTCTTAGCCTTGCAGCAATTCGCCGCAGTGCCGGCGTGAAAGGCCTATTGGCCGACATGTAGTCCACCACACACCGGATACGAGACGCGTGTTGTCTCGCCGACTTGATCTTAGCTTCCATCTTGTGAACGCGTCGCTCATGCCTCCCAACAAGAGCGGTGGTGTCCCTCCTCTCCGTCTGGGATATTGCACGAGCAGCGTCGTACACGACAGAATTGATCTGCCAGATGTTGGCCTCTTCTGGAAGAACATCGCCAATCTCCGCATCCATTATTATTATTATTATTATTATTATTATTATTATTATTATTATTATTATTATTATTATTATTATTATTATTATTATTATTATTATTATTATTATTATTATTATTATTATTATTATTATTATTATTATTTTTTTTTTTTTTTTTTTTTTTTTTTTTTTTTCCTTGGTGTTTTGGCATCGACTGCTATGGTCATTAGCCATGTGTTCTTGATAGGCCTTGTTACTAACTCCATACGCCACTTTAGGAGCAGCACTGTTAATTTTTAACGCAACAGTGAATCGTGGAGGATTATTCCCAGCCGACACGAGCCTCAGTCATTCAGACTTTCACATCTGAAAATGAAAAAAGATCGCACCGTCTGGGAATCGAACCTGCAATCTCTCGATTACCAGGCGAGCGCTTAACCACTGCGCTAATCCCCGCCCTATTTATTATTATTATTATTATTATTTCACTTAAAAGTGTACCAGTCAGGCCCTGTCTCCGGTGCTCCGACCCATCCGAAGGGCGCGCTGGTTTCGTTAACCCCAATAACCACTCCCTACGTCCGTAGGGTGGGTGATTATTGGGTCCGAGAATCGTGTGCCCTGAGTAGACGGAGCGAACCAAGTATAACGGCCTTCTGCATTCTTGCTGCTAAGATTTCTGCCATATTACGGCAAGCCGGTATTATCTTCAAGTTAGAGAGCAGTGTGTCCATCATTCCACCAAGGACTCCTATAATCAGAACCACCATTTTGACAGAATGGTCCGGATATAACCTGCGGAGTTCAAAGAGAAGATCTCGTTATTTAGTCCGTTTTTCCTCCTCTTTTCGAACGATATTCATTTCGCCTAGAGCGGAAAACTCCATGACGAATATCGTTCTACATTGGTGGTCGAGGAGGACAACATCAGGCTTATTGGCTTGTATTTGCCTGAGGGTGGGGAATGAGTAGTTCCAATAGATTCGGCATCTCTCATTCTCCACCACGGACTCAATATCCCCCGGAGCATAAGGCAACACCGGTGTCTCGTCTATACCGTACGAGTGTCGTAGGTGGTAGTACAACACTCGTAGCGCCGCGTTATGCCTGTGGATATAGGCTGAGACCGCATAAGATGGGCATGATGATAGCAAATGCATTACGGTCTCAGGTGCCCCACGACATGCCCTGCATCGGGTGTCAGGGACGTCTATACCCATCACGCGACTACGGTAGACAAGGGTGTTGAAAACACCATCCTGGCAGGCCATTATGAATCCTTCGGTCTCCGACTTTAGCTCACTTGACCTGAGGAAGGCAAAGGTCAAGCTTTTGGATAAGCCAAGGTCTTCGATGTTATGAAAGAAGACACCATGCATTGGCTTATCCATATGTAGCTGTAGCAGGACTTCTGTCTCCGCAACTTTTATGTGAGCTTTTTGCTGAACGGGTCCCAACTCGGTGACAGAGTTTGGGTTAGCCCGTTCAGTGTCGAAAACGAGACCGAGTTCATCGGCCGCACGGGTAGCTGCCTTAAAAAGGAATGCTCCAATCCCTGCTTTCTCATGGTCGCGGACCATGCAGAGAAGGGGATCTGATTTCCTGATGACTTTACAAGCCCCATCCAGAACCATTCTGTTATGCAGACACTCCAAACTCAAAAGTCCACGGCCTCCCCGCTGCCTGGGAAAGTATAACTGTGGAACGGACGATTTAGGATGCAAGCTCCTATTGAGATGCATAATTTTGCGAGTCTTAACGTCAAGTTGTCGCAGCTCTTCCTTAGTCCACTTCATCACTCCGAAAGAGTAAAGAAGGATCGGAACGGCAAGCATATTAGTTGCAGCAACTTTGTTCTTCCCCGACAGTTTTGATGACCAGATCTGTCGGAGTTTATGCTGATACTTGCCGCGGAGAGAGTTTTTAACTGCAAATACCTCTTGGGAGCGGCGTTGTTCCACCCCAAGGTAGGTATAAGTCTCTCCGGCATCCAGATGATGTAGGATGCTTCCGTCTACGAGCTGGACATCCTCTCCGTATTCCTCGCATCGTTCTCTTTTGAGATGAACCGTGGCACATTTGTCGATCCCAAATTCCATACCGATAGCATGCGTATATTCTTCCACCACCCTAAGGGACTGATGTAGGTCCCTTTCTCCAGAGGCATACAATTTGAGGTCATCCATGTAAAATAGATGGGTGACATTATGCCTCCGGTTGCTGGGGGTGCCGCAGTTGTACCCACGGGTATTCCTGAGTGCAACGGACAATGTCAATAGTGAGATGCAGAAGAGAAGAGGGCTAAGGGAGTCTCCCTGAAACACACCTCTTCTAATGATGACCTGCTCTGTTTGGACTATGTCTCTACCAGATCTTATGGTGAAGCGAGTCCTCCAGAGCGGCATCAGTTGTCCAATGCATCCCACTATTTGACCGGGTACCTCAAGGCATCTGAGCAAATGCATGATTAACTCATGTGATGTTGTATCAAATGCCTTGCGGTAATCGATCCAGGCCATCGAAAGGTTACGTTTATACTGCACGGAGTCCTGCGGGATACATCTATCGATGAGCAGGTTCTCCTTGCACCCGGCGACCCCTTTCTTTGACCCTCTTTGCTCATTTATCCGTTCATACACCGGATCAATTGCGGAGAGAATGCGTGTGTATAAGATGCGCGTAAACACCTTATAACACGCATTCAAGCATGTTATCGGCCTGTAATTCTTTGGATCAGACAAATCTCCGTCTTTGGGGATGAGCACGGTTCGCCCCTCGACAAACCACTCTGGAATCTGCTGCTCCCCATCTAGCCATGAGTTGAAAACTCTGGCCAGATGGCGGTGGGTTGTTGGAAACTTTTTCCACCAATAGTTTTTCAACCCATCAGGGCCTGGAGCAGCGAAATTCTTAGAGCCTTTTAGGGCCCCTCGTACTTCTTCCGTGGTTATCGGAATGCGCAGATCATTGAGCTCAGACTGCCGAAGCCCCCTGCAAAATGCTTCGAACTGCGCTAGGGCTGGAGTATCTACGTTGATTGGCTGCGGATACTCATAAATATTATTCCAGAAGGTTTCCACTCGATCGACAGTCGGCGGGTTGTCAACAACACGTGGAGGCTCTTGAAATAAACGAGAAGGTACTCATAGATATTCTTCCAGAATGTTTCCACCCGATCTGCAGCCGGCGGGTTATCGACAACACGTGGAGGCTCTTGGAATAAGCGAGAAGGTTTATCGCGGAACTTTATGTTTTCCGCGATACTTCTCGCCCGCCTCACTAGTGACTTCTTTGCAGCCACTAGCATTCGTATCCTATCAAGGCAGTGCTGTTTGATGGTGAACAGCACACCTTGATTTAATGTGTGGTGAGCTCGTCTCAATTTTGCGGCAATTCGCCGCACTGCGGGCGTGAAAGGCCTATTGGCCGCCACGAAGTCCACCACACACTGGATACGAGACGCGTGTTGTCTCGCCGACTTGATCTTGGCTTCCATCTTGTGTACACGTCGTTCATGCCTCCCTACCAGAGCGGTGGTGTCCCTCCTCTCTGTTTGGGATAGAGCATGAGCGGCGTCGTACACGACAGAATTGATCTGCCAGATGTCAGCCTCTTCTGGAAGAACATCGCCAATCTCCGCATCCACCCGTGCCAGTTCTTGCGGCTTCAGGGGCTTCATATTGTGAAGCGCCCTGCGGGTTCTGATATCCTCCATCAGTGGAATGATGCGATTCTCCTCCACAGCCAAACCGACACGTGGCATATCTGCCACTTCGATTTATTATTATTATTATTATTATTATTATTATTATTATTATTATTATTATTATTATTATTATTATTATTATTATTATTATTATTATTATTATTATTATTATTATTATTATTATTATTATTATTATTATTATTATTATTATTATTATTATTATTATTATTATTATTATTATTATTATTATTATTATTATTATTATTATTATAATTATAATTATTATTATTATTATTATTATTATTATGGCAGTCTCACATCTCAGAGGTATTTAGAAATTTTAAGGCATAATATTGAACCCCTTGTTGATGAATTGCCACTAATGGAGCTCAGGAAAATATATTTTCAACAAGACGGGGCTTCGCCTCACAACACTGCAATTGTCAAAACATTTGTGGATGCAAATTTTGGTAATAATTGGATAGCCAACCGTTGGCCGGCCAGGTCACCGGACCTAACGCCTATGGACGTTCACCTCTGGGGAAGGTTGAAAGATCTTATTTTTAAATTGCCGACCAACTCTACATACGAATTGGAAGCTGCTGTGATGCAAAGTTTTGCTTCTCTCACTCCTACTGAACTAATTAACTCGGCAAAAAGCGTTTAGAAAAGGTGTCGCCTGTGTATAGGAAAAGCTGGTAGACATTTCGAACACCTCTTGTGAAGAAATATGTTTCAGTGTTTGTTCTTTATGATTATTATTATTATTATTATTGTTGGAGTTTCATTTATCAGTAGTAAATAAAATATTAATTGTTATCATTCTTATTGAAACTATGAGTTTTAATTACTGCTGTCAAAAGCTCTCTCAACATTTGATAACTACTAGCGAACAATTGCTTTTTGTTTTATCGCCGCGTCGTCCAAAGCCTACTTGTTCAAAATGTGTGTTTCAAAGTCTACATGAAAAAATCTATTAGCTCTGTATTTCAAAGATGACTCTAGCAAAATATCAAGTGTGTCATATTTTTGGAAAGTTAATTTCAAGGTCTATTGAAATATACAGGAATATATAGGGTGTCTCATTAATTTTTTTTCATCAATAACTATCGAAATGTTATTTGAAACAATAAATCACTCACTCCATGGAATTCTACGTAAAAAAGTGCTTTGGAAATGTTTTTATAGAAACAAGGCATTTTCGACAGGAAAAAAGTTACAGCAACTTCTCGTAAATGCACATTTTCGAAAAACACGCTGTAACTCATAAACGATGATAGATATCGATGAGCGGTTTTCACCATTAAGTTTTTCATAAAATTTGATCCCCAGACACAGCCATCAGTTTTCATCTATATAGTGTGAAAAAAGGACTTTCTCTTTAAAAGTGTCCAAGTCGGCCCACCCTGTACTATTTCAATTTACATTTTTATTTATACTTGAAAGAAGATAAGTTGAAAACTTCTGACATTAAAGTATATTTTGACCTTGACTAATGTGCCCATATCAGGCACAGCCACACACGCAAAATGTTTGGGAACGAACATTGATGAACATCTAAACTGGAAAATCCATTGCACAAATCTAATTTCCATTCTTCATTCGCAGTTATTTGTTGAAAAATTCGTGAATAGTTCTCACATTCAATCAACTGCAGATGGTGTTTTATGTACAAGTGGAAAGTAGTCTACGATATGGTGTTTGTTTCTGGGGTTGGTCCATTATGACTGATGATGTAATTATAGCACAGAAGAAAATAATGAGGAGTATTGCTAATGTGTCTACTACCATCAGCTGTAAAAACCTATATTTTCAGCAACCATCCGAAAAGTGTTCATTTCCCGGGCACTTTTTTTTGGGAATGTAGCACTTCCCGGCCTGGTCTGGGAAGTACGTACTTCCCGGACTAGGCCGGGAAGTGCTCAAATTTTAAAATAAATAAGAATTAGAATGTTTCTGTTGGTACCTATCTTCTGTTCTAATATGTTCGAAATAATCAAATTTGGAATCACAGCCAGGGTGGTTTACTCTTGATCAAAATTCTATTTTTGGTTCCCCCCTGTACACCGTTTGGAAATTTAGTATCTGGGTTCCTGTGGTAGCTTTTTGAAAGCCTAGTTACTTTAGCATTAAAGTTCAGCAATATTTGTATATCTTTTTTTTCTCATATGAATTGTGGAAAACATAATGTGTATCAATCAGAATGGATTGAGGAAAGAAACCACATGGCCAAAATAATTTTTCCGGGAGTCCAGGGCCGGTTTCAGTCCAGCAATATTCCTCAACTTCCTTATTGTGGACTCTGCCATCATCATAATCTAAGAAAGTTTTCACCATAGGGTGCAGAAAATAACCACATGTTCAAAATACTTCTTCCGGGCGTCCAGGGCCGGTTTCACTCCAGCAATATTCCTCAACTTCCTTATTGTGGACTCTGCCATCTTCATAATTTGAGAAAGTTTTCACGATAGGGTGCGGGAAAAAACCACATGTTCATAGTAATTTTTCCGGGCGTCCAGGGCCGGTTTAGCTCCAGCAATATTCCTCAACTTCCTTATCGTGGAATCTGCAATCATCATAATCTAGGAAAGTTTTCACGATAGGGTGCGGAAAAAAAACACATGTTCAAAGTAATTTTTCTGGGCGTCCAGGGCCGGTTTCACTTCAGCAATATTCCTCAACTTACTTATTGTGGACTCTGCCATCATCATAATCTGAGGAAATTTTCCTGGCATCCAGGGCCGGTTCCACTTCCTCAACTTCCTTATTGTGGCCTCTGCCATCATCATAATTTGAGAAAATATTCACGATTGGGTGCGGAAAAAAACCACACGTTCGAGGTAATTTTTCTGGACGTCCAGGGCCGATTTCACTCCAGCAATATTCTTCAACTTCCTTATTGTGGACTCTGCTATCTTCATAATCTAAGAAAGTTTCTACGATAGGGTGCGGACAAAAACCACATGCTCAAAATGATTTTTGCGGGCGTCCATGGCCGGTTTCACAACAGCAATTTTCATCAACGTCCTTATTGTGGCCTCTGCCATCATCATAATTCAAGAAAGTTTTCACGATAGGGTGCGGAAAAAAAAACACATGTTCAAAGTAAGTTTTCCGGGCGTCCAGGGCCGGTTTCACTCCAGCAATCTACCTCAACTTCTTTATTGTGGACTCTGCCATCATCCCAATCTAGAAAAGTTATCACGATAGGGTTCGGAAAAGAACCACATGTTGAAAATAATTTTTCCGGGCGTTCAGGGCCGCTTTGACTACAGCAATTTTTCTCAACTTTCTTATTGTGGCCTCTACCATCATCATAATCAAGTAAAGTTTTAACGATAGTGTGCGAGAAAAACCACATGTCCAAAATAATTTTTCCGGGCTTCCAGGACCGGTTTCACAAAAGCAATTTTCCTCAACTTCTTTATTGAGGCCCTGCCATCATCCTAATCTGGGAAAGTTTTCACGATAGGGTGCGAAAAAATACCACATGTTCAAAATGGTTTTTCCAGTGCCGGTTTAACTACTGCAATTTTCCTCAACTTCCTTATTGTGGCCTCTTCCATCATCATAACCTAGGAAAGTTTTTACGATAGGGTGCATAAAAAAAGCCACATGTTCAAAATTATTTATTCGGTCCAGGGCCGGTTCCTATACAGCCATTTTCCTCAACTTCATTATTGTGGCCTCTGTCATCATCATAACCTAGGAAAGTTTTCACGATAGGGTGCGGAAAAAAAACACATATTCAAAACTATTTTTTGAGGCGTCCAGGGCCGGTTTCACTTCAACAAAGTTCCTCAACTTCCTATTGTGGAGTCTGTCTCATCATAATCTAGGAATATTTTCGGAGCAGGGTACAGAAAAAAAAACACATGCTCAAAATAATTTTTCTGGGCGTCCAGGATCGATTACAATCATGGCAGAGTCCATAATTAAAAAATTGATGAATATGTCAACATGTGGTTCTTTTCCGAACCCTATCATGATAACTTTTCTAGATTGGGATGATGGCAGAGTCCACAATAAAGAAGTTGAGGTAGATTGCTGGAGTAAAACCGGCCCTGGACGCCCGGAAAACTTACTTTGAACATGTGTTTTTTTTCCGCACCCTATCGTGAAAACTTTCTTGAATTATGATGATGGCAGAGGCCACAATAAGGACGTTGATGAAAATTGATGTTGTGAAACCGGTCATGGACGCCCGCAAAAATCATTTTGAACATGTGGTTTTTGTCCGCACCCTATCGTAGAAACTTTCTTAGATTATGAAGATAGCAGAGTCCACAATAAGGAAGTTGAAGAATATTGCTGGAGTGAAATCGGCCCTGGACGTCCAGAAAAATTACCTCGAACGTGTGGTTTTTTTCCGCACCCAATCGTGAATATTTTCTCAAATTATGATGATGGCAGAGGCCACAATAAGGAAGTTGAGGAAAATTGCTGAAGTGGAACCGGCCCTGGACGCCAGGAAAATTTCCTCAGATTATGATGATGGCAGAGTCCACAATAAGGAAGTTGAGGAATATTGCTGAAGTGAAACCGGCCCTGGACGCCCAGAAAAATTACTTTGAACATGTGTTTTTTTTCCGCACCCTATCGTGAAAACTTTCCTAGATTATGATGATTGCAGAGTCCACGATAAGGAAGTTGAGGAATATTGCTGGAGCTAAACCGGCCCTGGACGCCCGGAAAAATTACTATGAACATGTGGTTTTTTCCCGCACCCTACCGTGAAAACTTTCTCAAATTATGAAGATGGCAGAGTCCACAATAAGGAAGTTGAGGAATATTGCTGGAGTGAAACCGGCCCTGGACGCCCGGAAGAATTATTTTGAACATGTGGTCATTTTCTGCACCCTATCGTGAATACTTTCCTAGATTAGGATGATGGCAGAGCCCACAATAAGGAAGTTGAGGAATATTGCTGGAAGGAAACCGGCCTAGTCACCCGGAAAAATTATTTTAGACATGTGGTTTCTTTCCTCAGCCTATCCTTAAAATTTTCCCAGATTATAAGGATGGCAGAGACCACAATAAAGAAGTTAAGGAATATAGCTGAAGTGAAACTGGTCCTAGACGTTCGGAAAAATTATTTTGAACATGTGTTTTTATTTCGCACCCTATCGTGAAAACTATCCTAGAATACGATGATGGCAGAGGCCACAATAAGGAAGTTGAGGAATATTGCTGTAGTGGAACCGGCCCTGGAGGGCCTGGAAAAATTATTTGGAACATGTGGTTTTTTTTTCGTACCATATCGTGAAAAGTTTCATAGATTATAATGATGGCAGACTCCTCAATAAGGAAGTTGAGGAATATTGCTGAAGTAAAACCGGCTCTGGACGCCCGGAAAAATTATTTTGAACATCTGGTTTTTTTCCGCACCCTATCCTGAGAATTTTCCCAGATTAAATTGATGGCAGAGTCCACAATAAGGAAGTTGAGGAATAGTGCTGGAGTGACACCGATCCTGGACGCCTGGAAAAATTATTTTGAACATGTGGTTTTTTTCGGCACCCTATCGTGGAAACTTTCCTAGAATATGATGATGGCAGAGGCCACAATAAGGAAGTTGAGGAATATTGCTGAAAGGAAACCGGCCCTAGTCACCTGGAAAAATTATTTTAAACTGTAGTTTTCTTCCGGACCATATCCTGAAAGTTGTCCAAGATTGTGATGATGGCAGAGTCCACAATAAGGAAGTTTAGGAATATTGCTATAGTGAAACCGGTCCTGGACGCCCGGAACATTTATTTTGAATATGTGGTTGTTTTCCGCACTCTATCGTGAAAACTTTCCTAGAATATGATGATGGCAGAGGCAACAATAAGGAAGTTGAGAAATATTGCTGGAGTGAAACCGGCCCTGGACGCCCGGAAATATTATTTTGAACATGTGGTTCTCTTCCGTACGCTATCCTGAAAATTTTTCCAGATTATAATGATAGCAGAGTCCACGATAAGGAAGTTGTGGAATATTGCTGGAGTGAAACCGGTCCTGGACGCCCGAAAAAAATAATTTGGACATGTGATTTTTTCCGCACCTTAACGTGAAAACTTTCCGAGAATATGATGATGGCAGAGGCCACAATAAGGAAGTTGAGGAATATTGCTGGAGTTAAACCGGCCCTGGAAGCCTGGAAAAATCACTTTGAACATGTGGTTTTTTTCCGCACCATATCGTGAAAACTTTCTAGAATTATAATGATGGCACGGTCCACAATAAGGAAGTTGAGAAATGTTGCTGGAGTGAAACCGGCCCTGGACGCCCGGAAGAATTATTTTGAACAAGTGGTTATTTTTCGGACCCTATGAAGAAAACTTTCCTAGATTATGATGGCAGACACCACAATAAGGAAGTTGAGGAATATTGCTGGAGTTAAACCTGTCCTGGAAGCCTGGAAAAATCACTTTGAACATGTGGTTTTTTTCCGCACCATATCGTGAAAACTTTCTAGAATTATAATGATGGCACGGTCCACAATAAGGAAGTTGAGAAATGTTGCTGGAGTGAAACCGGCCCTGGACGCCCGGAAGAATTATTTTGAACATGTGGTTATTTTTCGGACCCTATGAAGAAAACTTTCCTAGATTATGATGGCAGACTCCACAATAAGGAAGTTGAGGAATATTGCTGGAGTGGAACCGGCCCTGGACGCCCGGAAACATTATTTTGAACACCTGATTTTTTCCGCACCCTATCGTGAAAACTTTCTCAGATTATGATGATGACAGATTTCACAATAAGGAAATTGAGGAATATTGCTGGAGTGAAACCGGTCCTAGATTCCTGGAACAATTATTTTGAACATGTGGTTTTTTTCCGCAACCTATCGTGAAATTTTTCCTAGATTATGATGATGACAGAGGCCACAATAAGGAAGTTGAGAAAAATTTTTGGAGTGAAACCGGCCCTGGTCGCCTGGAAAAATTATTTTGAACATGTGTTTTCTCTTCCGCACCCTATCCTGAACATGTTTCCAGATTATAATTATGGCAAAGTCCACAATAAGGAAGTTGAAGAATATTACTGGCGTAAAACCGATCCTGGACGCCCAGAACAATTATTTTAAACATGTGATTTTTTCCGCACCTTATCGAGAAAACGTTCCTAGAATATGAGGATGGCAGAGGCCACAATGAGGAAGTTGATAAATATTGCTGGAGTTAAACCGGCCCTGGACGCCCGGAAAAATCACTTTGAACATGTGGTTTTTTTCCGCACCCTATCGTGAAAACTCTCTTAAATTATGATGATTGCAGAGTTCACAATAAGGAAGTTGAGGAATAGTGCTGGAGTGAAACCGGCCCTGGACACCTGAAAAAATTATTTTGAATATGTGGTTATTTTCCACACTCTATGGTAAAAGCTTCCCTAGATTATGATGATGGCAGAGTCCACAGTAAGGAAGTTGTGGAATATTACTGGACTGAAACCGGCCCTGGACTCCCGGAAAAATTATTTTGGCCATGTGGTTCCTTTCCTCAATCCGTTCTGATTGACACACATTCTTTTTTCCACATTTCGTTTGAGAAAAAAAAAAAGAAATATTACTGTACTTTATTGCTAAAGTAACTAGGCTCTTTTTGAAAGCCCGCTGGCCATTTTTATCTAGAGAATTACATTCAACAATATATTTGCTATGTGGTACAAAGAATTGTTCTCGATACGTGTGTTCATTTGATGAACATCGGAGTTTTTAAGAAACGTTGATTTTTTCTTAAATATATGAAGACATAGTTCAGATAAATATAAAGACGGAAGCGTTAGTTTACGTAACAGGTCCAGAAAATGCCGTTTTTTTGGACAAGTAGACCAAATTCTAGGACGAGCGTCAGCGAGTCCTGGAAGTCTACGAGAATTTGTTTTTCGGATGAAAGTACGTTTAGTTTGAATGGAGAGGTAAATCGGCAAAATTGTCGATATTGGAGTGATACGAATCCTCATCTATACCGTCAAGTTCATACTCAACGACCTCAAAAACTGAATGGTTGGGCAGGAATTTTAGGTGACCGCATCATAGGACCTTTTTTATCGATGATAATTTAACTGGTGAGAAATGTTTGGATATGATGGAGAATCGAATAATACCGTGCATCAATAGGGCACGAAAACGAAATAGTTTTTCAGCAGGATGGTGCACCTCCTCATTATGCAGGTCCAGTGCGACAATTTTTGGATGATCATTTTCCTGGTCTCTGGATTGGCAGAAGAGGTCCTGCAGAATGGCCACCAAGGTCTCCGAATCTCACTCCTTTAGATTTCTTTCTATGGGGTACTATAGAAAAAAAAATTCTTCTCATTGTCAAGTCATCAGATTTTGATTCAAGAATTTAATAAAAAATCTCTTTTTCTGATTTATTGCTTACATATTTGTCTCTAGAACGAACATTTCAAAATGTGGCCTCCTGTATAATTGTTGACGTGTTTTTTTTTATTTTTACTGCAAATCATTGTTTCAAAAGTTATTCAGGGTGGCTCAGGTTGGCAAATAATTTGTAGCTCCCGAACCATAAGCTTCAGACCATTTATGTTTTATACTTTGTTGAAATTTGCTCATCATAGAGCATCTGATACTGCGAAACAATATAGTGAGATACATTTAAAAAAATTGGTGATATACTCTTGGGGTTGCGATAGGGAAAGTTAGATCAAATGTGAATATGTCAAAATGTGTCCCACTGTATACTATTGTTAACGTGTTTTTTTAATTTTTCCTGAAAATCATAGTACCAACAGTTATTCAGGGTGGCTCGTTTTAAATGGAATGCACTGTATATCATTTGAAAGGGCACAAAATTAGCTTCCTCATGATACCCTATTTGCACTTTTCTGCAGTTATTTTTTAACAAAAAATCGCAAACGATAAAAGGGGAATTTAGTTGTGATAAAAAAAATTCAACATCGAAATCCCGCTGTCGTTAAAATTAAGTAATTTAGAAACGATTGTAGTTATTCTGATTTCTAATAACCAAAACTTATTTGTATATTGTATATCATTAATACCAACATTATCGAGTTCATATTCTTAAAGCCGTTTGCGCATTAACTTTTTAAGTAAATTGCAGCAAATAGGGTGTATCGTTAGAAACATAATTTTGTACCCGTTCAAATGATATATCACTCGACCCCACTTTCCTTTTATAATTTTAGGGTTGTGACACACCCTCGCTAGAGGGTTGAAGGCACAGTTTGAAAAATGTGTCTAAACTTTGTCTCCCTCAAAAGAAAAATCCACGTGTCTCAGCATTTCTGCTTTGAATTCCCAAAAAAGGAGAAAAGCTATGTGCATACTTTTTGTTGGAACACTCTGTATGAGGAAATAAAACGATATAGAGGTAGTTATATAGGCGAAAACAGAAAAAGTATCATTAAGAGAATTGACCATCGTGATAAAACTCCTGTAGCCATATAGTATGCTTTGAGCAAATTTAATTTGACTTTCTTCCGAAACAGGTCATTTCCAGAGATTTTTTCAAAGTTGTAGGTTCGCTCATTTTTGAAGAATGAAGATGGCATCGAACAGATTTTTTGTGCAGTATTCCAAGAAAGTTATACCATATCTCAGATGTGATTCAATCAAAGAAAATTGTCACCCTACCTATTGACAAACCAGGTTCCTTGGATACCACTCTTTTACTGCATAGCAACCCGATGCCACTTTCTTCCAGGTGTGGATATGACTAGAGAATTTCAGATATTAACGACAATATCCGATCATCAGCAAACATACTGGCCAAATCATTGTACCCTTGTGACACACCTATAGAAATATATATTATATACTTGCTCTAGATTGCTAATCCTCATGTCAAAAGTTCAGGCTAGTCCGCAATGCGCATGCGCGTCATCGGTGATTTTTGTAACAGGCCCGGTTTTAGTAAAATATTATGGTACTTGTGAAGATTAACAAATGTTAATTCTGAATCTTGGAGAAAAAGGTTGGAAACCTCATTGAACTTATATCTGTTATTTGTATTTAGCCGATTTGAATACATATTTTCACATATTTATGATCCCAAATATTCAGCAAAGGCCATCAGAAAGTAGAGTACCGTTATTATTATTATTATTTATCGCCCTGAAGCGACTGATTTCTGGTATAACATTCACTTTTCAGCTGTAGTTAACCACCAAAAACCTACAGAACCACCCCAAATCGTCGGTGCGAATTTCAAGGAAGCACTGGATTGGAAAATAAATTAAAAGTACAAAAAACAATGAAAATTTATTTCAGCTAATATCATGAATAATTTCAACTCAAATTGGATTTATAAAATTATATGATTGGAAGCTCGAGGTTTTTTTTCTAGAACAATTCATGTCAAAATATGCAACTGCATTTAATTTAAATCATTTGAAGAGATTAACATGCTATTTCTACGAGTATTTCTGGTTGTTTTACCTTGGAGCAATTTCCACAATGGGGTGCATGAAAAAGTGAGGCCAGAAGCATTTTCCTTACCATCAAAGAAAAGCACTTCTATATTGACATTAACTTTCTGGTGTGGCAGAAAGTTGTATCACTCGCCATACATGCTTACGTAGACACAGTATTGGTACTGCACTAGGTTTCAAATTATTCTATTGTCGTTCTCACATGAATCTTCATGAGGAAAATGTATGCCACAAATTACAGTTTTCTCACTCAAATGTTCTGCTGGGGTCTCTTCTTAAGAACAATAACCAAAAATCATGCCATTTTTGTCAAGCTAAAATAATAATTAAACTATTTTTAACAAAGCATATAGGTACATAAAAAATTTCATTATCTACCAAAAATGATTTATTTCAGGTATTTTTCCTTTACACAACACTGAACAGTTCATTGTTTATTTGAAGGAAGAAACGGCTTTATTAGTAATTGCCTTTTAAGGAACAAGATTAAAGCAAATTCCCGAATGATGAAAGAATAACCAACGACAACAAACATCACACAAAACGACAAGAGAAAATCTGAAATTCTAAAAACTGTCTCTGATCTCTGACAAGAGTGTCAGATCTTAGTGACAAGTCTTCCTGTTGATGAAAAAGCACTGTTGCACGGTCATCATAATTACAGAAGCATAGGGTAAATTTTTGTTTTAAATAAGTTCCTTTCGCGCCTAAAATTCGGAGTAATCTATCTATAAAAGGTTCTTTTCGGTTTTAAAAAGTCCTAAATGCGCTGTCAAATTTATCTCTATCAAATGACATGTGTTTTATTGCCTCATAACAAAAAACTCTGAATTGGAACACCAAATTATTTTCAAACTTTGTTACCTTCGTTTATCCCTGCTACAGGGAGAGCTAAATGGGGCAACACAAATAGGTGGAACGGGAAAAATGTCCGGTTAGTTCAGTGGTAGATTGGGGGTGGAATAATACTCAATAATAATCTAACGCTGGGTATGTAATTGTTTTCAGCAAATTTCCACAATATGATTCGGGGCATAAACCGAAGCCAGAGTCTAGGAGGAGAGGGCGAATTATTAAGAATTATAGTTCAGGACTGGTGATACTAGTAAGAGATGCTTTGCTCAGGAAGCAAGATAAGTGCAAGCTTAACTATTGTTTGATACACCTAATACCAGGTACTTACTCTACCCGAATGTATATATACATAGGAGAGCACAACTTCTACTTAACTACTGTAAGCACTACAAATTCTGGTTAATAGCAAAATAAGCAATCGTGATATCTTTTCCAGCACCAACCCGTCACCTTAAACTAGCACCAAAGCGGGGGTAAGCAATACTCGTTAGCTAAGCTGTTAATATAGTAGTGAGCAATATATTGTGAGAAGCTAGGTAGCAATAATTGTCAATGGTATAGCGGATAAGCAAATAAATGGAAAGAGCTCGCCTGAATGATAGCTATAGATGTCTTCTTGTTTGCTCGTCTCTGGCAAGACTCGGCATCCGTTGCGGAGACCTCGAGGAGATAGCGAGTAATTAACATGCCTTCCAGAAATACAGTAGGCTTGAATGGGCTGATAAAGCTTGGTCTTCAGTTGTTCAGTTATACGGGGGAACCGGAACTAACAGGCCTGAAATAGCGTTTCGGTTATACAAGCAAGTTCTACGAGAACCTCTAGAGTAAGCACAAGGTAATGAGAGATGCCTTCAACAACAATAATTGAAAGAATACCTTTTAGGACAGTAAGATAGACATACCTGTGGTGGTGGGTGGCCTAAAGTGATGTCTCGGAGTGAAGCACGTTTTAGAGAACGGAATAATACAGATCCACCTGAGTGTTTCTCCTAATCTTCTCGATTACAGAAGATCTTATGCAGTTACTACTAATTGAAATGGCCAAATCCACCAAAGGTGAGAGAAATTCTGTCTTTCAAGAGCTACCTCTGGCCATGTGCCTCTCCAAGGTTGAAAAGGATTTCCACAAAAAAGGGTTTTCCTATGTAGGGTTCTGACAACTTGTCACTTGTCCTGTTGAGGTTCTTTTGCTCATGATATTACTTGGATCAGTGATTTTAGATTAGTTCAAATCATGATCAAGTAGTTCACTTGTAATTTGTATTGTTCTATGTTGACTTTCATTGTTTACATTAATGTTGACATTTAGGTTAGAATGATTAAACCGAATAAATAATGAATAAAAGGTTTATTTGCTTATTCTCATCATGGAAGTTGCTCATATATCGTACTCAGCTGTTTCCTAACCTGATTAAATGTAAGAATAGCTTCACATTCATGATAATGTGAAGGTGATTTATGATGTTTTGTAGGGCTCTAAGCACCGAAAATGGGGAATATCTGAATAGACCACTTACTAGATTCGATCATCAGTTGATAGTTGATGCACTAAACCTCATACTGTTTCATTTTTCACTTTAAGCTGAAGCTAGACTGCAGAAGGGTAATTTGAGGACTGAGTCCTGCACTACTATCGCTGCGTTACCTGAGCCACCAAACTGGAGATTTCAAACCGTAACAACACCCCCTTTTCCTCAAAGAAAGTTTTTTTCCAAAAAATACTTTTACACTTCAACTTTGCCATTTGTGTGAAACATACGTAGACCCAATCTAAACCTATAACCTATTCACTAAAATCATCCTCTACATCGGGAGGATGAGAGTTCAAATTTTCCCAACTAATACTATAACGAGAATTAGAAAAAAATAACTGTATATATAACTGAGAAATATAGACAAAAAACATAGAATTCCGCACCAACTATCCAATCCTGGATCAATCATCTACATCAGAATTATTCTGAAGCTCCTCTTCGTCTGGAGGGTGGGCTTTAATATATTTAGGGTGCCAGACACCACAGGCTTTTCCCGAGTCGTCTGACAGCTCGTAGGACCACGTTGAAAGTATTTTCGAAACTCGAAAAGGACCTTTAAATTCCAAAGCTAACTTCGAAGTTATACCTCAGGCGGCCTCGGAAAAGGTATAGTTCTTACGCCAAACTCTCTGGTTCAATGTGAACTGTTCATCCCTTCGGCGTAAATTGTACCGTTTCTTACTACGCTCATGGGCATGAAGTAAACGCTTAGATACGTCTTCAAAAACTTTTTGCAAGGCTGCTGATCTAGCCTCTGCGTTAAAGTCTCCTGGACCATCCGTACTTGTCAGGGGAAGTTCGGTGTCAGTTGTGTCGTTTCATGCCTTGCCGATCTCATCGCACATGCAGCTTTAGGTAAATATCGCTCCCAGGCGCGGTGATTATCCGAAAAGTAAGCAGTCAGCATCGTTTATAAAACGCGATGGGTGCGTTCAACGGGATTGGCCTGCGCGTGGTAGTTGGCGATGAATCCAGCTTGAACATTATATTCGTTCAAGAGATTTCGGAATAAGTGGCTGCGAAATTGCACACCATTATCAACTATAACTTTGCGGGGAGTACCATACATCAGGAAAACCTGCTCCTCCATTAGTTGGGTCACCATTTTGTGAGGTTGGGTCACCATTTTGTGAGGTAATGGACCTACCAAGTCTACGCTTGAGATTTCAAAGGGCCTAGTAGTTTGAGGTGCAGCGCTTAACAAATATCTAGCTGGAGCTTTCTGCTCAGGCTTCGTACTGATACATTCCGTACATTGTTTAAGAAAACGTGCCACATCCTGCTTCATCTTCGGCCAGTAGTACCGACTGCTGAGCCGAGAGAATGTTGCCTACCATGCCCCATGGTAGGTGGATCATGGTGCTTTCGAATAAGATCGCGACGGTTTTCGTTGGGAACAACTTGTAACCATGGGTCTACATCATCGGACAACTCTGGATATTTTCGATCTACCCGTTTGAAAAGTAAATTTCCTTGAACACGCCAAGAAGGATAGCGAACCGGGTCTTTGGTGACGTCTTGAACCAATTTCTGGTACCAAGGGTCGGTAATGGTAACTTCGTTATCTTTTGCGTCAATTACTAGGGCCGGCACAGACCGGGAAAGAGCGTCAGCTACCCAATTGTCCTTTCCGGGTCGATGCAAAATTTCAAAATCATGCTGTTGCAGCCGTACTACCCAACGCACAATTCGACCGACAAGGTCTTTGATTGAATTAAGCCACTTAAAGCTGTAGTGGTCAGTAATTACGACGAAGCGCGTGCCCTCTAAGTACGGCCGCAGCTTCTCAATTGCAAAAATAACGGCAAGGCACTCTTTCTCGGTCGTGCTATACTTCTGTTCGCACGGGGTTAGGGAGTTAGGGAGCGGCTTAAATAGCATACTACCTTCTCCCCCTCCGGGTATACCTGCGATAGCACAGCTCCTAGGCCAAAATCTGAGGCGTCCGTTTGGACTACAAAAGGCAGACTATAGTCTGGGCATGACAGTACGGGAGCAGAGATGAGGCACTCTTTAATTTTTCGGAATGCGTCTTCACAATTAGCGTCCCACATGAATTTTTGGTGTTTCTTGGTGAGGTTGCTTAAAGGTGATATCAGCGTTGAGAAACCGGGCACAAATCGCCTATACCAGGATGCGAGTCCTATAATTCGACGAGCCTCAGTAGCGTTTCGAGGATTGGGAATTTGAAGAATGGCGTCGACTTTTTCAGGGTCTACAAGAAGACCGGAAGAATTGACCAAATATCCTAGATAGCGTAATTCAGACTTACAGAAATGACATTTTGTTAAGTTAAGGATAAGTCCCGCTTTAATTATTCTAGACAGAACCTCTTCTAAAATTTCAAAATGTTTTTGGAAAGTCGAAGTGCAGATAATTATATCATCTAAGTAGATGAATACGTACTGCTCGAGATCCGCACCAACAACTCGATCAACAAACCGTTGAAATGTAGCCGGAGCGTTGTGTAGACCCATCGGCATGCGCCGAAACTGAAAGAGTCCGCGGTTAGGTACAACGAAGGCAGTAAAAGATTCAGACGACTCTGCTAAAGGTATTTGCCAATAGGCTGACTTACTGTCAAGAGTGGTTAAAAATCGAGCGTCTCGTAACTTATCCAAGGTAGCCGATACAAAGGGAAGAGGGTATGCATCCTTCTTCGTGACTTGATTCAACTTTCGGAAATCCACGCAGAAACGATATTGACCATCAAATTTCTTAACTAACAAAATTGGGGAAGCCCAGGGGAATTAGAGGTTTCCACCACACCATCTCGAAGCATCTGGTCCAGTTCTTCGTTGACTTGTCGCTGAAGAACGGGTGAAATGGGATAATGTCTTTGTTTGATTGGTTGGGAGTCTGTTGTGATGACATAATCCACCAGAGAAGTGCAACCCAAATTCGTTCCCATCAAACAAAAGCATTTGTCTACCAAATCTTTCAGGGTCTCACGCTGAGAATCCGATAAAGTATCCAAGGGCTTGATAGTACAAACATCGACATCCACGGAGGTGTCTGAATCATCCTTGAAGTGCCACTCATCCGAAAATAGATCTGGGACTATAGCCATCTTCAGCCAAAAGTCCATCCCTAGGATAAGGCAGTAAAGATGGAACTATCAAAGCCTCTATAATCTTTACCCTGTCACGAAACTGAATCGGGAGACTCACAGATCCCAACACCTCACAATTCTGACCATTAGCAACTGTGCACAAGGACACGGAAGAAGACTCCACAGCACATAAAGGCTTCAGAATACTCCAACCCTGCTGTCCTAAGACAGTTCTACTAGCTCCACTATCCAGCAAACCTAAGAATTCCTTACCGAAAACTTTTACTCTCAAATATGGACGAACATCATTCTTTGCATGAGCAACCACAAAGTCAAGTAAAAATCTTATTTTCTGCAATCATATTCTGTGAATCAGCCGCTACTTCTGAGTTAGAGACTACTAGTAGGCTACCTAGTGTCTCGTTTGGGCGTTTTTTGGTTTACATGTAGGACAAGAGGAAACGGAGACCTTCTCTTGACCACAACGGAAACAGAAAATCTGTCTAGGTTTTGTACATTTCCGAAATCTATGTCCAACTTTTCGACAGTTCCAGCAAAGGGGTTGATTGCTTTGCTCGGTAGGATTCGGGGTGGCATTCGAAGACCAAGCTTCAATGCGTACCTGCCGATCTTCCATATCAAGGCCTCGACGGTCCCGAGAAGAAATAGCAGAGACAGGATGAGAAATATTTTGTTTCCGGTAGGCAAGATCAGGTTCTACGAGAGATCGGTAATTTGTGGGAGGTGGTACAAATCGTTGAATGCGTAGTTCGGTTTCCTCGATCACCCTAGCCAAAATCACCAATTCAGACACAATACGGATCTGATGAAGAGATAATGGAGTCTGCAAATATGGCAATAAATTTCGCCGAATCAAGGCAACTCGAGTGATCTCGGCTGGTCGTTCGTGTCCTGATTTATTGAACAGACTTTCCATGGCGGCAACAAAGCACACTACTTTTTCCATAGCTCCCTGCGTTCGTCTTCTTATTTCTTCCCAAAGGCTATATTGGTAATCGTATGGCATGAATGCATCTTTCAATTTATTGACCAACTCATCCCAAGAAGTGAATGTATTGGTCCTGAACCACATCAACGCATCTTTGGTGAAGAGCTCAGGAGCAGAACGTAGGAGCTGTACCTTAGAGACGCCCCGGGAAACTCTAATTTTCTCAATGCCTTCTAAGAACGTTGTGACACTAGTATCACCATCGTACTTGATGTTCCATCTCCCTACCTCGAGATATCGATTGCCAGAATCAGGTGCAAAATACTGTGCGTGCGCATACGGATTTCGGTCTTGTTCATTAGTGCTTACATCATTTCGGAAGGTTGATTGTAGGTGAGGCCTATCCATACTATCAGGCCGTGAAGTATGATCTTCAAACCTAACTCCGGATAATCGTTGATTCAACAGATCTGTTTCCAGATGACTGCTCTTCGGAAGCCTACTTGGAATGTTCATATTCTGATTCCCGCCTCTACTAGAACTAGTAATGGCCGAAACCGAATTACTAAATAATTCTCTACCCTCTCTGTTCTCTCGTTCCATTCCTACGTCACTTGTAATCCTAGCTTGATCCGCCACAGGCAAAGACTGACTCAAGAGAGGTCTTCCTCTTTCAATTGGGGCAATTCTACCATCTGTAAATAAAGTAGGCGCATAACTCTGCGGTAACGGAACGAACTCATCCATTAAAGATTGTTCGGAGGTTTGAGGTGTATTGATTTCAATCAAAGGTCGGTTTTGTATGGGAGAAGTTTCAAATTGATCCGAAACTTCTTCTACCAATCGCATACATAAGCATAATAAATTCCGCCGAGTTTCTTCTACTTCCTCATCACCGGTTGGTACACGTCTAAGACTTTCCTGAATATGATAGAGTCGAGAAGAAATTCTCTTATATTCGTTAACCCTATTCTCAATATCGAAATTTTGTATAGAATTATCTAATTCCGTCAATTTATCTTTACAAATTGTGAATTCTGATTCGCAATCTGATTCAACCACTATTAATGCAGAGGGTATTCCTGCTTTTTCACAGCGTAATGCTCCTCTGAGTAAGATTCGCTTATCATTAACAGTGCCCTCTATAGGTAAACCTCGAACTCGCAACTCATATGTAAGTTCTTCACCTAAGAGTCGGTTGACTTCCATAATCAACTCTCTAATTTGACTCAAAAGAAAAGAGAAAGTTATTGCGCATGCGCACCCCCCCTCTTTCCTCAAAAATGAACTTACGTAGGTAACTCAAATAAGCAACACAACAATGCAAAAAATCAAAACCCTGTTTCTTACCACCAAGTCGCAACAGCAAAATATAAATTTCTTGAAAAAACTATTGAATTCGTACAACAGTTACACCTACCCTAGAATATTTATAGTAATATTCTAATTTCTATTCCATGGGAATATTTACCAATGATTTTCTAAAAATGAAAAAAATAATTTCCAAAATTTCGCACCTGAGTACAAGTTTTCGTACACCCCTGGTAAATACGAATTTCAATCACTGATTGTACTCAAAGTACCCAATTTCAAATAAAATTTCAGCGAAAATGTATGTACCTATTATAAAAAGTTTCATTAAAATGTTATTATCATTATTATTACCAACAAATATAAGAATAAGAAATGATTTTTATAACACCTGTCACCTGCTCACAGCTGAAATAATTTTTTTCTTATAATACTTCTACAAATATCAAAACCGTAACAAGGTCAATGAACCAAACCACCGTAACCAAAATATAGCAAGTGAGTCTACTGGTATGGCCAATAAAAGAGAAGAAAGAAAGAAGAAAGTTCTGTTTCATGATTTTGTCACTTTCGTCGAAAATGACAGATATGAAAAATACTAAGGTTAGGAGGTTACAAAACAGATAAACAAAATGAATGAAAATAATTCAGAATTTGCAGAAATGATGTTGGAAGTTTACTGGAAATAGTGGAATTATATGCTGAAAATGACAATACCCGAAATGAAACAAACCCTAGTAGTTGAGGCGCCAAATTGGAGATTTCAAACCGTAACAACTTGGCAACGATCTACCAAAACTACACTGATGACGCCCATGCGCACATCGTAAACGGGTCGCATACGTGGCATGCTATTCGCCTTGAAAATTGGCGGGATTAGCATTCTAGAGTAAGTATATAATATATATTTCTATGGGCACACCACATTTGTTGGTAGCTGGGTAAGAGCAGTTGCATCTTCACAATTCGACTTATTTTACCATCTAGTTAACTCAACCTGTATCATGTTTGCACTATTTTTCATCAAAATATATATGTTATGTTTTTTGTTTTCTTGTGCACCCCGAAATGCTTTAAGAAATTATAAATAACGTAAAATCTTACCTTTATTGCAGTAGTTCGTTTTCTTCAATTTCTTGGTGGTGAAAGGACAATTAGGGGGTTAGAAGGAGGCCAAAAAGGATATATGAGGAGAACACCAAACTTAACGTCCAATTCCGTAATCGAACCGTAATAATAATAAATTTGTTCACCGAATCAACTACAACAAGAAGTTTTATTTCTTTTCTGTACCGACCGACACTCTCTTCGTTTTCAAGTGAACACTGCGGGAAAACGATGTTGCCAAATACTCATAACAACAATTCTCTCATCATAGATACAATTAATGCTACGACATACCCCCCACCATGAAAATGATTTTTCATCTAACTTGCTAACTCTAAATGAACATGTGGGAGATGCTATACCAGTAACTGTAAAAATAACTTACTACTTATAATATACCCAAATATATTCAATACCCAAATTAGTAACATTTCCTTAATAATAAATAAATCAACAAAATCAATAGTGAGAAAAAAAAATAAATGACAAAATTTCCTCTGGGCTACCTTCAACTACTGAGTAGGTAAAGGACACACTTTCACCACTGGTCTAACATAGGTGCCTTTGTTAGTTTTGACGGAAACGTTGCGAATAATACCATCCTTCCCGGGATGGACATCAGTAATAACAGCTAGTGGCCAATGAAGTGGTGGCGAATTGTCAATTTTCAAAATTACCGTGGTACCGACCTTTATATTTGGACATGGTGTATTCCATTTTTCTCGAACTTGCAACATAGTAAGATATTCCAACCTCCACCGTTTCCACAGATCTTGGACCATCCTATCTATCAACTGAAAACGATCAAGTCTGTTTATATTAACATCTGTTAAATTGTCCGCCGGAAAACCTATCAATGGAGAAATTGTTAAAAAATGGGATGGAGTCAATGCTTCGGGTGCAGATGGATCAGCTGATAAGCTACAAAGAGGCCGAGAATTCAACAGGGCTTCGACCTGAGTCAAAAGGGTGTTGAATTCTTCGAACGTCAGAAGTTGAGTGCCTACTACTCGGAATATGTGATTTTTTGCACTCTTCACGTTGCTTTCCCACAATCCTCCCATGTGAGGAGCAGCAGGTGTATTGAATTTCCACTCTATGCCGTTTAAAACTAATTCGATTTGAAATGATTCTCGGTACCGTTCGGAATTGATAAATTCATTGAGTTCCCGAAGAACATTCTTTGCGCCCACAAAATTCGTACCCCGATCAGAATAGATAACGCTGCATGGACCCCTTCGAGCTAGAAACCGCTTCAAAGCCTGTAAAAAATGGTCAGTAGAAAGTGAACTGACAAGTTCTAAATGGACCGCCTTCACACTCATGCACACGAATAAACACACATACCCTTTGAGGGCGGGAACTCCATTACGCCCAGCAACCTTTAAATTAAATGGCCCAAAATAGTCGACACCAGTATGGTAAAAAACTTTGGCCTGACGTAAACGTGAAGCTGGCAAATCCGCCATCATCGGATTTAATGCGGTTGGTTTCAATCTGAAACATTGATTGCAGGCATGAACCCGTTGGCGAATAATATTTCGACCACCCAAAATCCAATACTTTTGCCTCAACAAGGCTTCAAGCAAGTATGGACCAGTGTGAAGATTTATTTTATGATAGTAATCAATTAACTTGATTGTAAACGGATCTTTACCAGGTAGTATAATTGGATGCCGACCGGAGAAAGCAAGTGATGAATTTTTTAATCTACCCCCCACCCTGAGAATTCCGTCTTGAGAAAAGGGGTGCAACTTGAGTAAACGATTCGAAATTTTCTTTCCTAACTTCCAAAGTTGGATATCCGACCCAAAATGTTTACTTTGCACTATTTTTTTCCAAAACTTCTTCAGCCTTGTTCAAATCACTTGCTGTGATAAATTCTCTGACTGGAAGCAATTTTACAAAGCGAAGCACCCTCGCTGTTACCCTCAAAAGCAAAGTCCACGATGACGTTTTCTCAACCAAATCATACAATGGATTAATTTCGGATTCCTGAATCGCCACGAGACATGGAACAGAATCAATATTTTCTTCATTATTTTCGAAGAACTGTTCTTCATTTATAGGCCAATCTTCCACAGGTGATTTGATCCAAGTTGGTCCCGATGCCCACAATGGATTTTCGATCAACTGGGAAGGAGTTGCACCTCTTGATAGAATATCTGCAGGGTTAATTTTTCCAGATATGTGACACCATTCCGCACCTGGAATATTTTCCTTGATCTGTGAAACCCTGTTAGCGACAAAAACTTCTTTTAAGAAATCAGTTTTTAACCACTGAATAACTGTCGTCGAATCCGAAAATGCAACTATCCTGGAAATACAAATCTTCTTACTAAAGACTTCCGACACATGTTTGACTAACCGAGATAACAGAAGAGCGGCAACTAATTCTAACCTTGGAATCGTGACCATTTTAAAGGGGGTAACCTTGGATTTAGCACATAACAAATTGACAACTATTTCCCCCTTTTCTTTTACTGTTCGAACATATACCACGGAACCATATCCATCCACGCTAGCATCTGCAAAAGCGACCAACATAACTGGAGCTGTTTTAACAGTCCCTAAATAACGCATGTATTGAATCTCTCCGAGATTTAGCCATTCCTCCATGACCTTCGACCATTTCTGAAAAATTTCTACGGGAACTTCGTCATCCCAGCCTAATTTGAGTTTCCAGAGCTCTTTAACCAGAAGTTTCAAGTACAAAATAAAGGGTGCCACCAATCCTAAAGGGTCGTAACAGCGTGCCACTGCGGATAAGATTATGCGTTTAGTGCAGGTAGAACTAGGAACTGGAAAATTAAATCCCAAACTATCTTTCTCTGGATTCCAGACCATTCCCAATATTTTTGTTTCTGTTTTGAAAACAACAGGTTTTGACAGTCGCTTATCCGATGGCATTTTTTCCAGCACATCCGTAGAATTTGTAGACCACTTGGTCAAATCAAATTTAGCGTTTGCAAACATAGCTACCGACTCCAGAAATAACCGATAAGCCTCTTCTTCAGAAGAGACACTACAAACTAAATCATCCATGTATAAATCCGTTGCAACCGCCTCTGCTGCCAAAGGATATTTATAACCCTCATCCTTGGTCAATTGTTTAACTGTACGTAGAGCTAGGTAAGGACTAGTCTTGACTCCGAATGCTAAGCGGTTGAACTCGAATACTTGAAGTGGTTCCTCAGAGCTGAAACGCCAAAGTAACCTTTGGAATCGCCAATGATAGTCTGCAACCTTTATTTGGTGGTACATTCTACGGACGTCCGCGGTAATCGCTATTCGAAACAGTCTGAAGTTTAACAATAAAGAACAAATATCCGTCTGCAATTTCGGGCCCCCGTACAAAATTTCATTCAGAGAAATATGGGTATCAGATAAGGCACTAGCATCCAAAACAATTCTAATCGGCGTGCTGGAACTATCTGGTTTGAAAATGGCATGGTGAGGAATGTAATACGCAGGCGCCGCATAGTTAGAACTATTATCCCTTACCAAATGCATATGACCGTTTTCAATAGATTCTCTCATTATTGCATTATAAGCCGAGCTCAATTCCGGAAATCGCGTCAATTTTCTTTCTAATGAGAAGAACCGTGTTAGTGCACCGGTTTTAGAATCACCCAAAGAGCTTGGAGAATTTCTGAAAGGAAGCGAAACCGTAAATCTTCCTTCTGAATCTCTACTAAATGTACTAGTGTAAATTTTTTCACACTCTAATTCCTCCGGATCCAGCACATTACTCTTTGGCACCTGCTCCATTTCCCAAAATTTATGTACAAGTTCATTTAAAGACATCTCCTCTTTCAAAGCTAAAAATACATTCAGATCTGATGACGAATCAAAAATAGGAACTTTCCCCATTAGAACATATCCAAAATCAGTTTGTAGCGCCACTGGCGAGCCGGTAGAAGAATAACGCTTATCGTTTCCCAATACCGCTGCAAAAAGTTCAGCACCTATGATTCCGTCAACTTCAGCAGGTTCATAAAATGTATTATCCGCTAATTGAATATCCCCAAAACTATGTAGAATCCTTTGATCAATTTTTACCCTAGGTAAAGTATCCGAAATTTTATTAACTACCAACGCGTCAATAAAATATTTTTTATTATTATCATAGCGTGACGATATGCTGAGTTCCGTAACACCTCGAACTGAGTTTGACTTTGAACCGATTCCCTGCACCGAAGTAGAACATTGAGATACTCCTAGTCCCAATTTTTTGGCAATTTTGTATGTGATAAGATGAACCTGACTTCCACTATCTAATAAAAATCTAGCCGTCTGGATATAACCTAAACTATCCATAACGTTAACCACCACCGTAGATAACAAAACTGTATAATTGTTCCAATTTTTTCCCGCAGTTGCACAAAGTGTATTCGTTGACTCTGATACAATTCCACTCGAATTGGAATCCGGATTAGAATTAATTTCATTTGACAAATTTTTCGAAACCTGTTCCTGCTGAACCCCGTTGGATGGTCTTCCTAAGTGCAGTAAATAATGATGTTTTTTGGAGCATTCATAACAAACCCGATCAGAAGGACACGCTCTTACACCATGATTTGAAGACAGGCAATTATAACACCAACCATTATCACGTACTAATGCATATCGTTTGGATGGTGTCATCCGTTTAAATTTTTCACATTTCCCCAAAATATGCCAACTCTTATGACAAAAAATGCAAGTATTTGATTTTTCTTTATTGTCAACCTGACTATCTTGACCTACAAAAAAAGATCTTGTTGAACGCGACTTCATCTTATCAGCATAACTACCGCTACTAACTATTGCCTTTCTGTTCAACCCGAGTATTTTCGCTTGCTCCTTGACAAATTTAATAACTTCTTCATATGTGGGCATCCCCTTACCACGAACGGACATTTCGAAAGCCTTAACAGTCTCTGTATCAAGCTTTGAAAGAGCTTGTTGCATTAAAATAAAATCCGCCAAATCCGCCAACTTAAGTTTTTTTAAGGCCTGAACCGCACAATCAAGCTTTTCCAAAAACCCATTGAGCTGTTTCGCTGATTCTCCCTGTAACGGTTTGAATTCCAAAATTTGATTCAAGTAAGTAGTTGCTAACGAACGTGGATCTTGATATTTGTCAACAAGAGCCTTCCAAATAATTTCATAATTATCTCCTGTAGGAGCCAATCAAGTACAAATACCCAACGCAGGGCCCTTCAACCGCCCTACCAAATAATTAACTTTATCAACATCAGTCAGTAGTGCATTATCGTGAATTAAACCTTTGAAAATTGAATAGAACGTTTCCCAATCTCGAATGTCGCCCGAAAACTCCGGAAGTTCTATCTTTGGAAGGGAAGGGAGATTTCTTGCTAAACTAGTACTACCCGAATTACCCTGTGAAGTACTTGTATTGCCCGTACTACCTTGTATAGGATTCGCTTGTTGTTGTTCTCTGTCCAATTTTGCCGCAGCCATATAAATATGACAACACATTTCATCAATTGTTTGAATAATGGCATAATCTGGCTTAAAATCCGCATTCACTTCAAAACTAACCTCCATAATATTGTCAATAACCCGGAGCAAATCCGCTTTTGTTGATTCCATTGATTTATATAGAGTTGAAAATCTAGATTTTTCCAACTGATTTTGTAATGACTTCGATAAATCTAGAAGATTTTGTAATATTAAAAATAGGGACTGCTTTTTAGCCGTTAGCATCTTTAGTTGTCGTTCCGCTACAGTTCCCATTTTGTTTTTATTCAAATTCTCAGTTACAAGAAGTTTATTGTTATTTTCAATAATAACAACACTAAAGTTAATTTATGTCTTGACTTTAATTATATTTCACAGACTTGGCAACACCGTTTCCCGGGAACCGTTTAGAAGCGAGAGATTAACAGCAACAAAAAAACTATTTACCTTCTTATCACGAAGCACATAAAAAAAAACGTTGGATTTTATTCCAAATTGACCAATATTTCAATAATTATTTAACTAACACTGACTCTTTCAATGTACTTTTTCATGAACCGTCTATAGAATTATAATCTTTTGTTATCACCGCAACCAAGATAAACTTCGCATTCATTAAAGACTAATCACACGAACTATTTTCTGCAAAATCCGAGCCCGAATGGACCAATAAATGTTATGTTTTTTGTTTTCTTGTGCACCCCGAAATGCTTTAAGAAATTATAAATAACGTAAAATCTTACCTTTATTGCAGTAGTTCGTTTTCTTCAATTTCTTGGTGGTGAAAGGACAATTAGGGGGTTAGAAGGAGGCCAAAAAGGATATATGAGGAGAACACCAAACTTAACGTCCAATTCCGTAATCGAACCGTAATAATAATAAATTTGTTCACCGAATCAACTACAACAAGAAGTTTTATTTCTTTTCTGTACCGACCGACACTCTCTTCGTTTTCAAGTGAACACTGCGGGAAAACGATGTTGCCAAATACTCATAACAACAATTCTCTCATCATAGATACAATTAATGCTACGACAATATACGAGAAAACAAAAAATGAAACTACTGAAAAAAAGGCCGAATCTAGGTTTGCAGCAAACAGTTTTCACCGCAAGCAAAACCAATCAAATGATATTTTCTTCTCAGGCAATAAGAATCAATGAACCCACAAAATTGTTAGGAATTTTTTTCGCTGAATTGGTCATTTCACATCGAGAAGCTCTGTTCTAACCTTTCTAGCTCAATTTTCATTTTGAGACAACTAAAAAATGTACTAAGTTCTGACACACTAATGAATATCTATTACGCTTTTTTTCACTCGCACGTTTCTTATGGGGTAACCCAATGGTAATGCATCTGACTCTGTAAAAATATTTAGGCTTCAAAAAAAAGCTATCCGAATTATTGCTAATGTTGCCTTCAGGGTCCAATGTAAACCTTTATTCCAGAAATTTAAAGTCATGACACTACCTGCTCTTTAAATATTCCATCAAATACTAGAAATTCTACTAAAAATGGTGAACTGAGTAAAAATTCAAATTTTTATGACTATAACACTCGCGGTGCTGGGCATCTCAGACCACAGAGATATAGATTAAATGAATCCGCAAATAATTCCCTTGATATCGCTCTATATAATAAATTACCCTCCGGTTGGAAGATTTTAGACAAGCCTCGCTTCTGTAGAGCTCTATTCTGTATTTCCATATTTTCCCAAAGATGTTCTATGTGATTAAGGTCTGGGCTTTTTAGAGGCCACACCATCAAGTACAAGTTTTAACAGTTCTACATTCTACAAGTACTCGCAAAAAACTTTAGCTGAATGCAGCATTGAGTTCTCATGCCTACCATGACAAATACCTACTATATTTTTGTTTAAAATTTGATCTTTCCGTCAACCCTCAGGGAGACAGGGCCTGACTGGTACACTCCTAAGGAGAAAATAATAATAATAATAATAATAATAATAATAATAATAATAATAATAATAATAATAATAATAATAATAATAATAATAATAATAATAATAATAATAATAATAATAATAATAATAATAATAATAATAATAATAATAATAATAATAATAATAATAATAATAATAATAATAATAATAATAATAATATTAATAATAATAATATGTTATATTCGTGTGATATTTTGACTAAATCGTTTTTATATTTATGCTGTCTAGTCACCGTTGCTACAAAGAACAATTGACGTATATCAAGAATGTGGGTTTCACTTTATAAGTCGTTTGTAGGGTAGGTACGCGGTTTATGGTGTATAATTTTCAGAAAGATCTTTTGTATTTTTTCTAGGTTTTCTACATGTTTATTGACACTAGCTCCCCATGCTATGATAACATAATTCAAGTGACTTTGTACGAGTGCGTAATATAAAATCCGTAGATGGTCAGAGGCCAAAATGGTCGATAAATATTTAAACTTATATAAGATGAAGCGAAGTTTCTTTATCATGTAATTTATATGTACATCCCACTTCAAGGTGTTGTCAACGAATGTTCCCAAGTATTTGATATCATCAACACTATTTATAGAGATGGTTTGATGTTCATCGATGCTAACCATCAAAGATTTGTATGTTGGTAAGTATTTGGAATATAATGTTGTAACGAAGCGTTATTTTGGACTCCGAGGATCTTTTCGAAACCCCCGTATATGGACCTGCCTCCAGTGTTCATGTTTATTCAATCCAGAAAATTCTTCTGCCGGCCTATAAAAAAAATTCCGTTTTTGTAGTGTGTTAAAATTTTTAACTTTTATATAGGTTTCCAACTCCGATTTCTTATTGACTATGTCTTTGGGTGTTTAAAAAGTCAGAGCAGACTTTTTGCCGTTTTTCATTCATTTTGCTACGGCCCGTTACGAAGGTCAACCAGATCCTGTACACATATATGACTGCACCGCTTTATTCGAGGATTCTCTCGATGTTGATATTTAGTGAGTCTCAGTTGCTGTCCGATTTTTCATTTTAAATAAATGAGTACTGTCCGCAGTGAATAACGAACCGATAGTTTTATAAAATTCGTGAGTGAGGTTTTGCATCAGTGAACAAACCGTAAGACATTTATTTTTATTATATGGGAAGAAAAAACAGGTTGTTGTTTCGTCCCACATCCAGGACACCTTTTCGGTTGTCGAACGAAAGTTGCTCGCGATAGATAAAGTTACTACAGGGGTTCCCCAGGGTTCCGTTCGGCACCGCCTACAGCGAAAATCGTCGTAACCAGACCGGGTTTTCTCCCCAGGATTTCCCTTCGTGTATTAAGCTGAGCCGGAAAAGTTGGGGCTCGACGACTAGGACTACTTTTCGGTTGTCGACTCCATTTCCAACAGAGAGCTCATAACTTCGTTCCACGGCTAGGACACCTTTTTCGGCTGTCGAACGAAGGTTGTTCGCGAGAATTTAAATAAAGCAGGGATTCCTCAAGGTTCTGTGCGACAGCGCCTTCAGCGAAAAGTTTCGTAGCAAGATTTTATTGATGACCAGTTTGCTTTAGATCACTATCGTGATCTCTAATCCCTGAGGCCTGTGTACAGACCATTCGGGATTAGCCGTATTAAAATAACAAGGGGGAAAATCTAGTAAAGCTTACAACGTACTGTGAAATATTAATCTTGCGAACTTCCCAGGTGGTATAGTAACACCGGGTATCCTCTGCCTTGGTTTTATTCAACTCCGCCGCCGAAGACCCAATACGGGCACTTTATGCACCCGTCCGTTGCTATCCGTCGAGCCGCTAAATAAGATAGGTTGTACCATAGTCGGTTTGGTCTGTGTTCTTTCCGCCGTACAGGGTATTCTGTCCGCCGTACCTCTTATAGAGCATAACATGAAAGCAGCCGGTATTCCTGCTAAACAAGTGATTGTAATTAAATCCTACAATCTCTTGAGGAATCGATAGTGTCATAAGAACTGACCCCTGGGATACTGTATCTTCATCTGTAGCTGCCCTGGGCCTCCCACCTTGCTCTAGTCTGGGAGAGTGGAGTATATCACTTAAACATAACTGGCGCCCGAGGATTTGTTGGGTTCTGATGCGTTCCTGGTGTTCGGGAACTGTCAGAAAACAATAACCGAAAGCGTCATTGTAACGTCCGCCGTCTGGCTGCACGAAATATCGTTAAAAATTGGCGCCCGAGCAGAGACCTGACATTTTGAAACTGTCATTTTGACAGAAACAAAAAAAAACCCTGTGACACCTCGTTTAGTAAGTTTTCGAGGGATAACCATTGACCAACAGCACTCACTGTTTTCAAGAAACGACACGTTATATAAGTAAGTTGCTGACCATACAGAACACCGTCATTTCACTCTCATTGAGCTGAATAATGGCAACCAAGGCACCAGAAAAATCCGAGGATGTACCAGTCTCCGGTACAGGACCTTTGGGGACCCATACTACCTCGACAGGGGGATTACCTGGCGACACGCGAGTAGGTTGGATCTACCTTCTGAGGAAGGAGGAATTAGACATTGAACTAGCTAAGTTTCAACTAGCCGTTACCGGTACGGTAGATGAAAAGCGCCGACGACTCAGCAAGTTTATTCGTGAGGGTCGAGCTACCCCCGTACCAATATTTATGATGCCGTTTGTATTCCCAACCCCGACTGTGGGGATCACGACCACTACTCCGTTACCCACGATTACAGTAACAAGTACTGGTCTTCCGACTGTATCAAGTGCTCTCAGTGGCACCCTTGTGGGAGTTCAAACCGTCCCGCCGCAGCCTGGACTTTCTGCGACGCCCGAGACGACACCCTTGAAGGTGTAGGACTGGGGGATATCTTTTGATGGAAGTGAAGACCCCGTCACGTTTCTAGAAAGACTCGAAGAGATTCGTGTTTCTCAAGGCATCTCTCCCGATCGTCTTCTGCCAGCGATGCCCGAATTATTACAAGGAATGCCTGCCCTGTGGTTCAGAAACAACCGTGCATATTGGAGGAACTGGCAAGATTTCTACACCACCTTCCAAGACTTCTTCTTCCCTGTAAACTACCGATTCGATTTGGAAGTCGCTATCAGTAGAAGAATACATCAGCTACACGAAAATAGCTCTGTGTATGTTACTGATATGCAGGCTCTCATTCGCCGGCATGGAGGAATCACACCGTACGCCAGTCTCGGCAGGCTGACGGATCACTCATTCCAGTGAACCGGAGTTTTAGACCGACTATGATCATAGGACAGGGACAGATATCCGCCGAACTCTTGATTGTGCCTCAACTCACTGTAGATATAGTGATAGGCATGGACGTCCTAAGAGTGCACAACTTCCAAGTGGACTTGGGTAGTGCTACTGTGTTTTTAAATCAAGAGGACGTGACTTATAGCCACAATCGTGACGCCGAAGCGAATAATCACCCCTTCACGATTCCGTCGGCTCCCGGGGAGGCATGCCCTCTTCAACCGGTGTCTAATGCGCTTAGAGGGCAACAAATGAGTGTCCGTCCCGAAATCCCCTAAATACCACCGGATAGGCGACTCTCGTGTATGACAAATACAGAGGAGAGAAACCTCACCTCCGTTCAACAATATCAGTTGGACTGGTTCCTGGAGGCTGAACTGGATTCAACATCACATCCGATTGATAAACTCCGAGCCGATTAAACAGCGATACCCCCCAAAACCCGAAGATGCAGGAAGTTATCAATCAAGAGGTGGATAAGATGTTGAATGAGGGTCAAATTGAGCCGTCCAGTAGTCCGTGGAGCTCTCCGGTGGTCATCGTACGAAAGAAAGATGGCAAGCCCCGGTTCTGTATAAACTTCCAGAAGGTCAATGAAGTCTCCGAGAAGGATGCGTATCCGTTACCATTTATCAATGCCATCCTTGACAAACTCCATGAAGCGAGGTATATATCCAGTCTAGACCTCAGACAGGAATATTGGCAGATACTTCTCGCAGCTAGTAAACCGATAATCGCGTTTACAGTACCAGGACGTGGTCTGTTCTAGTTTACCGTTATGCCGTTCGGGCGGCATTCGGTCCCAGCCACGTTTCAGAGGCTGATGGACACTATCATCGGACCTGACATGGAACCGTTTGCTTTCGCCTACCTGGACGACATAATCGTTTTAGGTAAAACCTTTGAGGAACACCTGGACAACCTACGCAGAGTGTTCAGAAGGTTACAAGGAGCGAACCTGCAGCTGAATCCCGAGAAATGCAAATTCTGCCTGAATTCGCTTCGATATCTTGGACATCTAGTCACGCCAGAGGGTATACGAACCTATCCCGATGAGGTTGAGTCCATCATCAAATGGCCCGACCCTACCTCCGTCAAGAAACTTCGACAGTTTATGGGGAGGATATCCTGGTACCGCAGGTTCATCCAGAATTTTTCCCAATTGGCGTCTCCGCTGACCAAGCTTTTGAAAAAGAATTATCGCTGGAGGTGGGAACATGCCCAAACTGATGCGTTTGAGAGACTCAAACTTTGTCTGACTGAAGCTCCCGTACTGACTTGTCCTGACTTCACGAAACCGTTTGTCTTACAGACCGATGCGTGCGAATATGGGTTAGGTACCGCCTTAACTCAGACCGTGATAGGTAGAGCACGTAATAGCGTACGCCAGTCGAACTCTGTCTCCACCTGAGAAGAATTATTCTGTCACTGAAAAAGAATGTCTTGCTATTGTGTGGGGAATAGAGAAGATGAGACCGTACCTCGAAGGTTACCGTTTTATCGTTTTGAGTGACCACCAATGGATTAGGTCACTCAAAAGTCCGTCCGGCCGTATTGCCCGTTGGGCAATGTTTTTGCAACAGTTTGACTATGAGGTCAAGTACCGTAAAGGTGCGTTGAACCAAGTAGCAGATGCCTTGTCCCGCCAACCACTAGCGGCAGACGCCAAGCTCAGTGCCGCTTGTCTGGCCGGCGCAGCTGTCGAAGAAGAACCTGGCTGTCCTTGGTACGTCACTTAGTCGACAGCTCTCGTAGAGTACAGACGTGTTCTGAATTGCTCCAGTATCAGTTAGTGCGCAAGACAAGTGACCATCAGCCAATGCAATATATTGCATTGGCTTTTTTTTGCCATCAGTGTTCACCACACTTTCCAAAATACTTTGAAAATCCAGTGCAAACAATAAGTGAAACGGACACAAGTGACAATGAAACAGTTAGAGTTATAAGTGAGAGTGACAGAGACACAAACAGTAAGTGAAAAAGGACACAGTGCGCAAGTGAAAGGACACAATAGTTGTAAGATAAAGTGCAGTGATCTCCAGAAGGAACAGCCACTGGAGCCTGACAACTTTGGGTAAATATATAAGTATACAATATAGTGAAATAGACACACAAACGTGAATTCAACAGTGAAACAAATAGTTCCACTGAACTTTTTCTCATATTTTTTGCCAACTTGGACATAAAAACCACCAACATTTTAGTAAATAGTGATTTTTTGCTCGCATTCTTTATTCCAAACAGCAGAATTTGCGCCAAGGTCGAGGTAACCTTGAGCGCAAACGAATATAATTAAGCCGTTCACCACACTTTCCATTAGGAAAGCGTGATATGACAACGCCACAACGAGAACAGCAAAGGTACGGAAACGAAATATCATTCTTCGGTAGGAGCAGCATGATAAACAGGACGCCACCAGATGAAAATACAGGGGCCAAGAAAAAGAAAACGGACGACAGAGAACAAATGAACGATATAGTGCAACTCAACGAGGAAGACATGATCATTGAAGAAACGCCAAATAGACACGAAGCAGCAAGAAAACCGGAAGAGATAGAGCAAGACAGTAGCGAAAAGGACGTAATTAAAGCAATAGACACTATTACACAAATCGTGGCGAATGAAAATAAAGGAAAACTAACGAAAGAGGACCAAGGAATAATACGTGCAGCAACACAAGAAGTGATGGCAAAGCTGACTAGAACAGTAAGAAGGATAGGAGCACTACAAACCGCCAACGCACGCTTAGCAGGACAAGTGCAACTCTGGAGGACCAGAGCACAATACGAGCAACAGAAGCAAACCCAAACCAGAGACAACACAACAATACTTCAACCAGTCCCGACCAGATACCAACTACCACCACCACAATAAACACAGACACAGATGGAAGAATGCATATACACGCCGAACGATAGAAGGACCCCAATGGACAACCAGCAGGTAACACACTTCCCGTTCCTGCCAACTACTCAGCAAACACAACAGCAACAAGAACAGCAACAGACTCGCACATACGCACAAACAGCAGCCAGGCCCACAACTACAAGAACAGAACCACCAACACAATGGAAAACACCGGAGAGAAAGCACGAACTCATATTTAGACAGGTAGACAACAATGACGCCAGAACGACGATGAATTCGATCAAAGAAATCCTACAAAAAGATAAAGAGACAAAATCACTGAGGAGCATAAGACAGTTAGACAGCGGAGCAGTGATACTACAAGCCAAAGACCAGGAGCAGATAATAAAAATCCACACAGCACTGAAGACAAACCCAACCCTGCAGACTAAACACATGGGAGGAGATAACCCCATGGTCATGCTCACAGGCATAGACAGAGGACTAACAGAAGAACAAATCATAGAGACAATGATCAATGAAAATGAAGAGCTAACAGGAGAACATGAAATAGAATACCTGCTAGCAAATATTCAATCAATCCATAAACGACCATGCCGGAACCCCAGAAGAGAGAATATGATCATTCAAACCAAACCAGACATCTTCAGGACACTAATGAAACTGGGAGAAGTGTCAATAGACCTAGTATCGATAAGAGTTGAAGAATACGTGCGCGTGGCCATGTGCTACAGATGCTGTAGATTTGGGCATGTAGCCAAACATTGTGAGGACAACAAAAGATGCTTCCAATGCGGAAGAAGCCACACAGGGACAACCTGCGATAGGAATGCTAACTGCACTAACTGCGAACAGTTGAGAATAGCACCGAGATGCCACGAAGCAAGAGACGTTAGATACCCAGTCTACACCAGAAAATTGCGACAGACGAGAGGGTACATTAATTATCAAAATGCCACCTAACGGAAACAACAACAAGAGACAGCAAAAGCCATTACACATGAGGGTAATACAGATAAACGTAGGCAAAGATAAAGCAGCCACAGATCAACTGTTAGAAAAAATAAAATCAGAAGATATCTCAATCGCCATCATCCAAGAATTAAACAAGAAAATGAATTCAACCAATACACACACACACTATATAAACACAATGAAAATTCAAAAACAGGCACACTAATGAAAAATAACATCAAACAGGTAATAAAAGTAACCAATCTCACAAATGAAAACACAACAACAACACAAATAGGAGAGGGAAGAAACAAGATATATACGACGAACCCGGAGGACAGAAAAATGAAAAATTCAACAAAATCGAAGAACACATTAGAAACATAAATGGGAAGACAATTATAGCAGGCGATCTGAACGCAAAGAACACAATATGGGGAGGACAACAAACTGACAAAAGAGGCGAAGAACTGATGGAGTGGTCAGTCGCCCAAGGATATAATTGAAAACGATAGGAAAGGAATAGCCACATACAGCTGCAATAGAGGACAAAGTTGGGTTGATGTCACCATTACAAAAAAACAGACATACAAAACTGGACAGTACAAGACGAAGAGACATTAAGTGATCATAGATATATCACATACGAAACAGGCCACATCACACAAACAAACAGTACACAAAAACACCACGATATCCAGAGACATACACACCAATGGAAAACGGAACAATAAACCAGAGAGCAGAAAACATACAAAACATCTGCGAAAAAGCTTGCAACGAAGCAATACCGCAAAAGAAGGGCCAACGGAGAAAACAACAAATATGGTGGACACAAGAAATCGCAAAACAAAGGACAGATACAAACAAAGCCAGACGAAAATAGCAAGAGGACCGAAACAACGCAGAAAAGAGAAGAATATACGAAGAAAAGAAAATATAAGAACGACATTAAAGAAACGAAACAAAAATCGATAAGAGAATATATCACCACAAACGGACTGAACGATCCATGGGGACTAGCATATAAACTCCTTAGAAGAAACAAGAAACAAAGGACACAGCTCAGTACCATACAAAAAGCAGACGGAACATGGACAGAAAACGAAGATGAGATACATGAAGAACTGATCAACACCTACTTCCCAAACGACACCGCAAACACAGAAGAGCACACAGACATATTACACAACATAAACACACAACCGATACTCACCGATGATGACACACCGTTCACACTGGAGGAACTCCATGAGCTTGCCAGGAAGCTGAAACCGAACAAGGCAGCAGCGAAGGACGGTATCCCAAACGAAGCAGCAACACATATAGTGGAAAAAATTGGGCAACATTTACTTGAACTATACAATGACGCACTGGCACAAGGGATCTTCCCAAAAATATGGAAAAAAGCAAACATGATATGGATACCGATGAAAGGAAAAGGCCAAAGACCTATTTCGCTGTTGCCAACACTCGGGAAGCTACTGGACAAACTCATAACACAGAGAATTACACACCACCTAGAAAATACAAACAAAATAGATAAGAGGCAATATGGATTTCGAAAAACCATAAACACCACAGACGCCATCCAAAAAATCATACAAAATATCAACGGCAACAAAAGCAAGAAGCTGCACACACAAATCATCACTCTAGATATATCTAATGCATTTAATACAGCCTGGACACCAAACATCAACAGCACTATGACAAGAATAAAAACACCCAAGAACATACAACATCAGCATGGATTTTTTAAAAGACAGGAATATAACGAGTGGTAACATCACGAGACAAACAGAACGGGGCTGCCCCCAGGGATCAAGCCTAGGACCCATTCTATGGACCATAGTAATGGAGGACTGGTTTGAGACCCTGGATGCAGCATCCGGAAAAGACGAATACATCAAAACCCAGGCATTTGCAGACGACCAAGTCATCATAATTGCTGGAAGGATAAACCAACAGATAATCCGAAAATGGGAAAAGATTTGGGCCGCCTGCAAAGCCTGGGCAGACAGGAATAAACTGACATATAACAAGGACAAAACAGAGACTATGTACATCACCGGGACCACACAGACGAACATTCCAGACATAGACATGGACGGACACAACCCAACAAACAAAGAAAGCATCAAATACCTGGGAATGACGATAGACCGTGAAATGCTATGGATAGATCACGTCAAAAATATCAGAACAAAAACACAGAAAATAGCGAAGAGACTCTTTGTGGTAGCTGGCAGAAAATGGGGAGCAAGCAAAGAGAACCTAAGAACAATATACCAAATGGCGGTAAAACCACTAATCCTATACGCAGCAAATATCTGGAGGAAAAGAGCCAAATATACGAGGATACAAAGACACTTAAGAGCAACAGAAAGACCATTCCTGCTAGCGATCACAAAGGCATATAGAACATCTCTGACGCACTGCATGTTCTAGCTGGCACGACGCCACTCCAGATTGAAGCAGCAGTAGAGTTCATCCACGCACAAACACACAGACAGGCCGTAGAAGGAAACAAAATTAAAACGTACACAAGACCCACCCAGCAAAAACATACAGAAAAATAGAGGAACAAGAAGAATACAAAACACACACCTACACGGACGCAACATCGAACGAAAACGGGAGAAGAGCCTATGGAGTAACAAAAACAAGAGACAACACAACATGGAGAGAAAAAGGAGGTAGAGTAACGGACAATAAGGACATACACAATATAGAGATACATACAATTAAGGAAGCCGTAGAATGGACAAACATAAACGATGGAGACACAACAATACACACAGACTCCAAAAGATCCATAAGCATGATACAAAATAGAAACAGCACCAACACCACAGTAACAAGAATACAAAAACAAATACAAGACAAGAATGACAGAGGGCAAAACATAATTATAAAATATACACCAAGGAAAACAACGGAGGAATTAAAAAAGCAGAAGGCGTAGCGAAAGCAGCCATAAACAACGAAGAAATACAACACATACAATACAATAAAAAGGAATTGAACAAAATAAAGCACACACAAATGAACGACAAATGGCAAAGACACTGGGAGGAAGCAAAATCAGGAAGAAACACATTCAACATATTCCCGACAGTGAAAACCCAAAGGATAGAAATAAGCTGGAAGACAACGCAATTAATAATCGGCCACGGAAACATGAGAGGATACTACAAACGCTTCAATCTGAGGGCAACCGATGGGACATGCAGCTGCGGAACAGAGGAAGAAAACGTTACACATATCATACAACACTGCACAAACACACAGAGAGAAAGAGCAAGATACATATTAACAGAGCAACTAAACACATTGAACATGGCATATCTACCAAATATAAGAAATAGAGACACACTAACACCAACACTAACAGCATACATAAACAAATGGGGAGAAGACATGATCTTTGATGATGACGATTGAGACACCCCAATGTGTAAACGCAAATAAATAAGTACCCTCTTGAAGGCGAAGGCCACGCGCGCGCAGGAAACCGTAGCTAATAAACATATATGTATATTAGAAATAAGGAAATATAGAACTTTGAAATAAAAACGGATAAAAAGAAAAAAGAGAAAAAGATACAAATCTTGAACCGCTAATTTTTGGGAGTTGTGGAGATGGGATGGGTTCCATTGTCAGTGGTGAAGCTAGATAGACGGTAGAAACAGGCCTAATACCTAACGGTGGGAAGGCCATCCAGTGCCCCGTAAAGGGATCTGGAAAACACATTTGTTATGTCCTTGGTACGTGCGGAAGAAAGAGGAGGTTAGTCGTAACCCCGAAATGTTTCCGGATTATTGTGCAAGAGAGGGAAAGTTATTCCGCCACTTCTGGGATACCAATGATATGACTGAGCCTGAAATGTCGGATCCGTGGAAACTATGTGTGCCCAAACCCCTTAGAGGAAATGTGCTGGAGGAAAACCACGATGTGGTAACGGCAGGCCACATGGGGATAGCTAAGACAACCGCTCGTATATCACGAAGGTATTATTGGCCAGGAATGTTTCGTAACATTTCCCAATATGTCCGAAGGTGTTTGAACTGCCAGAAGTATAAGGTACCGCAGCAGCAGCACCCAGGAAAAATGCACCCGTCTCCAAATGTAAAACCATGGAATACCGTTTCCACCGACCTGGTAGGTCCATTACCCCGTTTCAGCAAGGGTAATAGTTACCTGTGTGTTTTCCAGGACAGGTTCACGAAATGGGTACAAGTCCGCCCCCTTCGAAAAGTTACGTCCCGTGCGGTAGCATAAACTTTTTAAGAAGATATTGTACTCCGTTTCGGCCGTCCCGATGCCGTCATTAGCGACAATGGGACGCAATATACTGGACATGTATTTACCGAACTGCTAACCGAGTTGGATATAAATCACCGTCTCACCCCGCCCTATACCCCGCAGACCAATCCAGTGGAACGGGCTAACAAAACCCCTCAAAACTATGATTTCACAGTACTGTCTCAACGATCACCGGAAGTGGGACCAATATCTGCCGGAACTACAGTTTGCCATAAACACCGCCCGTTAGGAATCGACTGGATTCAGCCCCGCCTTTTTGAATTTTGGGAGGGAATTGAACCTCCCTAAAACCGTCTTTCCGACAGCCAAGCCCGACGATGGACCTGAGAATTCGTCCCCGAGCACATGGACTCCGAACTTGGAGAAACTTCAGGAAGTCCATGAACTATTCCGTATAAATCTTGACCGAGCATTCACTGCGCAAAGTCATTATTATAATCTTCGTTGACGAGAATGGAGATGTCATCTGGGAGAACGAGTAATGAAGAAGGAACATACTCTTTCCTCCAAGCTACAAGGACACGTCGCCAAACTGGCTCCGAAATACTCTGGTCCATTCACGATTGTCCGGGTACATTCTCATGTAGTATATGACCTGAAAGGCCCACATGGTAAATGGGTACCACGGGTGCATATCAAGGACCTGAAGCCCTTCCAGAAAGAGTCTGTAGTATGAATGTGATTTCAGGTACCATGACCGGCCGTTCCGCCACCGTTGGTAGCCATTTCGACGACTACACCGTAGAGGGAATCCGCCCACTTCGGCCCGGTATTGCTCTGGCTTCGCCTTTGCCAGGCCCTTCGTTTGCTTCGGATCTCCCATTGTTCAGATCCGTCCAAAACGAGTCCGAAGGATATGAAGTCGAAGGAATCCAGCGACTCCCGATTACTGTCGACCTGACCACTCCGTCACCAGGAGCTAGCACATCCTCTTTCCCTTATTCCCCTCGGCCCGAAGAGGAGCCCGTCATGTCCCAAATCCGTGTACCGGAGTGACCGGGATGTGAACGCATTACCGAAAGGGATATCCAGGCCATTCAAGAAATGAACGACCTTCTAGACCAACAGCATCCGGTAGATCGTGCCATTTGCCACATCGCGCTCGAACTCGCTTTGCGGTGTCTCGACTCACCGACTGTTCTCGCGCCTACCACCCTCATAAAAATGGCCATAAAAGTATGGGTCGCTGAGAACTGGGCCCGCAATGTCGACCGCGGGCACACATCAGGCACCCGGGAAATACTATCCCATTTACGGCCTCGCCACGTGCCTCGGAACCGCCATCATCGTCTTCGGTTGTCGACTTTGGATGGTCGACTCATTTGGGTCACCATCCCCGCCGAACCCAACCAGTGTGTACAACCGACCGTAAGTACGACGAAGACCGATAACTAATACCTTGTTAATTTGCAGGTAGAGTATCAACGTTTGCAACACCATCAGGAAGCTCTATGTCCGAGCGACTGAGCCTCACTACGTCGCCACTTCCAGAGGAATGGTGCGAAGTAACCACGACAGATGACCCGTTGCCCGCCGTCGATCCAGCTGTTTCCGAGAAGAAATCCGATAGCAATGAGGGATTGGAATCCAAGAAAAACCCCGATAGCACTGAGGGATTGGAATCCAAGAAAGACCCCGATAGCACTGAGGGATTGAAATCCAAGGAGGACCCCTTCTCCGAGAATGCCTACTTCACGATCCAAGCTTCGGAAGAAGCGTATGATGCTTCCCTAGAGATCCCAAGGTCCACCACCTTCGTTCCGGTTCCCCTGCACCCGACTAGCGTCGCTCGTATAGCCCAAACACGGTACCACCACGAGGATACCCCCCAGGGCCCCGCAGTCATTTACTTGCCCGTTGAACACCATTTGTGCTGGCGTTGTCGATACCCGGGACACACCAGAGAAACCTGCAACCAGAAGCGACGTCTGTTCTGCTCCCGCTGCGGCCGGTATGGTGTCATGTCCAGGGAATGTCAGTGTTCACCAGCAGGAATTCAAACCCGTACTCCTCCTAGGAGGATAACTGCACCCACGCAGACGACAACACGCCGGGTCGCTGACAGAGCCACCCAGTGCCGACTATGTAATTGCCGCAACCGTCACTTCTAGTCCTACACCGACATCAGCCCGCCATCAGTAACTGCAAGGATCTCACCGAAGATGTCATTGTATAGCCTGTCCCAAAAGAAGGTGACGTCCACAGTCCGAAAAAAAAAAGAAGAATGCAACAAAGTTGATTTTTTTTACCGGAAGGAAGAGGGGAATGTAACGAAGCGTTATTTTGGAATCCGAGAATCTTTTCGAAACCCCCGTATATAGACCTGCCTCCAGTGTTCATGTTTATTCATTCCAGAAAATTCTGCTGTCGGCCTATAAAAAAATTTCCATTTTTGTAGTGTGTTAAAATTTTTAACTTTTATATAGGTTTCCAACTCCGATTTCTTATTGACTATGTCTTTGGGTGTTTAAAAAGTCAGAGCAGACTTTTTGCCGTTTTCCATTCATTTTGCTACGGCCCGTTACGAAGGTCAACCAGATCCTATATATATATATATATATATATATATATATATATATATATATATATATTTATTTATTTTTATCATATGGGAAAGAAAGTTTTATGAAAACCATTACTATTTCGAATAGAATATTACCAAGTGCAATTCAAGGCGTTTTATTTATTGGTTTTTAATTTTATTTCATTGGCAACCTAAGCTGAATTTACCTGAAGGAAATCACCTCCGTATCATAACAGGTTGTTGTTTCGTTCCATATCCAGGACACCTTTTCGGTTGTCGAACGAAAGTTGCTCGCGATAGATAAAGTTACTACAGGGGTTCCCCAGGGTACCTTTCGGCACCGCCTACAGCGAAAATCGTCGTAACCAGACCGGGTTTTCTCAGCCTTCGTGTATTAAGCTGAGCCGGAAAAGTTGGGGCTCGACAACTAGGACTAATTTTCGGTTGTCGATTCCATTTCCAACAGAGAGCTCATAACTTCGTTCCACGGCTAGGACACCTTTTTCGGCTGTCAAACGAAGGTTGTTCGCGAGAATTTAAATAAAGCAGGGATTCCTCAAGGTTCTGTGCGACAGCGCAATCAGCGAAAAGTTTCGTAGCAAGATTTTATTGGTGACCAGTTTGCTTCAGATCAGTATCGCGATCTCTAATCCCTGAGGCCTGTGTACAGACCATTCAGGATAAGCCGTATTAAAATAACAAGGAGGAAAATCTAGTAAAGCTTGCTACGTACTGTGAAATATTATTCTTGCGAACTTCCCAGGTGGTATAGTAACACCGGGTATACTCTGCCTTGGTTTTATTCAACTCCGCCGCCGAGGACCCGATACAGGCACTTTATACACCCGTCCGTTGCTATCCGTCGAGCCGCTAAATAAGATAGGTTGTACCATAGTCGGTTTGGTCTGTGTTCTTTCCGCCGTACAGGGTATTCTGTCCGCCGTACCTCTTATAGAGCATAACATCAAAGCCAAGCCGCCGGTATTCCTGCTAAACAAGTGATTGTAATTAAAGCCTACAATCTCTTGAGGAATCGATAGTGTCATAAGAACTGACCTGGAATACCGTATCTCCATCTGTAGCTGCCCTGGGCCTCCCACCTTGCTCTAGTCTGGGAGAGTGGAGTACATCACTCAAAAATAACTGGCGCCCGAGAATTTGTAGGGTTCTGATGAGTTCCTGGTGTACTGAGACCCACATCATATATATATATATATATATATATATATATATATATATATATATATATATATATATATATATATATATGAGTTAGCTAAATATTTGGGATATGCAGCAGGCCAATAAGAGTACTCTTTACACAAATTCCAAGCTTTCAATAATCTTTATTATCATCATCAGGGATGCTACAATATGAGAAAGACACGTAAAAATACCAATGAAGATACAGTCAGGTTGTAACTTACAGTGTAGTGAGGTTATGCGGCGTTAATGTTAAAATTATAAATGATAAATGGACGAGACTGGAGATAAAAATTCATTACTAAAATTTGTGTTGTGTACTGCAACCACCTATAAACATTACTATATAATAAAAATCAATTAATGTACATTTCACGTGTTCTTCCTTGAAGAGGGAGTACGTCGATCATGCAGATACAACAGGTTTACGCGCATGACACGACAACTGACAAGGACCATGACAGACACGGAATCACGCCATGTTGTCCTGTGAGCCCGCGTACCTCTTGGCTTTTAAGTAAACTGCAATAGTGTTAAAATTAATGAAATGGTTACATTTATGTGAAATTGCATAACTAACGCTAGAATGAATGGAGAATTATAATTATGAGGATGAAGATGCGAAATGAATGATTCAATCTGTGAAGAGAGTATCAGCGGGGGTAATCTGTTGATTATCTCTGACACTTGGCTTGTCAACCAAAATTAAATAAGAGTAAATTTCACTTAGGTGATTTACATCTGTTCTTTCATTTAGAGGATTTTCTGATTGTGCTATGTGAAGCATTTCTAGAAAAAGCCTCTTGGCAGTGTTTTTTTCTGTGGATAAAATTTTTACTGAGTTAAAATCCATACAGTGTCCCTCCTTATAGACATGCTCACTCAATGCACATCTCTCCGGGTGCAATCTACTGTCACTTTTGTGTGCAGAAATGCGATCTTTCAACATTCTTGAAGTTTGTCCAATATATTGTTTGTCACAGTTATGACACGGTATACAGTAAACCACATCCTAGCAGCTGTTGCAAGGAGTCCTGTCCTTTAATTTGGAAAAAATTCTCCCTCAAATTGCTAATAAAAATGTTTTACCTCTCAGTGAAAATTTTATCCACAGAAAAAAACACTGCCAAGAGGCTTTTTCTAGAAATGGTTCACATAGCACAATCAGAAAATCCTCTAAATAAAATAACAGATGTAAATCACCTGAGTGAAATTTACTCTTATTTAATTTTTGTTGACAAGCCAAGTGTCAGAGATAATCAACAGATTACCCCCGCTGATACTCTCTTCACAGATTGAATCATTCATTTTGCATCTTCATCCTCATAATTATAATTCTCCATTCATTCTAGCGTTAGTTATGCAATTTTACATAAATGTAACCATTTCATTAATTTTAACACTATTGCAGTTTACTTAAAAGCCAAGAGGTACGCGGGCTCACAGGACAACATGGCGTGATTCCGTGTCTGTCATGGTCCTTGTCAGTAGTCGTGTTATGCGCGTAAACCTGTTGCTTCTGCATGATCGACGTACTTCCTCTTCAAGGAAGAACACGTGAAATGTACATTAATTAATTTTTATTATATAGTAATGTTTATAGGTGGTTGCAGTACACAACACAAATTTTAGTAATGAATTTTTATCTTCAGTCTCGTCCATTTATCATGTATATTTTTAACATTAACGCCGCATAACCTCACTACACTGTAAGTTACAACCTGAGTGTTTCTTCATTGGTATTTTTACGTGTCTTTCTCATATTGTAGCATCCCTGATGATGATAATAAAGATTATCGAAAGCTTGGAATCTGTTATTGGCTCTTATTGGCCTGCTGCATATCCCAAATATTTAGCTAACTTATATATATATATATATATATATATATATATATATATATATATATAAGTGAAAATAGAGTATATTTCGTTTTAATTCCGAGAGTTCTAACCTTTGACAGCTGTTTCGTGCTAACACACTCATCAGAAAGGATTTACTCTCGAAATCAAAACGAATCCACTCAAGAATTAATACCGTGAGGCAAGACAGAATATAACAGGAAGTTATTCATGACATCTACAGTCACTAGTTGAAACTTAATTTGACACGAACCAAGGAATCCAAAAGTAGAGGTTTGTCCACAAATTGACAGGCAGCCAACAATTCGTTGTTCTGACCAACCCAAGGTTCAATCAAGTTTCTAATACGTTATACGAAATATACTCTATTTTCACTTAGATTCTGCTTGCGTTCCTCATAAGTGGATTCGTTTTGATTTCGAGAGCTCCATAAATCCTTTCTGATGAGTGTGTTAGCACGAAACAGCTGTCAAAGGTTAGAACTCTCGGAATTAAAACGAAATATACTCTATTTTCACTTAGATTCTGCTTGCGTTCCTCATAACGTATTAAAAACTTGATTGAACCTTGGGTTGGTCAGAACAACGAATTGTTGGCTGCCTGTCAATTTGTGGACAAACCTCTACTTTTGGATTCCTTGGTTCGTGTCAAATTAAGTTTCAACTAGTGACTGTAGATGAATAACTTCCTATATATATATATATATATATATATATATATATATATATATATATATATATATATATATAATATATATGGATGTGTATATATAATATATATGGATGTATATATATATATATATATATACAGGGTGTTAATTAAGTACGTTGACAAACTTCGGGAGCTGATTCTTTGAAGGTTTTCAGGACGAAAAGTTCATATAAACATATGTCCCAAACGGCTTGGTTTTCGAGATACAGGGCGATAAAAATATATTTTTTTCAAGATTTTTTAGAGTTAACTTCGACATTTTCGACAATAATCAGTTCAAATTAGGCGAGTACAATCCATTCAATAGGGCGCACGATACAGAATAATGCATTTCTTAAATAATTCACAGGGTCCTCCTTTTTTCAGAGTCAAGCTTTGTTCAACCCTTCAGAATTTTTTTTTCCGCCGCCACTGACATATTATGAGGAAGGAATAATCAATGTTGTTTCATTTAACATCTTTTTGATATCTTGCATTTTTTCATTTACTTGTACGGTTCAGGGGCTATAATGAAAATATTAACTTAAACATTTTCCAGTGTGGCATAACATTAGAAAATTTGAAAATTAAACATTTTCAATTATTGTAAATTGATGGAAATAATTTTTCAGAATTAGAAAAATCTACGATGAATAAAAATTATACAATAAAAAATATAAAGACAAGCTTTTATACAAATGCACTGAAAATGAAAAAATAATTTGTTTCATTTTTTGTAGGTTATTCTATGAGTATCAAAATCTTTCTGTACAAGATTACCGAGATCAAACAATGAAATGAATTATTTTTTCCTTTTCAGTGTACTTATTGTATAAAAACTTTAAAATGTTTTCTTTTTATAATTTTCATTTTTAACATTTTAGTTTATTTTTTATGTGAAACTGAAAATCTCCAACCCAAAAACCATCACATACCAATTTTGAACAGAATCGGATCATAATCACAAAACTCGTTCGCCATATTGGAGCCGCCATTTTGTTTTTTAACAAACATTTTTTTATTGCATTGTCACCGGAATTACGGGAACCTGCCAAATTTCAAATTAATCGGAGTATTAGAAGTGGGTCAAATTCAACTTTTATTAAATTGTTTGTTAGTTAGTTACTGGTGAAGCTAAATAAAAGCTTGTTACTGTAAAGATGTGATTTCTTTTTGTGATATCTAACAGAAAACTACTATCTCCCCGTCACTGCGGTACGCTGGATATTAAACGAGATCTGACAGATATTGGGAAAACCTTAACTTTCAACCTGAAGATTCTGATAGTAAAAATGTGCATTTTCATTGAGATATTTGATTAAAAATGTTTTTACCCATCAGTCTTGATAGAGAACTCATACAAATTTTTTGTTATTTCAAAAAAAGATATTCTTTAGTTTTCAATTGAACGTTTCCTTTTCAACATAAAAAACTTCCGAAAGGTAATCCTGTAATGGAAGATAGTTAATAGGGTTTATCTAATAGTCGCAGATCATTACACATTTGATTTTCATGTATGAATCTCTGGTCATAACTCCGAAAAACTAAATCAAACAAATTTTTGTTTCCGTACGGAGTACATTATTTTATCAGATATTTCGGTTTGTTTTTTCTTCTGTAGTAACGCAGAAATTTTGTAATCAATTTGAATTCATAAAAATAGTAAAGTGGGCTTTGATATTAATTCATTTATTTAAATATCAACAACTTGACAGTTATCGAAAGTTGAGAAACTGTCTCATTGTTAATTCTTCATTAGTGCAAGCTATAAAGCAGATTCATTCAATATTCCTTTGGATAAAATGGTTGAATATACAAATTCAGAAATGGCAGACATGCACTTAATGTATGGAATGGCTGATGGTAACGTTCTTGCCGCCAGACGAATGTATCTAGAAAGATTTCCACAACGTCATATTCCCAGCACACAAATGTTCTTCAATATTCACTCCCGTCTTCGTGAAACGGGTACTTTCAAGAGGTCTGCTGTTCTCATAGGAAGACCCAGGAGAGTTAGAACAGTTCAGATAGAAGAAGCTGTACTTAACGAAATTGAGCAGCATCCAGACACCAGTACAAGACAAATTGCGGCACAGTTTAACGTAACCCATGTATTGGTATGGCAAATTTTAAAAGAGCAACAACTTTATCCCTATCACATACAGCGTGTTCAAGCTCTTCTGCCAAGGGATTTTCCAAAGAGATTAACTTTTTGCACTTGGATTCGAAATAAATTGTTGGAAAATCCATGGTTTTTATCTCAAGTGTTATTCACCGATGAGGCATGCTTTTCCCGTAAAGCCATTATTAATTTTCACAACAATCATATGTGGGCTGATGAAAACCCACACGCCGTGATTGAAAACCATTTTCAAGAGACGTTTTCTGTGAATGTTTGGGTTGGAATTGTAGGGAATTTCCTTATCGGGCCACATTTTCTGCCTCATAGAGTCAATGGTGACCATTATCGACATTTTCTTGAATTCATCTTACCTGGACTCCTAGAAGAGATCCCACTGAGGGAAAGAATTGGAATTTGGTTTATGCATGATGGTGCTCCAGTACACTTCAGATTGGTTGCACGCCAATATTTAGATGAGAATTATTCTGATCGCTGGATTGGGCGTGGTGGACCACAACTTTGGCCACCAAGGTCACCCGATATGAATCCACTTGATTTTTTCCTCTGGGGGCACCTTGAATCATTAGTGTACCGAGCTCCAGTTCAAAGTGAAGAAGACCTGAGGAATCGCATACAGGAGTCATGCGGAATTATAAGAAACACTCCTTGTATTTTTGAGCGTGTCCGCCAGTCTATGGTTAGGCGCATAAACGCATACATTGAAGTTGGCGGTGGCCATTTCCAGCAGCTGCTCTGACATATCAATTTCAATAATGGTCCTTTTCTGAACTTAATTTTATTCCTAGGGAATTTATGTTACTTTGCTCTAGTATTTGATAATAAAGTTATTCACTATTGATAATGTCCAAAATTATTTTGCCATAATTAACTTTGTGCAATACATATTCAACCTGAGTTATGGTAAAAAATGTATGGGAGCTCCATAACATTACATTTTCTCTACACGAGCAGAAAATAGCTATTTGTGTAATGAGAACAAAATGACGTATTGCGTCACGCGCTAATCTTTGGAGAGTGGCAATGACACTTCGAGAAATGAATTATTTTATATCATGCGCACTATTGAATGGATTGTACTTGTCCAATTTGAACTAATTTGGATCGATTATTGTCGAAAATTTCGAAGTAAACTCCAAAAACTCCTAAAAAATGTATTTTGATCACCCTGTTCTTCGAGAACCAAGCCGCTTGGGACATGTTTATATAAACTTTTCATCTTGAAACCTTTCAAAGAATCACCCTTCAAGTTTGTTAGACTATTTGCTTCTCAAATTTCTTTATGTTATGCGTTACTGGAAAATGTTTGCGTTAATATTTTCATTGTAACTCCTGAACCGTACAAGTAAATGAAAAACATCAAGAGAGCAAAAAGATGTTAAATGAAACAACATTAATTATTCCTTTCTCATAATATGTCAGTGGCGGCGGAAAAAAAAATCTGAAGGGTTGAACAAAGCTTGACTCTGAAAAAAGGAGGACCCTGTGAATTATTTGAGAAATGCATTATTTTGTATCGTGCGTACTATTAAATGGATTGTACTTGCCTAATTTGAACTGATTATTGTAGAAAATGTCGAAGTTAACTCTAAAAAATCTTGAAAAAGTTGTATTTTTATCACCCTGTATCTCGAAAACCAAGCCGTTTGGGACATATGTTTATATGAACATTTCGTCCTGAAAACCTTCAAAGAATCACCTCCCGAAGTTTGTCAACGTACTTAATTAACACCCGGTATATATCAAAGGAAAGCAGATCCAAAAGTAGAGGAAAATGTTAGAAAAAGATTATTTCCAGTTGAAAATAAAATATTATTAAATAAAAATTATAACATCTTGTATATGAAACTGTCACACAGCCAATCACAGGTAGAGTTTGGAAGAGAGGACGAGGAAATAATAAGTCAAGAAAAGTCATATCAGTAACTAAAGAGGAAATAAGTATCATGAAAATAAATGTGAGAACTGAAGTAAATTCTTGTTGAAAGTAAACAAAATGTACCATATAGATATAAGTGTAAATAGGTTAAGTAATTATAAGAAATTAATTAAAAACAGTGACTGCTAATCAAAAGTGATCGAGTGCGTTTGTGAAAATTGGAGAAAGATGGAGCCTAGTGATAAAAAAAGAAAGAAAGGAAGAGAGTTATCAACAAGCGAGAAGAAGGAAGGAGGTTTTTTTATTTTAATTTGGAGAGCAGAGAAAAGAAAATTCAAAATTCTATCAAAATTGCAAAATTACGTACAAACATCCAGATGGAAAACTACCAGAACCATTTAGAAAACATCAAAATCAAAGACAACTTACCTTGACCGACTAATGGAAAGAAAATTTCACCTTGAAAGCCGAATGCAACAAGCTGAAGTCTACCAGATGCTGAAAAGGTATTTTATCCTTGCATAATTTACACTAACAAACAGAAATCCTGTGCACGAACTTAACTTTTCACTCTCCGAACTTTTAAATAATCCCAAAAAACAATTTTCCGCGAAACAGTGCATAAACTATCCACCTAAGAACTTTATTAGTCTTTTATTATCAATCTATCAATCTATATTCTTTACTTTCATTTCAACAAGAATTTTGCACCATTTACTATCAATTTTAGGTTAGGTCAGTTTCATGTGAATATAATCATCAAGAAAGGGGTAAATCAGTGTCTATTAATACGGTAACGTAACCGTAACCCCTTAGTTTATTAATTTTGACAAAGTTCCATTAGATGATAAGTTATTTTGCGTAGAGCTAGGTAGAATAAGAGTTTAGCAATCTTCAGAAGTTATGAAGTCATCACATTGAATGAATTTTGAAAATTATAATAAAACGAACAATATTTGAGTGAATTCATATCTTTATTTCTGAGGTAAAGTACATTGCATTATAATATATCGTTCTTGACAACACCTTTTTCCTGAATTCTACCTTGAGATTGAGAGTTTTCTCATGTGGCGTACCGAGAGAGCAGCTGGAGCACCTGAAAAGTAAGAGAAAGGTAATATCTAAGAACAATGAGTAAGTATTTGTAAGGGCATTCTGAAATACTATTTGAATACTATACTTTATCTATTTTCTACAAAACAGCTTATAAATATCAATAAAAAGAAACAAATTCCTAACTACTACTACTATTACCATTGCTACTATCAATCAAATTACTTTCAATAAACAAAGACTACAAAACCAAAATTTGAATTCAATACAACTATTTTTCTACACCACAATAATAATACAGTTTATTATAACTACAACAATCACAAATTCTTATTATTATAACAATATGACACCCAACGTAGTGGCAAATTAGATATTTCATATTATCAAATTCCATTGTATTAAATTAATAATAACAATATATATATATATATATATATATATATATATATATATATATATATATATATATATATATATTTCAACAAATTCCAGACGCGGTTCAACCCGAACTTCTAGTTTTCATATATATATATATATATATATATATATATATATATATATATATAGAGGAAGGGTAGTCGTTGCTGACTAGTTAGGAATGGTACTAGTAAATAGTGGGGCTTTGCAGCAAAATCAAAGAGTACTCTTTAAAGTTTGTCCAAGCTTTCGGAAATTTAATAACTTATTTCCATCATCAGGGATACTACAATTTGCATGTGTAAATAATATAAAAAATATATATGTACGGTTAACTTACATCTTTGTTGAGATTGTTCGACGCGATGTTATTCAACCATAAGTGGCACATTGTGCAAGATGGAAATTGATATAAAACAAGTGAAATTGGAAAGATGTCATAAAATATTTAGATAAAAATACGTTACATTTAAAATTGTTAAAATTACTTTATATTTTGACCACGTCAGGCCAAATCAATGCTATTGGTTAAGAGAAGACAGGCAGTTGACATGACATATGACTTAGTCAGTGGTACCAATTTACAGTTACCAACCTATGTTGGAGTCCGTAAATCCGATTTTTAATTGATAAAGCGACACCTAGTGAGGTAGGATGGAACCTGAATTAAGTGCATTTGGCATGTAACTAAATGTCTTTAGTACATTTTCATTCTGGATCTTGATGTGTTGAAGTAGATATAACAATGTTTTGTCCTACTGTGGGCAAAATTATGATAAAGGTTTATACCTGGAGAAAAATGGTTAAGTTTTATGTATGAAATTATCTGAACAAAGTCAAGAAATATTTGTTGATAAATTTGAAATATTGAAGGACAGTGGATTCTTATCCAACGTCAAGAGGTAGGAATAGATTTCACTAAGATGATTGATATCTGTTTTTTTATTTATGTAATTACTATTTTCTGCAATAAAGGCCATTTCAAGAAAGGTCCTTTTTGATAGATGCGATTCACTAGCTAAGACCTTGGTGGCATCAAAATTCATATGGTGATCAAACTTGTTGACATGTTCAGCTAACGCACATCGTTCTGGATGTAATCTACAGTCACTTTTATGTGACACGATTCGGGAGCCTAGAGCTCTCGAAGTCTGACCAACATACATTTTGTTGCACGATTGACACGGAATACTATATATCAAATTCGTTTATATATATATATATATATATATATATATATATATATATATATATATATATATATATATATATATATATATATATATATATATATATATATACATGCAACATGTCTTATACATCACCAAAATATATACGCTCTGGAACAATTCGCCTCAAAAATCGGAGGCACATTCGAAAAATCGGAGGCCAATACGAACCCATGTGTATATCATGTTCATTCTTCATAAAACGTCATTACACAAATTTTTCTAAGGAGGCATTTTTGTCAGGTATATATGTACAGTTACACGATGTAGTGTACTGTTCTCTCCCTACGGGGCGCCACCGTTTAATATGCATATACACTAAAAATAATGGCCCTGCAGACGAAGCATCCGTATAGTCTCCACTCCAATAGGCCTCTGAAATATGGCAACGCTGTGTGGAGGTGAATTAGAGCGATGGAGTTATAAATGTATTTATAATTTGAAATTCACGTTTTTCGCAGCTTCGCAAAGGTTGATATTCGGACTCCAAATATGTAAGTGTATATAATCGGCAATGGTCGTCTAGCCATATCGCGATTGCAGTCCAATAGTTTACGAATCATACATTTTCGAACATTTCGAAAGAGGTATTAGAAATGAACAGAATTGTCGATGTTGGTGAGAAAATTACTGTGGTACTTTTCAGGGATATCGTATAAACAAACGAAAGATAGGTAGAAATTGGTGTTCTTCTTGAATTTCGAGAAGTTGTATGTCTTGAAAAACCCTTCCCACTCGAATAATCTCAAAGCTTTGCCGTTGAATGAATGAATGAAGTTTCTATCACAATAAGAACTGCTTGGCAGTCATGCAGGAACGGGATACTCGATACTGACAAAAATGTAGGTATCCCAATAGTTTTTGTGAATAAGCAGATCCATATTATTTCTGACTGTCAGGCTGCACTGAAGGCTTTGATGTGCCAAAAAGTTACCAGACTAGTTTGAAACCCCTTGAATATCAGAAGAATATATCAGAATAGCCTGGTAGCAGATCGTAAACTCCAGCGAAGAAGAAGCCTGACGAACTTGCTAAGTGGGAATTGGCCACCTCATTTCTGGGCCAAAATCTGAAGTGTGGACGTTATTGAACAAATGGCTCCAGATGAAGTAACAAAAACTCTGGAAAATGTACCAGGACAAGAGCACGGTGAGGTTTCATTGCTGAACAGTCCGAAAAATCAACTCAACAGTTGTTCACTCTAAGTAAGATTCATTTGAAGATCATTGTAGTGTATCAGAATGTGCACACTCTCTTGAGAGAAACACCTGTTAAATATGGGATTGACTGTAGACAACTCGCACTGCAGACCCTTTTGAAAAATATTAGAGGCAGGATACTATACAATGTACGAATGAAAGGCTCAGGATCATAACAGATAGTGAGACTTCTTGAAGGTAGTGCCTCACAAGTTGCAACTGGAAAAATAGTTTCTGAAGTGACGACAAACAAGTGTGAATGTGAAGGATGAACTCTCTCGATAACTATCTTGGAACTATTGGGTACACACTGAAAAAAATATGGTACATTATGTCAATGAATACCATTCATTACCTCTCGACACATCAACTTCTGCTGGTTTATCGTCTAGTTCACGTAACAGTAGATCAACAATCTGCGATGAAGTTAATGAAATAACGTTAGGAATCAAACTGCAAAAGGGGAGTTGCTGGTTGCTGGTTGATAAAAAATAAAATAAAAAAAATCAAAATGAACACAGGACATTGTTACTGAAAACTGTATCACAATATTTTGAAGATGAAGGTTTTCAGATGTCTTTGTCAAAGAGCTATCGACGTGAGAGATTTTGGCAAGATTTCCTACCGAAAAGTTGGCACGAATGAAATAAGATGAAGAAATGATATTTGATAAATAATAAATTCATTTAAGTTTCTTATAGGAATATTATCGAAGAATTGAAGCTTGAAGAGAATATTCAAAACTGCTGTGACATCATTTTAGGATGAAGGCTCAGGAAGGACCACAAACTAAAATTAGTTGTGAAATACAATCAGGTAATATCTTGATTAACTATGATATAAACATATTAGATACTGAAAAGGGAAACATTTTCAATTGAAAAATGAAACAAAACATGACTCCTCTGGAAATGGAAAAAAACCTACGATAAATTGAAGTTACATTTTTGTAATATCTAACAGAAAACAACTACTTCCCCAGCTAAAGCCACGCTGAACATTGAACTACATCTTTTAGATATTCTGAAAATACCGTATATAACTTGTAATTACACCGTAATTACACTTTCATTATAGACCTATAAAAGGTCGCGTAGCATCTGACTTTGTCATTATTCACCAGAAGACGATTGCGGATTCAAGCAATTGAAACGTTGTGAAAAATTTGAAAGAGATAGAAATCTTTCAACCATTAAGATGATGGATGTCCGAAATATAAGTAATCAGGTTATTACATCGTCTAAAACATTTAAACAAACGTAAAAAATATATTTAAATTCGAAAAAATTCAAATGGCTCCTTTCTCGCGCCATTGCAAATCGTCGTGACTTACCCACACTCGAGCATTGCCGTCACTGCGATGCCTTCCGTATGGGTTTGTATATCTATTCTATATATATATATATATATATATATATATATATATATATATATATATATATATATATATAAGGATGGATTTAGCGAGGGGCAATATATGAAAATATAAGTAAAAAAGTTATTGGGTATAACCCTCAAAAAGTTGTGCAACCTTAGACACGTGTTTCGAGCTTAAGCTCTCTTCAGTACGGTAAAATCAAGTGCGAAACACGTGTCTACGGTTGCACAACTTTTGCAATAACTTTTTTACTTATATTTTCATATATTGCCCCTCGCTAAATCCATCCTTATTTGTATCTTCCTGGGTAGGATTGTCACGCTGGTAGCTATAGCTACCTCCGTGGCGACGTTAGTTGTTGCCTTCTGAGTACAAGGTCTTCTAACCGATGCCACAAATGTGTGGTTGGCTTCCTGTTGTTGTCTTCCTTTGTTTCTATTTTTACATCCAAGTGTTGTACATCTTCGCACTTGATTTTACCGTACTGAAGAGAGCTTAAGCTCGAAACACGTGTCTACGGTTGCACAACTTTTTGAGGGTTATACCCAATAACTTTTTTACTTATATTTTCATATATTGCCCCTAGCTAAATCCATCCTTATTTGTATCTTCCTGGGTAGGATTGTCACGCTGGTAGCTATAGCTACCTCCGTGGCGACGTTAGTTGTTGCCTTGTGAGTACAAGGTCTTCTAACCGATGCCACAAATGTGTGGTTGGCTTCCTGTTGTTGACTTCCTTTGATTCTATTTTTACATCCAAGTGTTGTACATCTTCGCACTTGATTTTACCGTACTGAAGAGAGCTTAAGCTCGAAACACGTGTCTACGGTTGCACAACTTTTTGAGGGTTATACCCAATAACTTTTTTACTTTTATTTTCATATATTACCCCTCGCTAAATCCATCCTTATTTGTATCTTCCTGGGTAGGATTGTCACGCTGGTAGCTATAGCTACCTCCGTGGCGACGTTAGTTGTTGCCTTGTGAGTACAAGGTCTTCTAACCGATGCCACAAATGTGTGGTTGGCTTCCTGTTGTTGACTTCCTTTGTTTCTATTTTTAAATCCAAGTGTTGTACATCTTCGCACTTGATTTTACCGTACTGAAGAGAGCTTAAGCTCGAAACACGTGTCTACGGTTGCACAACTTTTTGAGGGTTATACCCAATAACTTTTTTACTTATATTTTCATATATTGCCCCTCGCTAAATCCATCCTTATTTGTATCTTCCTGGGTAGGATTGTCACGCTGGTAGCTATAGCTACCTCCGTGGCGACGTTAGTTGTTGCCTTGTGAGTACAAGGTCTTTTAACAGATGCCACAAATGTGTGGTTGGCTTCCTGTTGTTGACATCCTTTGTTTCTATTTTTACATCCAAGTGTTGTACATCTTCGCACTTGATTTTACCGTACTGAAGAGAGCTTAAGCTCGAAACACGTGTCTACGGTTGCACAACTTTTTGAGGGTTATACCCAATAACTTTTTTACTTATATTTTCATATATTGCCCCTCGCTAAATCCATCCTTATTTGTATCTTCCTGGGTAGGATTGTCACGCTGGTAGCTATAGCTACCTCCGTGGCGACGTTAGTTGTTGCCTTGTGAGTACAAGGTCTTCTAACCGATGCCACAAATGTGTGGTTGGCTTCCTGTTGTTGACTTCCTTTGTTTCTATTTTTACATGCAAGAGTTGTACATCTTCGCACTTGATTTTACCGTACTGAAGAGAGCTTAAGCTCGAAACACGTGTCTACGGTTGCACAACTTTTTGAGGGTTATACCCAATAACTTTTTTACTTATATTTTCATATATTGCCCCTCGCTAAATCCATCCTTATTTGTATCTTCCTGGGTAGGATTGTCACGCTGGTAGCTATAGCTACCTCCGTGGCGACGTTAGTTGTTGCCTTGTGAGTACAAGGTCTTTTAACAGATGCCACAAATGTGTGGTTGGCTTCCTGTTGTTAAAATCCTTTGTTTCTATTTTTACATCCAAGTGTTGTACATCTTCGCACTTGATTTTACCGTACTGAAGAGAGCTTAAGCTCGAAACACGTGTCTACGGTTGCACAACTTTTTGAGGGTTATACCCAATAACTTTTTTACTTATATTTTCATATATTGCCCCTCGCTAAATCCATCCTTATTTGTATCTTCCTGGGTAGGATTGTCACGCTGGTAGCTATAGCTACCTCCGTGGCGACGTTAGTTGTTGCCTTGTGAGTACAAGGTCTTCTAACCGATGCCAGAAATGTGTGGTTGGCTTCCTGTTGTTGACTTCCTTTGTTTCTATTTTTACATGCAAGAGTTGTACATCTTCGCACTTGATTTTACCGTACTGAAGAGAGCTTAAGCTCGAAACACGTGTCTACGGTTGCACAACTTTTTGAGGGTTATACCCAATAACTTTTTTACTTATATTTTCATATATTGCCCCTCGCTAAATCCATCCTTATTTGTATCTTCCTGGGTAGGATTGTCACGCTGGTAGCTATAGCTACCTCCGTGGCGACGTTAGTTGTTGCCTTGTGAGTACAAGGTCTTCTAACAGATGCCACAAATGTGTGGTTGGCTTCCTGTTGTTGACTTCCTTTGTTTCTATTTTTACATCCAAGTGTTGTACATCTTCGCACTTGATTTTACCGTACTGAAGAGAGCTTAAGCTCGAAACACGTGTCTACGGTTGCACAACTTTTTGAGGGTTATACCCAATAACTTTTTTACTTATATTTTCATATATTGCCCCTCGCTAAATCCATCCTTATTTGTATCTTCCTGGGTAGGATTGTCACGCTGGTAGCTATAGCTACCTCCGTGGCTACGTTAGTTGTTGCCTTGTGAGTACAAGGTCTTCTAACCGATGCCACAAATGTGTGGTTGGCTTCCTGTTGTTGACTTCCTTTGTTTCTATTTTTACATCCAAGTGTTGTACATCTTCGCACTTGATTTTACCGTACTGAAGAGAGCTTAAGCTCGAAACACGTGTCTACGGTTGCACAACTTTTTGAGGGTTATACCCAATAACTTTTTTACTTATATTTTCATATATTGCCCCTCGCTAAATCCATCCTTATTTGTATCTTCCTGGGTAGGATTGTCACGCTGGTAGCTATAGCTACCTCCGTGGCGACGTTAGTTGTTGCCTTGTGAGTACAAGGTCTTCTAACCGATGCCACAAATGTGTGGTTGGCTTCCTGTTGTTGACTTCCTTTGTTTCTATTTTTACATCCAAGTGTTGTACATCTTCGCACTTGATTTTACCGTACTGAAGAGAGCTTAAGCTCGAAACACGTGTCTACGGTTGCACAACTTTTTGAGGGTTATACCCAATAACTTTTTTACTTATATTTTCATATATTGCCCCTCGCTAAATCCATCCTTATTTGTATCTTCCTGGGTAGGATTGTCACGCTGGTAGCTATAGCTACCTCCGTGGCGACGTTAGTTGTTGCCTTGTGAGTACAAGGTCTTCTAACCGATGCCACAAATGTGTGGTTGGCTTCCTGTTGTTGACTTCCTTTGTTTCTATTTTTACATCCAAGTGTTGTACATCTTTGCACTTGATTTTAACGTACTGAAGAGAGCATAAGCTCGAAACACGTGTCTACGGTTGCACAACTTTTTGAGGGTTATACCCAATAACTTTTTTACTTATATTTTCATATATTGCCCCTCGCTAAATCCATCCTTATTTGTATCTTCCTGGGTAGGATTGTCACGCTGGTAGCTATAGCTACCTCCGTGGCGACGTTAGTTTTTGCCTTGTGAGTACAAGGTCTTCTAACCGATGCCACAAATGTGTGGTTGGCTTCCTGTTGTTGACTTCCTTTGTTTCTATTTTTACATCCAAGTGTTGTACATCTTCGCACTTGATTTTACCGTACTGAAGAGAGCTTAAGCTCGAAACACGTGTCTACGGTTGCACAACATTTTGAGGGTTATACCCAATAACTTTTTCACTTATATTTTCATATATTGCCCCTCGCTAAATCCATCCTTATTTGTATCTTCCTGGGTCGGATTGTCACGCTGGTAGCTATAGCTACCTCCGTGGCGACGTTAGCTGTTGCCTTGTGAGTACAAGGTCTTCTAACCGATGCCACAATTGTGTGGTTGGCTTCCTGTTGTTGACTTCCTTTGATTCTATTTTTACATCCAAGTGTTGTACATCTTCGCACTTGATTTTACCGTACTGAAGAGAGCTCAAGTTCGAAACGCGTGTCTACGGTTGCACAACTTTATGAGGGTTATACCCAATAACTTTTTTACTTATATTTTCATATATTGCCCCTCGCTAAATCCATCCTTATTTGTATCTTCCTGGGTAGGATTGTCACGCTGGTAGCTATAGCTACCTCCGTGGCGACGTTAGTTGTTGCCTTGTGAGTACAAGGTCTTCTAACCGATGCCACAAATGTGTGGTTGGCTTCCTGTTGTTGTCTTCCTTTGTTTCTTTTTATACATCCAAGTGTTGTACATCTTCGCACTTGATTTTACCGTACTGAAGAGAGCTTAAGCTCGAAACACGTGTCTACGGTTGCACAACTTTTTGAGGGTTATACCCAATAACTTTTTTACTTATATTTTCATATATTGCCCCTCGCTAAATCCATCCTTATTTGTATCTTCCTGGGTAGGATTGTCACGCTGGTAGCTATAGCTACCTCCGTGTCGACGTTAGTTGTTGCCTTGTGAGTACAAGGTCTTCTAACCGATGCCACAAATGTGTGGTTGGCTTCCTGTTGTTGACTTCCTTTGTTTCTATTTTTACATCTAAGTGTTGTACATCTTCGCACTTGATTTTACCGTACTGAAGAGAGCTTAAGCTCGAAACACGTGTCTACGGTTGCACAACTTTTTGAGGGTTATACCCAATAAATTTTGTACTTATATTTTCATATATTGCCCCTCGCTAAATCCATCCTTATTTGTATCTTCCTGGGTAGGATTGTCACGCTGGTAGCTATAGCTACCTCCGTGGCGACGTTAGTTGTTGCCTTGTGAGTACAAGGTCTTCTAACCGATGCCACAAATGTGTGGATGGCTTCCTGTTGTTGACTTCCTTTGATTCTATTTTTACATCCAAGTGTTGTACATCTTCGCACTTGATTTTACCGTACTGAAGAGAGCTTAAGCTCGAAACACGTGTCTACGGTTGCACAACTTTTTGAGGGTTATACCCAATAACTTTTTTACTTATATTTTCATATATTGCCCCTCGCTAAATCCATCCTTATTTGTATCTTCCTGGGTAGGATTGTCACGCTGGTAGCTATAGCTACCTCCGTGGCGACGTTAGTTGTTGCCTTGTGAGTACAAGGTCTTCTAACCGATGCCACAAATGTGTGGTTGGCTTCCTGTTGTTGACTTCCTTTGTTTCTATTTTTACATCCAAGTGTTGTACATGTTCGCACTTGATTTCACCGTACTGAAGAGAGCTTTAGCTCGAAACACGTGTCTACGGTTGCACAACTTTTTGAGGGTTATACCCAATAACTTTTTTACTTATATCTTCATATATTGCCCCTCGCTAAATCCATCCTTATTTGTATCTTTCTGGGTAGGATTGTCACGCTGGTAGCTATAGCTACCTCCGTGGCGACGTTAGTTGTTGCCTTGTGAGTACAAGGTCTTCTAACCGATGCCACAAATGTGTGGTTGGCTTCCTGTTGTTGACTTCCTTTGTTTCTATTTTTACATCCAAGTGTTGTACATCTTCGCACTTGATTTTACCGTACTGAGGAGAGCTTAAGCTCGAAACACGTGTCTACGGTTGCACAACTTTTTGAGGGTTATACCCAATAACTTTTTTACTTATATTTTCATATATTGCCCCTCGCTAAATCCATCCTTATTTGTATCTTCCTGGGTAGGATTGTCACGCTGGTAGCTATAGCTACCTCCGTGGCGACGTTAGTTGTTGCCTTGTGAGTACAAGGTCTTCTAACCGATGCCACAAATGTGTGGTTGGCTTCCTGTTGTTGACTTCCTTTGTTTCTATTTTTACATCCAAGTGTTGTACATCTTCGCACTTGATTTTACCGTACTGAAGAGAGCTTAAGCTCGAAACACGTGTCTACGGTTGCACAACTTTTTGAGGGTTATACCCAATAACTTTTTTACTTATATTTTCATATATTGCCCCTCGCTAAATCCATCCTTATTTGTATCTTCCTGGGTAGGACTGTCACGCTGGTAGCTATAGCTACCTCCGTGGCGACGTTAGTTGTTGCCTTGTGAGTACAAGGTCTTCTAACCGATGCCACAAATGTGTGGTTGGCTTCCTGTTGTTGACTTCCTTTGTTTCTATTTTTACATCCAAGTGTTGTACATGTTCGCACTTGATTTTACCGTACTGAAGAGAGCTTTAGCTCGAAACACGTGACTACGGTTGCACAACTTTTTGAGGGTTATACCCAATAACTTTTTTACTTATATTTTCATATATTGCCCCTCGCTAAATCCATCCTTATTTGTATCTTCCTGGGTAGGATTGTCACGCTGGTAGCTATAGCTACCTCCGTGGCGACGTTAGTTGTTGCCTTGTGAGTACAAGGTCTTCTAACCGATGCCACAAATGTGTGGTTGGCTTCCTGTTGTTGACTTCCTTTGTTTCTATTTTTACATCCAAGAGTTGTACATCTTCGCAGTTGATTTTACCGTACTGAAGAGAGCTTAAGCTCGAAACACGTGTCTACGGTTGCACAACTTTTTGAGGGTTATACCCAATAACTTTTTTACTTATATTTTCATATATTGCCCCTCGCTAAATCCATCCTTATTTGTATCTTCCTGGGTAGGATTGTCACGCTGGTAGCTATAGCTACCTCCGTGGCGACATTAGTTGTTGCCTTGTGAGTACAAGGTCTTCTAACCGATGCCACAAATGTGTGGTTGGCTTCCTGTTGTTGACTTCCTTTGTTTCTATTTTTACATCCAAGTGTTGTACATCTTCGCACTTGATTTTACCGTACTGAAGAGAGCTTAAGCTCTAAACACGTGTCTACGGTTGCACAACTTTTTGAGGGGTTATACCCAATAACTTTTTTACTTTAATTTATATATATATATATATAAATATATATATATATATATATATATATATATATATATATATATATATATATATATATATATATATATATATAAATAGAAAAGTTATTGGGTATAGCCCTCAAATTGTTGTGCTAACACGAGTTTACAGCTTAAGCTCTCATCAGTCGATCGGGCCATTCTCTAGAAATAATGTTCAATGTCCTTGGTTTCAGACGACAATAAAGTGCACGGCAATAAGCGGTCTGTGATTGGTCACTCTAATGGCGGTACAAAGATACGAACTTCCATCCTCAGATTAGATGATTTGCCATCTGTACATCAAGCAAACAAAGAATAGGTTTATGTCAACGATCAAGAGTGAAAATTACGTTACGAAGAATAATTTTAACATTTCATTCTCGAAAATTCAACAACTCCGTTTTTTTCGTGAGTCAGGGATTTGGGAGAATATCCTGGACTCTATCTAGTATCTAGATCATTATTTCCATAGAAATATGTTGATTATATTTATATGATTGTCACCCCAATATCCAAGAGTATTGCCACCCAGCGCCATCTTTTGCCAGGGGGCTAAAGTGCAATCAGAATAACGACACGCTGGGCCCTAGGTGTGTTGTTCTTATTGATGTAACCTGTAAACTGTTAGGAAAACTGAGCACGTTGACTTTCTAGAACTAACCCAAATACAGAGGCAATATTATTATAAGTAACCGACATCAACAATTCTTCAATGAATTCTCCCATTTGTCAACTACAAATAATGTACGATAAGTACTTTTTTCTACAAACTATCGACACTTCATTCAAAGTATTACCAGATGTCCAATTCTGGTCGGGATATCCTTGGATCTGAAATGGATATTCTTCAGCAAATATCCTATGGATATCCATAAAATATCCACAGTTATTATGGATGTGATTGAATTGCAAGACTGGTTTTGATATTATCAATTTCTGAGTTTCTTCCATGTTCGTACAAGAATAGAAGCATTTCAAGAATACTCTTATATTTCGTTTTCCGACTGGATCTGGAATGGATATCCATAAGATATCCGTAGAGATTATCCATAAGATATATTATATGGATATCCTATAGATATAGGTCAGGAATATCTTATGGATATACAGGTTGGTACCCCCCGAACATCCATTGGACGTCCAAAGTATATCCTTTGGATATTTCCTGACGTCCATACTACATCCAGAGCATATCCATAACAGATGTCCAGTGGCTATCCATTGGATGTCCAAGAGTTATCTGGGAAACGTCGAGCTGAATTTTGGATATCGATGTTTTTTCTCTCTTCAACGTACACAAATTGTATCTTCATGAAAATAATCTTTTTCCTGAACCGTTGGAAGATATTCTACAAATGGCCATAAAATATCCGAAACAAATATAAAATAATGAATGTTTTGAATTCTTAAGTTCTGTACTAAATGAGAGCTCCGACCAACGCTGCTTTTAATAACAATTTTGGAAGAATATTCGATAAATCGGTAACATTATATCTACGTAAGATTAGTCAGGTTAGGTTAGGTTGACTGGTGATTCACACATTTTTAACTCAGTTTGCCTTCTTCTTGTCTTGTCATTTAAACTTACCGCTATGATAGTGATCAATCACAGAGCGCGTATGTCGTGCAGTTTATTTGTCGTCAGTTCTGTAATTGCTAGCTGTGCGATTTGTGCGAAAGAGAAACTTAACCTTACTTTCTTACTTTTGTGGTTTTACTGGTTTTCCATTACATACTTAAGTTATGTCTCTGGTTCCCGGTTTAATTCACGTGGATTTTGAGGATATTGGTTATGAGCAATTGGTTTTTTTCATTCCTTCAAATTCATTTTGATGGTAAGTGGTAGAAATATAATATTCAAACTATTTGTGCATTTGTGCCAATCAGGTGAGAGAAAATAGATAACATCAAGTAATATCAAACAAAAAGGCTGATGTACTTATAAAAAATAAAAATTGGAATCCGAACGAGTATTAGTTAAAGAGTCTACAAACTTCACTAATGACGCTTGTTCCATCTCGTCAATGGTCGACTTCAACATCATGCATTCCTGATAATGAAATAATGTCTGTCATACGTCGGCCTTACAACCCGAAGACCCACCATGTAAGTGACGATGGCCGCGAAAGCCTTTCACAAATTCAGAGCTGTTGTGAGTGAATAATGTTTTCCCTATCTTTTTATCAAACATATCTTTTTCGGGTCGATGAAGTTTCAAAAATTGGAGGTTCATCATTATATGATTTTATAAAACGTTGTCTTTCATCCAACATAACACATGATTTTGCATCAGAATATAGCTGGTATGGGGCAAAATGAAAGAGTTTTTGTTGAACTCAAATTGGCTGGACTTTTACTATAGTTAATGAGAATATATTTCATATAAAGTTCTGCCTATAATGAAGAATACACACAGTAATTTCTTCAATAGAATTTGATTTTATTCCCAATCTTTAGAAAATTAATTCCTTATTCCGGCTTAAATTTTCTTCACTTATGTGGTATAGGATTAGTGTTTACTCAATTAATTTCAGCTAATTCCAATGGTCTGGCAGCAAATATAGGAAAATGTTAGAAGAGGCAATAAAAAGTTGGTTAACGAATGGCCAAAGAAAGACATCTGCTAGGTTCGAAAAAACAGGAAAAACCCCAAGAAGAAACCGAGATTGTCATTCTCTGAGTGGCCTGTTTTTTATTTATTTTTGGTTTAAAAAATACTATTTTATTATTACAATATAATATATTCACATTTTTTATTATTTTAATATCATAATTTGTTAATTCATCAATAAGAGTATACATAAACTTTTTTATCCTCTCATTTTTATTTAATTGAATGTATTATTGTTTTGTCATACCAAAGTAATTTTTATTTATTTAAAAAAATCCCTAAAAGATATCTTTTGGATATCTGTGAACAATATCTCATGGACGTCCTTGTGGATATCTTGTAGATGTCCCTGAACAACATATTGAGAATATCCGTGAAAAATATTTCATGGATATTCGTGAACGATATCTTATGGATATCCCAGAAGGATATCCCATGGAAGTTCAGCTTGTTCCACTCGGCACATCTACCGGACGTCCATAAAATATCCACCGGATATCATCTGGATGTCATCTGTATATCCCCAATGTCCAAAATTAATGTCCAGTGGATATCCATCGAATGTCCGTGTGTTGACTGGGAAGTAAATCCTTATACAATGGTATTACCTATGAGAAAATAAACACTCAATAGTATTCCCATATTTATAAGCTTTTCAAAAATAAAAAATTTCACATCTCTAACAAAAGGAAAGAAGGGAAATAAATTAATTGAACAAAAATTTCCGAATTGCGAGATCGAACCCAAGCCATCCACCTAAGATGTTAATTGGACGTCCCCGAATTACATCAATCAAAAGTACATCTGGGACGTCCTTAGGACGTGCAATATTGGTACGTCCTTAGGACGTGCAGTATTGGTACCGCAGACATCCATCGGACATCCGAGGGAACTACCAATGTTTCGACTTCTCACCAAAATTGGACGTTCTATAAGGATATTCAATCGACCTCCACCTGGGATGTTCATTGGACGTCCCCGAATTACATCAATCGAAATTACATCGGGGATGACCTTAGGATGTGCAGAATTATCAGATGTGTTTGTTCGTACATCTCTTTCAGGACTGAGATCATGATATTGTTGTGGATTACTGAAGATACCAATTTGGATGGAACCAGATGTACTTACTAGGTAAGCTCAGCACTCTCTCAGAGTCATTCAATTCGGTTTTGAAAACATCAGATACATCTGAGTCAGTCAAGACCTCTCTATTTAAAATTTCTGACAATTATTTAGCGATTCTATTGCGCTGGCGTTTTGATATATTTCGTTTTCGTTTATAAATGTTTGAATAAGGATACACACAACTCTACTTACGAAAACACCTTTTTCAAAACAATGTTGAATAGGTTAGTAATAACTATTGAATGGTAGAACAAAACTTTTATTTTCATTTATTGATATAACTATACTGAATGAACATAAAATAACTTTCACAACAGTCACTAAACTAACTAATCACAAGAGATGATAGAAAAGCCGCCATAGCTGGTAACTACTCAACAATTGTCTGTCGATTCGTCAACACTTCATTTGAACACAGAACACAAAACACAGAAAACAACTTTATACACGGAATCCATACAAAGAGAAATTGTTCGGTTTCAATTCGTATACGAACAAGAGAGACAAACATACATTTTTCACTTTCATTGTTGTATTGGCATACGCACAAACTCGAGAATATGGCCCCTGATGACCTTATTGTTAGTGAAAAGGGTTTTATTTCACATGGGTTGTTTTCGCTATAATGTTTAGCCCTATTGTAAATATGCGATCCATTTTATACCTCTTCTGTAAAACTACTAGCTGGGATGTATACACGGGTACTGGGCACACATGGAGGACTGATTATTGTAACTGTTTTCGAATTTTGTTTTATTTTTATTATCATCCATCCTTCATCTTTGGATGGATGCACCTAGGAAACATTCCGAAAAATTTTCAATTCAGGACATTCCAAGAAAGTCCTCGCAGGGAATTTTTTTTTTGAAATTCAGTGATTGGGACGTCCGATATACATCCATCAAGGACGTTCCAGAATATCCCCATACCAGGACAACCATAGAAAGTCCTTTTGAAGACATGCCAAATATATGCCAACCAGGACATCCACTGGATATCCTAGAAAATTCTACAAAGTATATCCGAACCAGGACATCCCAAGGAAGTCCTCGCAGGGAGATATTCTAAGATTAACCGATTAGGACGTCCAATATTCATTCATGCGGGATGTTCCTGAATGTCCCGTACCAGGACAACCATGGGACGTCCTTTCAAAGACATGCCAGAATACTTACTAACAAGGACGTCCGATGGATATCCTAGTAGACATTACAAAATATATTCGATCCAGGACATCCCAAAGACGTCCTCGCAGAGACGTTTTATACGATGTACCGATTGGGATATCATTGGGATATCCATAGGAATTCCTTTGAGGAAATTCATGAAAATGCACTGAATCGGACGTCCCAAGGACAATGATTTTAAGTCCCGGACATTCGGACATGATTTGTACCAAATAGGGACGTCCCTGGGACATGGTGTGCTATTAGGGGTGTATTATTTTTCAGTGGTATTGTTTCAGTTACTTATTCTCACTATCATAGCAATTGATCACTCCATGTAAAAGTAGACACATGGTATCTCAACTGAATTTTTCCACCCTGAGTAATTATGAAAAACTTTCAGGTAGTTGATTTCCGGTCGAAAACTCTAAAATACAATGAAAACACAAATAATCACACCGAATACTCGTCATTATCTTCAACGAACACACGGCACTGATAAAGAAATATTGTGAAGTGGCCAACTAATTTGTATTCAGCCAGTCCATCTATCCGAGCCTTTATTCCTCAACTACCTTTGATTGCACGTTTACTATCTGGACTACTAGGGGCCATAGACCAGACATGTTTATGATTATACCAGGGACACTTTGCAAATAAAAGCACTGGTAGTATATACATTTGCCATTTGTCGGGCAGTGATTTTGAACACCCTTCGTAGTGCTCTTATTTGTATTGCCGTTCCAATTAGGAATAGATAGACTATACAGAACATTAGGAGGTTGTTTCGGAATTTGTGTGTATCAAAATTATCTCCATTCATAATAATATATTATGTAACAAGAGCTATAATCGTCCTTTAAGTAACGAGTATTTTAAGCATGAACGCTTCTAGTGTTTAATATGCGAGAGTCTAGACGAGTTTATAAACGCTTTGTATACCCTTATATACCGCTAAATACCATTTCAGTAATGTGAGTAGAAACATATTTTTCATTATACATATCTGAAAACACTATACTTACATGCTTATTTAGCATACTGAAAAAGGGTTTTTTCGTGCGCTGCTGTAAATATAGCTGCCTATTTACATGTCAGAAATCGCAGAAATCGCAAATTGTTTGAATATTTCCTTACCAACAGGGTAAATAACGCTTGTTTTGTGGCAATTTCTGGATATTTTTGTACCATAAATATTTCAATAAATAATACATGATTTTGTTTCTTCGTCATTTGAAATTATTGTTTCTTAACAATCTGTGGTTTTCAGGTAGATATAATGAGAAATATCGATCATTACTCGTCCATAAATGCTTTTTCCGTCCTTGCGCGACTTCCCGTGTTCGGCTTCGCCTCCCACAGGAACATGTCGCGCACGCACGGAAACTCGTAATGGTATATACTTTAGGTACATTATTAGTTCGAAAACAGCTCGTTATCGTTTTCGTAATAACAAAAATCATATTTTTAATACATACCTACATCTAAGATAGAACAAGCTTCTGTGATAGTGAACTAACTCTACTCGCTCTAGCGAACTGTTAGGAAGAAATTCCAACTTGCGACGAACATGAACACAGTGCCCAATGAATATTTCTATATTCTATTCACTAACATTTTTGCTCTTATTTTGTTGCAAATTCATCTATAGAACTTTTTGTGCGTGCTTTGCACTAGTAATACATTAAAAGTATGTGTGCTTCGTTTCTCACGGAAACACCCCCGTAAATATTGTAGTTTTTTGCGTAAAATTGTGAAGCTTTCAAAATCGACCCATACACAAAAATAGCCAGGAAGAGGTATTACACACTGCACGCCAGCGGCTATGGAGTCAATGATATTTCCCATAAAGATAGTAGGAGGCAAAATATTACAAAAATATTTTCGGATACGTAATCAGAACAACTATTTCAACCAAGGGCCTAACACGGCCCAAGGGCAGGTATAAAAGACAACACATACAATCAATCAATCTTTATTTCATTTTTTTGACATGGTTTACATGTTTTGGAATTGTCAATCAATAAAATTAAAATTAATAATAATACATACAAAAACTATACATAAAATGTAAATGTAAATATAGAATAAGTAAAAAAAACACAGATATCACATTCGAAATACATCACGAGGACTAGGTTTCTATTCTATAAAATCATTAACATTATAAAAACATTTTTCCAATAAAAAAAACAGTGTCCATCATGTGCTAACTTTGAGGGATTTTACAAGTGTGCAACAAATGTTTCTTGGCCATGAAGCACCCATTAAGCATAAAACGGACAAGAAACAAATTGTTGGTCTGGTCCAAAAAACGTAAATATAAAGAAAATACATTAATCAATAAAAAATATGGCTACTAAATGTGCAATATTCACGGATGCAGTGTTGCAGGAGGTGAATAATCAGTGTTCTATAAGAGACAAAATGTGTTGCCTTCTTACAACCTTTTTTGTTTTATGTTATTAATTTCAAAATTTAAATTATACTAGATTGTCATATTTTTTTATTATGATAGTTTCAACTGTGTATGTTTCAGTCATTGTAAAGAGCATGTTACTATAATAAAGAGTTATTTATATTTATATAATATATAACCGCCATCAGTTGAAGGTAGTTTTCCGGACTTATAAAAATAGAAGTTTTCACGACAAGAATGTTTCGGACACTCGACAATTGTTCAAACAATTTCTGACCATGAAAATTAGAATTATTCATCATAAAGTGCGTAAGTATCGCCAAAATACTGAAAATTATGAAGTTTTACCAATTACAGGTAGTTTTTTCGCTTCAGAAAATATCAACTTTCCACGACAATTAGGTTTTGGTCACTCGACAATTTTTGAGTGTCTTTTCGGATGCAGAAAAAATAAACCAATCAAGTTATGTGAGTGTATTACTAAAAACGGAGAATAACTCCATTATTCATCATTTGAAGGTAGTTTTCAACATTTAGAAAATAGGAGTTTTCACGACAATAATGTTTTCGTCACTCGACAATTGTTCAAAGATTTTCCGACCGAAAAAATTATAATTATTCATCATACAGAAACTCATAAAATATTTCCAATAACAGATAGTTTTTCCAATTCGAAAAATTTCAACTTTCCACGACAATTATGTTTTGGTCACTCGACATTTATTGAGTGGATTTTCGGATGCAGAAAAAATAAACTATTCAAGTTATGTTGGTGTATTACTAAAAAAAGGAGAATAACTCCATCATTCATCATTTGAAGGTAGTTTTCTGACCTTTAGAAAATAGGACTTTCCACGACAAAAATGTTTTCGTCACTCAACAATTGTTCAATGCATTTCTAACCAGAAAAATTATAGTGTATCATCATACAGAGCGTAGGAACTGCCGAGACACTGAAAATTATTGAATTTTACCAATTGCAGGTAGTTTTTCCGCTTCAGAAAATTTCAACTTCTCACGACAAAAATGTTCTGGTCAGTCGACAATTGTTGAGTGGAATTTCGGATGCAGAAAAAATAAACCAACCAAGTTATGTGAGTGTATTACTAAAAAAGGAGAATAACTCCATCATTCATCATTTGAAGGTAGTTTTCCGGCCTTTAGAAAATAGGAGTTTTCACGACAAAAATATTTTCGTTACTAGACAAATGTTCAATGAATTTCAGAACTGAAAAATTATAGTGTATTATCATACAGTGCGTAGGAACTGCCGAGACATTGAAAATTATGGAATTTTACCAATTACAGGTAGTTTTTCCACTTCAGAAAATTTCAACTTCTCACGACAAAAATGTTCCTGTCACTCGACAATTGTTGAGTGGATTTTCGGATGCAGAAAAAATAAAACAACCAAGTTATGTGGGTGTATTACTAAAAAATGAGAATAACTCCATCATTCATCATTTGAAGGGAGTTTTCCGACCTTTAGAAAATAAGACTTTCCACGACAAAAATGTTTTCGTCACTCGACAATTGTTCAATGAATTTCCGACCAGAAAAATGATAGTGTTTCATCATACAGTGCGTAGGAACTGCCGAGACACTGAAAATTATGGAATTTTACCAATACAGGTAGTTTTTCCGCTTTAGAAAATTTCAACTTCTCACGACAAAAATGTTCCGGTCACTCGGCAATTGTTGATAGGAATTTCGGATGCAGAAAAAATAAATCAACTAAGTTATGTGAGTGTATTACTAAAAAAGGAGAATAACTCCGTCATTCATCATTTGAAGGTAGTTTTCCGACCTTTAGAAAATAGAAGTTTTCACGACAAAAATGTTTTCGTTACTCGACAATTTTTCAATGAATTTCCGACCAGAAAAATTATAGTGTATAATCATAGAGTGCGTAGGAACTGCCGAGACACTGAAAATTATGGAATTTTACCAATTACAGGTAGTTTTTCCGCTTCAGAAAATTTCAACTTCCCACGACAAAAATGTTCTGGACACTCGACAATTGTTCAATGGATTGTAGGGTGTAGAAAAAATGAACCAACTAAGTTATGCGAGAGAGTTACTGAAAAAATAGAATAACTCCATTATTCATCATTTCAAGGTAATTTTCCGGCCTTTAGAAAATAGGAGTTTCCACGACAAATGTTTTCGTCACTCGACAATTGTTCAATAAAGTTATGTAAGTGTATTACTGAAGAAATGAAATATTTTGATTTTGCGTCCTCAAACATTTTTGAGTTTATTTCCACGTGCAGAAAGAGTAAACCAATATGAGTGTATGTAGTAGGTACTACTGAGAAAAGAAATTCTACATTATTCAGTATTTGTATTGTATTTGTACTATATGTGTTTCAGTCATTTGCCAATTATTTAGTGAATTTTGGAGCCAACCAATAAAAAATCAACTACATGAACTTATCCGTATAGAAAACTGAATTTCTCTATTTTTAAATTTTCCATTTGTTCAGAAAAAAAATGAATGACCAATATATATTCCACAGTAATTTAATGAATAGAGCATAATTGTTCGCATATTCATGCGGTGTTGCCAATAACGCGAAATTTCCGGGTTTACCAATAATTCCCATAAAAAATAACATCTAATTGCTACGAAGAAAAGATTTTCTGGATTTTTTTTCGTCAAATAGACTTCGACAATTACTCGACAATTGTTGGTTAGCTCAGTGATGAAATGTGATGTTCATTATTTGGTTAGTTATATTGGTGGCAGTGCTAATTTACTATAAAGTTAGCACAGCCACCCCATATAAAAAAAAAACTAAGAGAGCGACAATTTTTTTTCGATCACAACAAATTCTCGACAATTACTGGAATAGGCCTCATCGGTTTTCGTGCAAGTGGCTTTGCTAACTTTATATACATCATTAAAATCAGTGTTTTTTGAAGAAACCTGCATAAAAATGACGGAAAATATTCCTATTTGTAACTAATCACGCTAGATGTCACACGCGTATGGGTCCAATACCATTGTCTAAAGAAGCATAGCCAGACAATCTCTGTGCAAAATGCATTGGATGGCCGTCACCTCAGACATCTATACTATTTTACTGGAAACATTGAAAATGTATCCAGTAATGTGGCGCCGTTATCGGATGGCACGCAAAACTATACTTCTGTCTCTTTTTAAAATAGAACGCCAGTTTTCATTCCCTTCATTCAGTAATGTGCAGAATATTGTCATTGGTGAGATGTTTAGCAGAATAAAAGACGAGTCAAAGTTTGCATTCGGATGTTTCGAATATCAGATGATGATCAGTGGTAAAATTTTATATTGCTGCAATTAAGCCTAATATAATGAAACACGTAATGTAGCAATATTCTTACTGAAAAATGATCCCTAAGTATAGGTACAAAAAAATGTTCTATTACGGTATTATATCGCAGTTGATATGTTTTGAAAACACATAAAAGAATATTCATTAGTGCTTGAAGGCACCCAATAAGTAGGTAAATAATAATATATCAGTATTATTTGTACAAGCTTTTGTTTAGTTTCACTCACACGTAACAGGTATAGTATCTATACTGTCTAGGTATAACGGGGTCAAAACTTCAGTGGAAATTTTGAGCCAATTCCACTGATCCAATCATCTTTAAAATTTGGCAGGTGTCCATTAAATTCATTCAGGTTCGTTACGACATTCACAAGAGAAAAAAACAAGATAGCGAACAGTTTTTGTGATTTATTGTCCAACTATTCATAATGCGAATCTCGAGTATTTTTTCAAAATTCGAAATGGCGAATACGATTTTTGATTAGATTCTTTCAAAATTGATACCTATACAAGGGCTTGTTGTGTTGGAGACCAATACGAACATTCAAGATGGAGGACAAATTTTGTGATTTATGTCCGAATCCGTCCATGATAGATCTAGAATTATTTGGGTAGGACAGTTCAAGGACAATTCAAGGAAAATTCAAGTGTTGGTGGACAGGTGTTCTTTAATTGATGGTTCGATGTTATCAACAATGTATATGGACATATAAGGAGAGTTTCAAAGGAGGTTGTCACCAGAAATCATTCATCTCCTACACGGGCCTAAAATACATTTTTTGTTGTACAATATAGTTATTTGTGTACTTAGAGCGCGAGGAGCGCGGTAATCTTTGGAGAGCGGCAATGGCACTTTGCTCTCGGAATAAACACATGTTTTATTCTTCAAACGCAGCTTTTAAACATAGAAACGATTGACAATTCATTCAACATAGGCACCTAACATTACCCATGAGAAAATAAACACTCATCAATAGTAATCCCAAATGAATAAGCTATCCAAATATGCAATAATTCACATCTCTAACAAAACAAGATAACTTGCTTGAAAAAAAAAGTATGTCGAGATCGAATCACAGGCCTTCAGCTTGATAGCAGCTACGCTCTCAACACCACCTCAGTTCCTAAGAGTGTTATGAATTTATTGTCTATACTAAACATCATGCAAGAATAGGTTCGTTTTCAACGAAAGAGATCGAGAGATCAACCGTCTCTTCAATATTTTCGCACTAGAGCGAAAAAGCTGTCACAAAACATTTCTGAAAAAACATCAGCTTTGCGTTGAGATCTAAAAGCGTCAAAGGCTACCTACTTTGGTAAGCGGTTGTAGAAAAAAATATAGTTTACTGACCATGCACGATCATCGGGGAGATGGAAATATTTATGGTTTCACTCAGTGTCCACGTACAGTGCCTAAAGTGATACTTTTCAGGACACGTAAGTGAAAAAATCAAATATGCGTAAAGTTATGTTTTACGCATCGTTCATATAATTCCAAAAGACAGGATTTTGCGTCAGATTTTACTCGAAACTCATCAAATGAAAACTTCATAGAATAAAATATACTCAACAATTGCTACAATTTGCCAATATAATAACAAAGTTATGTTTTACGCATCGTTCATATAATTCCAAAAGACAGTATTTTGCGTCAGATTTTACTCGAAAGTCATCAAATGAAAACTTCATAGAATAAAATATACTCAACAATTGCTACCATTTGCCAATATAATAACAGGCGTAGAAATAAATTACGCATCGTTCATATAATTCCAAAAGACAGTATTTTGCGTCAGATTTTACTCGAAAGTCATCAAATGAAAACTTCATAGAATAAAATATACTCAACAATTGCTACCATTTGCCAATATAATAACAGGCGTAGAAATAAAATTGTAGATACATTTTCATAAAGAGCTTTTTTGTACTCACGTGTTTCCACGCTCATAAAAAAAGTCATAATTTACGAATTTTTGTATCATATATAAATAACTATTTCATCTTCTTCATATGAGTTTTCTGTGCGTATTGGTCATGAAGTCATAAAGTTTCATTTTTGATAAGGATATCCACTTATAGAGGTACTATATTTCGAACGATCGACTGAAACTTCAAATTCAGTCGCAGATAATGCCATTATATCAGTACCTAATTTCTAAAAAAAAACCCTTATTAGGTTTTACAACTTTGACTTCATGGTAAATAAATAAACTTGAAAAAAAAACATTTTAGAGAAAATTTCCTATTTAAATGTACTAAAAAGAAGAAAATAAATTTTAAAGTGAATAAACCCATCATTTTGTTACATTATAAAATTTTAAATGATATAAAAGCTTGTCGCGAAAAGTATATATGTAATTCTTATATATAAAATTCAAAAATCGCCTCAAGATTTATTCACACGACAAGCTTTTATATCATTTAAAATTTTTTAATGTAACAAAATTATGGGTTTTTCGCTTTAGTGCATTTAAATAAAAGCTTTTATCTGAAAAGGTTTTTTAAGTTTATTTATTTCTTATTTTAGATTTCTGTGAATATGTTTCTTAGTCTGTTCATTTCAATCAATGCGCTATTGTTGCACGGTCGCTTGCCTGTTAATTTACCATTGGAAATTTTTCCTAATTTCTACGTGTTCTCTAAATGGCTTTAGAGGGGGGCAGAGGGGTGAATTTTTTTAAAACCGTTTTGTTCAATGGCCAGATAATTTTCACTATTTTTACGGATTTTTTTTATTTCTATTCCGCGAGTTTTCCTATTTTTTTGTGACAGGAAAGGAGGGCGAACCCCCCGATCTATTTTTGTTTTCATCATTATTTTCCATGTCCGAAACTGTTGAAACATTTTCCGAATTCCTTTGCGTTCTCTACCTAGCTTTTGAGGGGGGTAAGGGGAGGCGAAATTATTTAAAACATAATTTCCGACGGTCAGATATTTTTCACTATTTTTACAGATTTTTCCGATTATAATTTCGCGTTTTTTCCATTTTTTTTTTTCGAGAAAAGAGGGAGGCGAGTACCTCCTTAATTCATTTTTTCTTGCTGTAATTTTTGACGTCCAAATCCGTCAAAAAAACGTCCGAAAACCTTCGCGTTCTCTATCTAGCTTTCGGAGGACTGCGGGGGGGACAATTCCTTTTTATAAACCATAACATTCGACTGTCAGATATTTTTCACGATTTTTAGAGATTTTTCCGATTTTAATTTCACGAATTAGTTTTCCAACTTTTCGAGAGAAGGGGGGGCATCCCCCTCCCTACTTATTTTTTTTCGTTGTTATATCTGACGTCCAAATCCGTCAATAAAACTTCCAAAACCCTACGCGTTCTCTATCTAACTTTCGGGGGGCAGGGGGGACAATTTCTTCGACATTAATGTTTTGTCATCGGAACTGAACCAACACGAAAAATTTCAATTCCATAAAATAAGAGTAAGTGGTTCTAATTCAGCTTGCAAGATTTGTACCCATCTAACACACACAGAGCAAGTTAAATAAAAGCTCTCAATAAAAACAGAAAATAATATGGTAACTGTCGGAAATGGCATTATCACCTTCATAACTTGAAACCAATCATCGGTTGTCATCAAGAACGTTGGACATTAGTCAAGAGAAATCACCCTGAAAATATCTACTTATGTGAATTCGAAAACTGACTGAGACCTAACAAGACAAAAACAATGAAATGCCAAACACCACGAAAGTTCGCTACTTTGCTCTCTCGCACAAAACAACAACACATGTTTTGTGCTCTCTCGTTTACATGCAAATTGCAAGTGGCAGGTGGAACGGACACTGAGCCAATCAAAAACACGAAATAATGTCCATTCATTATTCACTTTACGCGATTACTACGACACTTTCCATCTCCTTCGTTTGTCTCCTTTTTGGCAATCGTGCTGGCGCCATCTACTAATAAACCCCATCGTCATCCAATAATAATCCCATAAGGTTGACTGACTATACTTCCTTAGACAATGCCAATACCATTGTTTATATAGAACATAGTCAACCTTATGGGATTATAATTGGATCAAAATGGATGCGACATGTAGATGGCGATAGTGAGCTCGCATCCAAGTCATGTCGTAACTTCAGTGATCTGGCCTCCAAGTCATGTCGTAACTTGATTGAAACAATGGGACAGCATTAAAATCAGGGTTTTTTAAGAAACCTGCATTAAAATGACGTCAAATATTCATGTTTGTAACCAATCACGCTAGATGACACTCGCGTTTGCTTCCAACACCAATTACACAGGCATTGACTAACTATCTTACTTCTATATAAACAATGCCAATACCTTATCCACAGGCATGGACTATCTTCTATTTAAACAATGCTTCTACAATAAAAACCACACTTTGATTAGCACTAGGAAAAATATACACTATACACTAATTTTCATTTCCAAATAATGCACAGAAAATTGACATTTTGCAGCAGAATGCGGACACTGCCTATGATTTCTGTTACGCATCAAATTTAATACCATATCAGTTTCATCTATTGTCCGCTAGATGTCAGCATATGTTACGAAATCATAGTAAACTCATTGTTTAAATAGAAGATAGGAAGATAGTCAATGCCTGTGGAAAAGGCATTGCCTGAAGAAGAATAGACAAACAATCCCTGTGCAAATTGCATTGGATGGCCGTCACCTGAGACATCTATATTATTTTACTGGAAACATTGAAAATGTATACAGTAATGTGGCGCCGTAATCGGATGGCACGCAAAACTATGCTTCTGTCTCTTTTTAAAACAGAACGCCAGTTTTCATTCCCTTCATTCATAAATGTGCAGAATATTGTCATTGGTGAGATGTTTAGCAGAATAAAAGACGAGTCAAAGTTTGCATTCGGATGTTTCGAATATCAGATGATGATCAGTGGTAATTTTATATTGCTGCAATTAAGCCTAATATAATGAAACAAGTAATGTAGCAATATTCTTACTGAAAAATGATGCCTAAGTATAGGTACAAAAAAATGTTCTATTACGAAATTCTATCGCAGTTATGTTTTGAAAACACATAAAAAATATTCATTAAGTGCTAGAAGGTACCTAATAAGTAGGTAAATAATAATATATCAGTATTATTTGTACCAGCTTTTGTTTGGTTTCACTGACACGTAACAGGTGTGGTATCTACTGTCTTTAACGGGGTCAAAACTTCAGTGGAAATTTTGAGCCAATTCCACTGATCCAATCAACTTTAAATTTGGCAGGTGTCCATTAAATTCATTCAGGTTCTTTACGACATTCACAAGAGAAAACAACAAGATAGCGAACAGTTTTTGTGATTTATTGTCCAACTATTTATTCATAATAGGCCTTTTCATTTAGATGATTTTTTAAGGCGCATGCGTTCGTTTTGAGACCCAAAGTCTGATTGGATATTGGGAAAGTGAATAGCCATTGGTCAGTTTTGAAATAACAATTTGGGATTGGCTCAGTTCAAAATTAGCGGTATTTTCACATTCTGCCAACCGTCAACTTCATGACAACAGACAAATGCAACCATTGGCGTTCGTACTTCGAAAGTGAATAATAATTACTAGTGAATAAAATACCTATTCCCCGTGGTTTACTTTTATTTTTGTGTGTTATATACCATTTCTTGTGGTAATTATAGTGTAATTGATTTATTAGCTCGACTTTACTGTGTGACAGCTAAAATGGTATCTGAATGTTGTGTTGGTGCAGAAGAAATCGGAAAAACCATACTCGAACCTTTCACAGGTAAGTTTTAGTTTACTTTTAAAATGATTTTAGAAGTCAAATGGAATGGGTTCACTGTGTTTACATTTCAGTTATTATAATTTTTAAAAGTTTTTCAATTCTATAAACTTCCACAACCTGAAAAGTCGATACGATACTAATCAAGAAAGTTTATGCAGGTGTGGAAGGCAAATTATTAGTCAACGGTTTTCCCTAAAGCTCTGCTTTTGAGGGGTTTTCTCCGAAAACCTGAAAGTTTCGTGAAAACAAATTTAAAATTTAATTGATGAACTGTTCCATCCGCCACATTATAATCCCTTCACAAAGAAAATGTTTCAATTTATTTTGATTTTTTGGTAGGCTGATTCAGAATGCCACAAGTCCTTGACAAATTGAAAATATTTGTTTAAGATGATAGAATTTGATGAAGAAAAATTGTTTATAAATCCTTCTACACTCGTATTGATTTTCTATATTAATTTCTCAATTTTTTTAGGTTGTGGAAAGGTAGAACTCTGGAAAAACTCAATGTTTCATTAGGGTTTGTTGGAGGCTTGTAAAAAAATGGGCTAATGCCATGATCCTCTATCGATCTACAAATTGAAAATATGGCAAATGTAATACTAATGAAAATTCCATTGAAGAACTGGAAAGGAATGAAAGGAATGAAGTTGGAGAAGACCTGAATAACTTTGTGGAAAGTCTAAAGCAGAGTGATACAAAGTGTAAGTTTTATACATCTCAAACTTTTACCAGCGTTCTCACATAAATTTTCATATTTGCAACACATAGAGCCTTTACAGTATTGGGGATGTAAAAATTTGAAGGTTAATCGACCTTTGGAGAAAAAAATCCTTTCAAAGAACTCGTTATAGTTTTGATCAGATTAAGCACTGGTTCATTAATTGAAGATATAGATACATTATAGATTCAACCTTTCAACCGGTTTACCAGCTGGAGAAAACATATATATTTAATATACTTCAGCCTATGATGTTCCCATCTAGAGATTTGATAAAGCAACATTTGCCCATATATTAATTCAAAAGATCAAAGAATATTAGAATGATTGCACTGAATTTTTTTGTCAAGTGCCAAGCAATTTTGAGCACCAAAGCAATCTGTATTCCTCTTACAAAGCTCATACTACATTTAAAGTATTAAAAGATTGTACTCCAAATGGTGCTATATCTTTTGTTATCGATTTGTTCAAAGGTTCCATATCGGATAAAGAATAGGTAAAGAAGTCCAATTTATTGGATTTACTAGATGAAGGTGACTTAGTTTTAGCTGACAATTAGAAAAAAAAATGGCATTAAATATTCCACCATTTTTGAAAGGCTGTGATAAATTAACACCTGAGGAGAAAATTGAGACAAAAATAATTGCAAAAAAAGGATGTAATATGGAGAACATGTTGTGGGTAGAATAAAATGTTTCAGATTGTTGAAAAAAAATTTGCCAGTTAGTGTGAGAGGAATATCATCCCAAGTTGTATTTGTTAGTGCTTGGTTGGTTAATTTTCAAGTACCTTATGTGAAAGAAGAAAATACCTTTTGAAAATATTGTCGAATTACTTCCATTTTTTCCAAGGACTGACAGTTTGCTTGTCTTCTGAAAACAACACTTATTTCTCATGACTGTATGATAAATTTTTGAATGAGTTCTTTTCCTGCATCAATTTTAGTGTGAAAAATATTATTCTTCTCTAAAGTCATCATTGTATTTGCATTCTGTTGAAAAAGAAATCAATTTCATTCACGGCAGTTTTTTTTTAATTTCAAAGAAATTTCAATTCTCACATTGAATAGTTATGCAGTTTTGATAAAAAGCAATAAAATAATTGAATCATACTCCAACCATACTCACATTTCAAGTCTTGTATTTTTTGTCATGCTTAGCCATATATATCATATTCATTTATGTCGGAGAATTAGCTGTATTGAAACATTGTTAATGTTCCTTTTCTTTTTTTTTCATGAAACGAGATCTGCAAATGCTACCAGGAAGAAACTGCTGGAATTTCTTCTACGGAAAACATTGGCTCATCAAAAATCAACCACACTAATGGCTAGTTTGGTATATACGGATATTGCTAAGCAAATAATATTGTATCTTACAAGAGTATTTTTTGACATAACTAATGCAGTATTTTATAGCTATTTACATTCTACAATTTTCAATGGTAACATTTATTTTATGGAAGAAGTAAGACTATGGACTGTTTATATTCAAAAGTTGCATTAAACATGAATAACTGAATTGTTAATGAAAGATAGTTATGTATGAGAAATGAACAGTAATGCATTAATATTTCTGGAGAGCTGTCATACACATCACTTTGCCAAAAAGCACCCAGAAGCAACAATATCATATTCTGCTTGTAATTATTATTTTCCAATGTCTTATTCGAAATAGTTCAGTCGTGCTGTAACTCAACAAATTATTTTGAAATGATAATTATTTTCTGGTTGCCAAGTTTACGATTTTTTTTTGTCATCGGGGAAAAAATTAAAATTGATTTAATTCTCAGAAATCATATATCATTTTCTAGAAGCAAGGTGTCATAACAATTACCTTTTTCATAAAACCTTTATATATTGAGCATCATTTCATAAAACCATTTTTTTAAAATTTGTTTGCTTGAAAATATATTGAGATTAACAGAGCATATTTTCCTAAGTACATTGCCAATGATATAATAAACTATATTTGTTTTTTTACTATTTTTCATTATTTGTTTTTGATTAGTAACCTTGAAAATTAAGTTATATCAACCACTTGCTCATGAAAATAATTTCTTCGTATTAAAATAATAGTGCTAGTAGTGGAAAAACGTTTATTATTACTATCATCATAGTTTTAACTAACTCAATTTTTGTTTCAAATATGTACTTTTCAAAATGATTTATCTATATATTGGTAACAGTATGCAATTAAATGACAAATTGTGTGCGAAGCACCAGTTTCAGTTGAACAAATGTTTGCAGTTTGTCAAAGTTAAATGAAATGTACCTAGAAAATGCCATCAAAATTATATATTATGTTAAAAAGTATTTGATGTTAGTTTGCTGTCTATTTTTCTAATATGTTTATTTAATGCAGTTATTTTTCAATAAATTGATGGATGTAGCCGTTACTACGTGGTAGGAAATCATCACGAAAAATGAGGAATAAAACTTTCTATGTATTTATACCACTTCTATTTGTAACCAACGTTACTGCAGTTTCGTCCTATATGGACATTATCAAACAATACAATATTCTGAAATAATAACACTTCTATGTCGGGGCGTGGTGCAGTGGTTGGAGCGTCCGACTCTGAGTCGAAAGGTCCGGAGTTCGAGCCCCAGTTGCGGCTGGGATTTTTTAATTTAATTTCACTGATTGAATTATTTAAATCTCGTGGCTGGACTGGGGTGAGTCCTGCACGATTCACTGTTGCGTTCCAATTAACAGTGCTGCTCCTAAAGTGGCGCATGGAGTTAGTAACAAGGCCTATCCAGAACACGTGGCTAATGACCATAGCAGTCGATGCCAAAACACCAAAGAAAAAAAAAAGAAAAAAATAACACTTCTTAAATTTCGTTTCGTTTTCAAACCATTCCTTGGAATGCAACCACAAATTTCCGAGTCTGAACGATACGGAAATTTTGCACTATGCAAGCAAGGGTTGGAAACTGAATTATTTAGAATCCCTAGAAATTCATAAACACAAATATTGTGGATGTAACCTACTGAATGATCAACTGGATTTGGTCTATTCACCGATTTTTAAGGTCACATTGTCGCAAATAAACAAGGTACAGGTAAAAGTCATTAAGACAGGCCTCGGGTAGAATTAAGGGTATTTAAGAAGTGTTATTATTTCAGATTATTGTATTGTTTGATAATGTCCATATAGGACGAAACTGCAGTAACGTTGGTTACAAATAGAAGTGGTATAAAAACATAGAAAGTTTTATTTCTCATTTTTCATGCAGTTATTTTTCAAATAAAATAAGCATCACTCGTTTATTTTTATGCCATTACATTAGATAATCATATTTGATGAGTCTATCTTTCCACAACAATATTTATTCTTTGAGGTGATAACGTGATTTGTGAATGTCTGAAAATGATGGAAATGTACTCTTGATAACAAATGTATCACCAGTAATTTTAACAATAAGCATTCTTTGATTATCTGCGATCATAATATTTATTCATAATCATTTGGATGTTGATTTTTTCTCTTCACAAATGATCTGGGGTAGTCCAATTTTTATATTTTGTTATTGATAGCTAGTGGACCAGAAAAGCAGTAGTGTAAGAGTACAATTTTCTTGGTTGAAGTATCTCACAATTTTCAATATTATGTTGAGCTGTTAAGGCTGCCAGATCCACCTAGCTTTTTGGCATTTTCTTTATAGCATGTGAAATTGTAATTGTGTAGCAATTTATTAATTAGTCAAATAAGTTTAATTATCATTAATTTTTTGAAGTGGAGAAGAGTTTATATATAGCTTCGACTTAGGTTTATAAATTTTTTTAATTGTTGAATTGTTAATTCCTTCAACCTGTTGCACTCCTACGTGCAACCCTTAGAAGTATTCGAAAGACTTATGCGAGCTAGAGAAGACGCAGCCCTTACCTTTAACGTGTGATGCCATGCACGAGACCGGTGACCAAGCTGGGAATCGAACCCACGACCCTACGCTTGAGAGACAAATGCTCTACCAGGGCCCATGATTATGATTACAAAATTTACCTATTTCTTACATTAATATTGTTTGTGTTGTAATCAAAATTGGTAACACAAGGCTTGTATCAAATATAGTAGATATAAATTATGTCGCATTGCTATAAAGAATCGTTATTTTGAATGAATTTGTAAAAACTCACGATTGAGCCTTGTGGTGCTGTAGGTTTTACAGTTTTCTTACAGTTGAAAAGCAAATGCGCCACACAATTATCAATCAAGACATTCAAGACATATCATACAATATATTTTTAACAATATCAGATTTGTTTTTTCGAATAAACTTTAAGCAACAACTTTGTTTCTTTCCTATTCCCCGATACAATTTTTCAATGCAGCAATATTTCATCAGATCTTCCTTCCTATTCAACTTCTTCAAAGTTTCTTGACAGATTTTATGAGTTTTCAATCCACCATCTGAAAACTAAATAATAATGAAGAAAATCTATACAAGTTTTTTCACATTCAATCAATACTTAAGATACCTAACTGTTTTGTTTCCAAACCTCTGACTTGTGTAATAGACAATTCTACTTGGATATTCTACCTTATGGATTATGATTGCAATCCTAAAATGGAATTTGGGTGCTTTTTGATAAAGTGTATTCGTATTATAGGTAATCTATGCTTGCCTCAGAAACTGACTGTTTACTCTGTACAATTTACCATTTTCATGAGAATAAGAAAAAGTGCAATTTTTTTCATTTTGAACTATACAATCTGGGAAACGCTTTCGATTAACTTTGTGGTACTGTTTAGTTCCTTTGTGTATTATTGGAGGATGAATAATTTGGGTGCCATACATAAAAATATAATTATATTTCTGTGGTCCCATACCTCTTTTGCTTGACATCCAAACCTAATGAGAGTTATAGAACGGAAAGTAGCATTGACCTTCCAACACTCAATTTTCGTTATTTCTATCCATAGGTTCCAAATTGATGGAATTACTACCCATGAAATGAAAAAATGCCATAACAGAAGAGAATTTACAAATATATATATATATATATATATATATATATATATATCTATATATATATATATATATATATATATATATATATATATATATATATATATATATATATATATATATATATATATATATATATATATATATATATATATATATATATATATATATATATATATATATATATATATATATATATATATATATATATATATATATATATATATATATATATATTATACCTATAATAATCTGTTGTGAGATACTTTCAATACCCAGAATACAGTAAAAATTATAGACATGATCTCACAATAATTTGACACTGAATATTCACTGATTTTTTGCGTATTTCCCTTAAAAATTACCACATTTTCCAGAGCGTGTAATCTACCTGATAAATGATACCCTGAACAGAGACCTACTGGATATTCTCAAACATTTATTGGTCATTGCCATGCAAGGTATTACTTAAAAGTAGAATCTAGTCTCTTTCAAACACGATACTGGGTACCACCTATTCACTTATCTGCGGGAAACTCTGAGGAACGAAAAAAACAAATTTTAGATTTTTTGCAGATACGGGCTTATAATTGAGCAATAGAAAAAGAACCATTGCTTCGTAGATTAATTTCAATGATCATTTGAGGTTAGATATACATTAGTTTGAATAGAGATCATTCTTATTTTCTCAAATCGGCATTTCTCAAAAACAATATACCTATACTTACATCAAATGAAAAAGCATTGGAACAAAAAAAAATGCTTTATATGTTAAGTAAATATAACCTACTTTATACCACCAAGAACCTTTCATTCTTATATAAAACAGTATACACGAATATTTTCAAATAGTAAGTTTTTTTCTCCATGTAAATTCAAGTCAACTATCCATGAGAAAAAAGATTATTTTATTTCCTTTAAAAAGAAAAAATATTCGACGGCAGTGCCGTTGGGTCTGACAGGAAAACAAAGTTAGTCATTTGTCATCTAAATGAAAAGGCCTATTCGAATCTCGAGTAGATTTTGTATTTTTTCAAAATTCGAAATGGCTTGTTGTGTTGGAGACCAATACGAACATTCAAGATGGAGGACAAATTTTGTGATTCATGTCCGAATCCATCCATGATAGATATCCAGAATTATTTGGATAGGACACAGGAAAATTTGAAAATTCAAGTGTTGGCGGAAATGTGTCCTTTAATTAAATATAAGTAGAAAAGTTATTGGGTATAACCCTCAAAATGTTCTGCAACCGTAGACACGTGTTTCGAGCTTAAGCTCTCATCAGTACGGTAAAATCAAGTGCGAAGATGTACAACACTTGGATGTAAAAATAGAAACAAAGGAAGTCAACAACAGGAAGCCAACCACACATTTGTGGCTTCGGTTAGAAGACCTTGTGCTTACAAGGCAACAACTAACGTCGCCACGGAGGCAGCTATAGTTTCTATTTTTACATCCAAGTATTGTACATCTTCGCACTTGATTTTACCGTACTGATGAGAGCTTAAGCTCGAAACACGTGTCTACGGTTGCAGAACATTTTATATATTGCCCCTCGCTAAATCCATCCTTATTTGTATTTTCCTGGGTAGGATTGTCACGCTGGTAGCTATAGCTGCCTCCGTGGCGACGTTAGTTGTTGCCTTGTAAGCACAAATTTGTGGTTGGCTTCCTGTTGTTGACTTCCTTTGTTTCTATTTTTACATCCAAGTGTTGTACATCTTTTCTATTTATAGTGTTACTTCTGAAATTATGCAAACTATTTTAAACTTTTTTCAGAACTCTTCATGAATTCCCCAACGCATCGAAATGGATGATAACTTGGAAGTATTTTTTATTGAAAACAAAGACAATGTTCCAGGTGTTACTCTTCAAGTTTCTTGCACTCCTACTATTGAAATTGCAGTGAGGTAAGATATTAAATTTATGATACTCATAAAATTTACTTGTGAACATTTGGGCCAGATTATAATATTTTAAAATTTATATATTCATGATATATATATATATATATATATATATATATATATATATATATATAATGTGTTATAATAATAGTAATGTAATAATATCAATACTTCCTCATAAACACTCCTATGAGTGTTTTATCCAAGACACAGCCTGTGGAGGTAGAGAAGGAAATAGGTATTATTATCAAATAAACATATAATAAATGAACTTTATTGAACCGATTGCATTGATCCATTAGGCCATTGACCTAGGTCCTTCAGCCCATTATTATTATTATTTGCCGCAACAAGTATGTTCTCATAATTTTTCGAAAGTTCCCTGTTATTATCAAATATTATTTTAAGATTCCAAATAAGACTTGAACTAAGATCTCTGAATTTGATACTTTACTCAATTTTTGTAACCCCAACTAACCTCCAAAGTAAATTCTTATTGATACACCAAACTTATTACATATTTTATGCCGATATTGCGATTTTTTTGTGTTTAACTTCTCATCATCTGGTAAAAATTCTATTGTTTCAATGTTATTAGAAATAGTTTTTGATATAACGCACCTTATCTATTGATAATTTTAATATAAGTCAATGATAATTCTATTTCAGCTCACCTTCGAGTGCACCACTTCATCTGTAGACTCCCCCAGAAGTTTCAAAGGGACACATGAAGAAACATCAACAGATAGTGCAGGTAATAGGGGACAAATAAAAAGAGCAAGAAGAGATATCAAAACTAGACACAATTACAGGTTAGTTGAAATGATTTCATTGATTTCAATGCTTATTTTTATTATGCCTGTATCATACATGTTGGATGTTGAATACACTTAGAATCCGTTTAATATCAATTGAACTCTTCCATTCTACTGAAATATTTATTTCAGGTCTGATAAAGCCAACTTTTTACAAGAAAATTATCAAACTTTAATATAAATGACATATATGCGATAATTTCTATTCTTTCCAAATTGATATCACAGACACACTATTAATTATTTTTCTTTACATACAATTGACTGGTGACTGTACTCACTTTAACTGAACTGAGAAGTGAAAAAAAACAGCATTTGAAGTAGTTTGGAAATTGGTTTTGAGTTTTGTTTAATAATTTCCATAGAAGTATTTTATTTTATGTATTTTTATTTTTATATTTTCTCATATCATGTATTTTATATTTTCAGTGCATCCTGCTCAAAACTTCATCTTGAACTCAAACAAGCAAATTTAAAAAAATCCTTGGCCCAGGAAAAAGTAAAAGCTATGACAGTGAAAATCAATTGCCTGAAAAAAAGAGTCACAACCGTGAAGAAGATATTATCGACGTTTTGGAAAAATCCCTGACAGGTGTCCCGCTATCCTTGATAAAACGAACTGTATGGAAAAAAATTGAGAAAGAAATTCAGTGATGACCACTGTCCGTAACCATTTTCACAATACTTTATGGCTAGGTTTTTTCCCAGTGGAACCAAACTTCACAGAAATGATGTAGACCAGAGATGCGTATATAGAAATTTCCAAATATCTGCTGGTTCTAGTAGTGACATGTTATTTAATTTAGAAAGTGTTTCTTTTATTTTTTCGATGAATATCTCGATTTGTTGCTAGGTTGCTGAACTGTTTACCTATGTACAATCAGAATTGTGCAAGTATTTTGTTATATTATAGAATACTACTGTACACAATATTTTAAATAAACTATATTTGTAATTGAGGTTTTGAATTTTGTTACATCTTCGGATTTCTTTGTGAAAAATGAATCCATAAATTTACCACTCAAAAAAATATGTATTATAAACATTTAATTCCTTCATGCAATTCAACTAATCAAGCAAAATTCTGAAAATATTTGAAAAATTCACTTATTGATGGAATACATTGGAAATAGGAAAGGTATATGAAATATGCTCTCGTCTAGTAATTACTCAAATTACTATAGATCTCACTATCATCCTCTTTCCATCTCAACGATATAGATTCAGATCAAACGATCCTTTTTTCCTATGAATAAAAGTCTATGGAGTTCTATCGGCCATGTCGAATTTTTTGGCTTTCATCAGTACGGTGTAGCGAAGTGTGAGGATAAACAATTCATGATTATACGCAAAAACAGCAAACAAACGGAGTCAGAACCAGAAGCTTCTGTTGGGTGCGACCAAGTATTGCTTATTCTTTTACTTGGCTACGCCGTACTGATGAGAGCCAAAAAGCTCGAAACTTGTATCTTATACTTATATCCTCATAGCTTGATTAAACCATTAGATTAAAATATTTTTGAATGCTGTATACTGTTTTAGTCTGGATAGCATTATGATATTTTGAAAAATATAACCGAGATACTTCTGGATGAATCTTTCATAAACATATTTCAGAAACTTCAAATAGTGACCGACTTGAGACATAATTTTTTTCATGATATTCTTTTATTAGATGCATTTCTTGAATATAATCAGTTTCTTAACAAAACATCTCCTCCAAAATGCATTTTTCATATTCCATACAAATTTGTAAGCCTGACACCAGAGTACTATTAAATCAATTTTACTTAATGTCACGAATCATAAAAATCTTACTGACACCTACCCTATTATGAATGAAGCTGGTTGTGATCATACGCACTGAATCATGCTTCGAACTTTTCATAAGACTTTCGTTCCATTGAATTGGCATTCTAGAGTGAATATATATATATATATATATATATATATATATATATATATATATATATATTATGATTTCTATGGTACAACCCTGCATTTTGTTTGCAAGCCCGGCATAATATTGTTAAATTGTTGTTAAAATTGTTGTTGTTAAAATTGTTATTACCATCAACCGATTGCACTCTTACGCGCAACCTTTGGAAGTCTTCGAGAGACTTGTGTGAGCTTACCTTTTAACGTGTGATGCCATGCACGAGACCGGTGAATCGGTGGTTCCAACCCACGACCCCACGCTTGCGAGGCGCACGCTTTTACCAGCCGACCACCACGGCCCATATAATTGGCAACATTCTTCGTTCAGTAGTACCTTGACCATGAGTTTTCGCTACTTAAGGAGGGTCTGAGAACCCTGAACAATATTTTCTTTTGTCATAATTTTCATCGTCCGAATCAATCAAGAAATTTTCCAATTTACTACGCATTCTCAATCTAGATAGGGGGTAAAAATTTTCAAAACTGTATTATTTGATGGTTATATATTTTTAACTAATTTAAGGATTTTTCCGATTTTGTTTTTGCAAGTTTTTGCAACTTTTTTGAAAAGAGGAGAGGGAGCGAGCCCACCGACAGACATATATTTGGACGTAATTCTCCATGTATGAAATCATCATTTTTCCGAATTTCTACGCGTTCTCTATCAGCTTTCGAGGTGTAAAAGAGTGATTAAATTTTCGACAATTTCTTCTAAATTAATTTATTGTCATCGGAACTGAACCAGCATGTAGAATTTCAATTCCGTAGGATGAGAGGAAGTGGTTCTAATTCAGCTTGCACGATTTGTACCCATCTGACACTTACACAGATCAAGTTAAATAAAAGCTTTAAATTTTAATTAATGATTAATGAAAAAAAAAAAAAGAAATTGTGAAATTGGGTGAACAAGATCTGAAGAGAATAAAAAATTTTGGTTGACAAGTTATAATTCTAGTTCCTGCGAAAAGGAAAATCCTGCAATGTTCAGATAACATCTAGGGAGCCGACGAAAAGTGTGTTCTTGAATATCTGAACGCCGCGCCGTCTGCCACAGGGAACACCTCCCAACGCAGTGACTTCCGAAGCTTTGCCGTTCGTTGTAAGATCAAGTCCTGAAAAAAAGATGTTCGGGATGTCTCCAGAGTGACGATATATGGAAGTGAAGACTGATTTCGATACTCGATGGGTCAGTCCAACAGAACTCATCTTCGAGTTCTGTGGTCAGTCCCGATGGAACTGCTAACGGTGGAACAATTATTGATATTTCAGAAGAGCATCGTCCACGAAAATATCTATAAAACAACTTTTTTTTGCAACTCATGTACAGGGTGATTTCAAATGAGTGCGAACGTTTTTGGGGGGGGGGGGTGATTTCTTATCAGAAATCAAAGGGGGTGTTTCATGTAAACAAAAGCTCTTAGGCCGGTCCTTGAAAAGTTACAAGCTTCCAAAAAATAAGAAAAAAATTGTTTTTGGTTCATTCTCGAAATTGCTGAAGAGTTGAAAATATGGCATTTGTGGGCGTGTTCTACCAATAAGAGGGCTACCTATGAATACTTTTTTAATTCTGTTGTAATCTTGAAAAGTGGTGAAATATTTATTTATTTTTATTTATTTCCTACTTAATAATTTACTCATTTATTTATTTATTTATTTATTTATTTATTTATTTATTTATTTATTTATTTATTTATTTATTTATTTATTTATTTATTTATTTATTTATTTATTTATTTATTTATTTATTTATTTATTTATTTATTTATTTATTTATTTATTTATTTATTTATTTATTTATTTATTTATTTATTTATTTATTTATTTATTTATTTATTTATTTATTTATTTATTTATTTATTTATTTATTTATTTATTTATTTATTTATTTATTTATTTATTTATTTATTTATTTATTTATTTATTTATTTATTTATTTATTTATTTATTTATTTATTTATTTATTTATTTATTTATTTATTTATTTATTTATTTATTTATTTATTTATTTATTTATTTATTTATTTATTTATTTATTTATTTATTTATTTATTTATTTATTTATTTATTTATTTATTTATTTATTTATTTATTTATTTATTTATTTATTTATTTATTTATTTATTTATTTATTTATTTATTTATTTATTTATTTATTTATTTATTTATTTATTTATTTATTTATTTATTTATTTATTTATTTATTTATTTATTTATTTATTTATTTATTTATTTATTTATTTATTTATTTATTTATTTATTTATTTATTTATTTATTTATTTATTTATTTATTTATTTATTTATTTATTTATTTATTTATTTATTTATTTATTTATTTATTTATTTATTTATTTATTTATTTATTTATTTATTTATTTATTTATTTATTTATTTATTTATTTATTTATTTATTTATTTATTTATTTATTTATTTATTTATTTATTTATTTATTTATTTATTTATTTATTTATTTATTTATTTATTTATTTATTTATTTATTTATTTATTTATTTATTTATTTATTTATTTATTTATTTATTTATTTATTTATTTATTTATTTATTTATTTATTTATTTATTTATTTATTTATTTATTTATTTATTTATTTATTTATTTATTTATTTATTTATTTATTTATTTATTTATTTATTTATTTATTTATTTATTTATTTATTTATTTATTTATTTATTTATTTATTTATTTATTTATTTATTTATTTATTTATTTATTTATTTATTTATTTATTTATTTATTTATTTATTTATTTATTTATTTATTTATTTATTTATTTATTTATTTATTTATTTATTTATTTATTTATTTATTTATTTATTTATTTATTTATTTATTTATTTATTTATTTATTTATTTATTTATTTATTTATTTATTTATTTATTTATTTATTTATTTATTTATTTATTTATTTATTTATTTATTTATTTATTTATTTATTTATTTATTTATTTATTTATTTATTTATTTATTTATTTATTTATTTATTTATTTATTTATTTATTTATTTATTTATTTATTTATTTATTTATTTATTTATTTATTTATTTATTTATTTATTTATTTATTTATTTATTTATTTATTTATTTATTTATTTATTTATTTATTTATTTATTTATTTATTTATTTATTTATTTATTTATTTATTTATTTATTTATTTATTTATTTATTTATTTATTTATTTATTTATTTATTTATTTATTTATTTATTTATTTATTTATTTATTTATTTATTTATTTATTTATTTATTTATTTATTTATTTATTTATTTATTTATTTATTTATTTATTTATTTATTTATTTATTTATTTATTTATTTATTTATTTATTTATTTATTTATTTATTTATTTATTTATTTATTTATTTATTTATTTATTTATTTATTTATTTATTTATTCATTCATGTATTTATTTATTTATTTATTCATTCATGTATTTATTTATTTATTTATTTATTTATTTATTTATTTATTTATTTATTTATTTATTTATTTATTTATTTATTTATTTATTTATTTATTTATTTATTTATTTATTTATTTATTTATTTATTTATTTATTTATTTATTTATTTATTTATTTATTTATTTATTTATTTATTTATTTATTTATTTATTTATTTATTTATTTATTTATTTATTTATTTATTTATTTATTTATTTATTTATTTATTTATTTATTTATTTATTTATTTATTTATTTATTTATTTATTTATTTATTTATTTATTTATTTATTTATTTATTTATTTATTTATTTATTTATTTATTTATTTATTTATTTATTTATTTATTTATTTATTTATTTATTTATTTATTTATTTATTTATTTATTTATTTATTTATTTATTTATTTATTTATTTATTTATTTATTTATTTATTTATTTATTTATTTATTTATTTATTTATTTATTTATTTATTTATTTATTTATTTATTTATTTATTTATTTATTTATTTATTTATTTATTTATTTATTTATTTATTTATTTATTTATTTATTTATTTATTTATTTATTTATTTATTTATTTATTTATTTATTTATTTATTTATTTATTTATTTATTTATTTATTTATTTATTTATTTATTTATTTATTTATTTATTTATTTATTTATTTATTTATTTATTTATTTATTTATTTATTTATTTATTTATTTATTTATTTATTTATTTATTTATTTATTTATTTATTTATTTATTTATTTATTTATTTATTTATTTATTTATTTATTTATTTATTTATTTATTTATTTATTTATTTATTTATTTATTTATTTATTTATTTATTTATTTATTTATTTATTTATTTATTTATTTATTTATTTATTTATTTATTTATTTATTTATTTATTTATTTATTTATTTATTTATTTATTTATTTATTTATTTATTTATTTATTTATTTATTTATTCATTCATGTATTTATTTATTTATTCATTCATGTATTTATTTATTTATTTATTTATTTATTTATTTATTTATTTATTTATTTATTTATTTATTTATTTATTTATTTATTTATTTATTTATTTATTTATTTATTTATTTATTTATTTATTTATTTATTTATTTATTTATTTATTTATTTATTTATTTATTTATTTATTTATTTATTTATTTATTTATTTATTTATTTATTTATTTATTTATTTATTTATTTATTTATTTATTTATTTATTTATTTATTTATTTATTTATTTATTTATTTATTTATTTAT
>OX101811.2:46641521-46744021 GCA_944452925.2 Chrysolina oricalcia
ATCCTCATTTTGCGCCAAAATGCAGCGAAATAGGTGAAACATGACTGAAAACGGCCGAGCTGGTGGAAGCGGTCGAGTGGCAGGGTTGAGCAGGAGATGAAGAGTATTATTATCACGTAACCCGTTCATAAGAAGGATTCCCCTCATCTCCCGGACTCTCCCACCACTCGGCAGCTAACGCGGGCTCGGCCGTTTTAAGTCATGTTTGCATGCATTTTTCACCCATTTCGCACCATTGTAGAGCAAAATGAGGATATACGTTTTGTAGTGTTATACTTCTACTTCCATAATCTGTTCGAGAAATTGAAGTCGGGCCATGACTAGATCATCCAGGAATGCTGCAAAAAAATTGCAATTGTGACAAGACTAACGATCCGAAAGCGCCTGTTTTGTGCACACGTAAAGTAGACATGATTCAGTACTTTCATGAGAAAGGCCAATCCTACTTTTCAAAGTTGCGTCTCCCAAGATCGGATTCCAGCTTTCAGACGGCAAAAATAAACATTTGGATTGATTTCAAGTGTACGTTTCTGGACAACACTTTTTGTTCCACGCAGTAGGAGATTTGAGCCGGTTCTGGGCCTCCTCCCAAAAATGACGTCTTCGGAGTAAGGATAAACAGCAAATTTTATATAGAGGAGGAGGAGTATGTCGATTTTACCTAGAATCTAGGGGAAAACGTCGCATATCTCAAGAATTATCACCTATAAATAAACGTTAAAATGTTAAGATTTTTCCCTAGACCTAGGGAAAAACTTCACGAATTCTAAGGTTGGTCTAGAAATTATTGTTACCAAGCAGATAGGAGAATCTATTTGGCCTTGGGTTGATGTGCAAGTTTAGTTGGCTAGTTATGTAAGTGTATTCATCGATACTTAATGCAAAAGCGAATATAAAGTTGTTTTCGGCATTTCACAGTAGGATTGTAGGAATTTAGACTGTTAGGATCAAACGATGAGTGATACTTGTAATGTGTGGATATGATTTACAGTGTTTCTTGATATTTGGTATCAATAAAGAAGAAAGATTGAGCATTTCTCAAATGAATAAAGTTTTATGACCTGATGAAATATTTGCATTGGACGGTTCGTGGATGATATGAAATGGATTGATATTGTGCATGGTATCGGAAGGGGGTTAGAGTACGGAATTGATGTTATATGGGCTGTTGAGAGGTTGCAAGGATGGAGATATGATCAATATTGATTTGGCGTTGAATAAGAATTAGATTGTAGGATCAGCTAAAACCTAATACTGATATAATGAATATTGTTGAATCATGTATGGGTTTGCTTTAAAGTTTGATATATACCTAATAAAAAGCATGGAGTTGGAAAGTTAATCTGTTGAATGTTCAAAGGGATAAGATAATTGATGAATTGATCATTTTTGATCAGTGTATGGTTTCGATTTATAATATTCGTTGATACTTTACATATGAATATGAGCTGTATTATGCATTTCTCTAATGATTGGATGAATTAAATTGGAGTATTTCAATCATAAACATAATGCTGAATGTGTCTCTACGCTCACTGGTGAAAATATAAGTGCTGAAAGGAATCATAGTACAATATGGATAAAGTGACGTAGTTCAGTTCAGGAAAATTAAATTAATATTGGAAATTCTTCAATGCTCTCACTGATAAACTGGTTAATGCATTGATATTATAATGTGATAATGTGTTCGAATGTTAAATTGAGGTATCAGGAAAATATTTGAACCCCGCGTGTTATTTGCCAATTTTATACATCATTCGTTGGCAATCGGCAGGGGTTCGATAAACAGGAATGTTCGGGAATATGGAATTGTCATATACTTAAAATGTTTTTCCCAATATGCTTTCACTGATATAACACGTAGCTCAAAAACGCACGATTAGGTGATACGCATTAATATTGCAGATGTTGATAAGAAATATATAGAGTGTTTAGCGATAGCGAGGTATTCAACTCATTTCAGATATCTATGAATAATATACAGAATTGTCTCGCAGATATGTATATGTATTCAAAATAAGATGTAAACCGAGTATAAATAATCAGATATCCAGATTTACATTTTCAAAGGTGATTACGGTAATAAATTGAAATGGAAAGGAGGCATATTCATATTTAGATCAATCCGTATGAATAATGACATCTCACATATATTCTAGGAAGTGCACTTGGAGCAATTGAATCTCATTTGTTATTCTGATATAGGGATAGACAAAAATTACCAAACCTCTTCAATTGCAAAGAGAATGCAACTATACATCAAATATCAACGCCGTCGCTTGGGTAAGAGTTATTTCTTTCAGTTATTTTTATCAAGTATGTGATTAATATTTGAATTTTTCACCTATAAAGAATGTGACATAGCAAAACTCGTAAATTGATCGCTTCCTGTCGAAGTATTTGAACTATGACACTGAGGGCATCTCAAATGGAGATGATATAAAGAAATATTTCATACAGATGTATTTCAACTGAACGTTTACTTTATTCCATGTTCCAAAAAACATCATTGAAAAGTTAATTTTAATATAATTTCCAATGGTGAAAATAAACATAGAATAGTTACATCATGCTGAGTCTAGTCAATTGAAAATATGTGACACATGGTGTTTGAATTTATTCAACCCATTAGTGGACAAATGTTTCATTGGGATGATTGAAAAACCGGATTATCACCGTATTACACGTTAGAAAGTCGATCATATTGCACATTTTCACCACTCAAATCATAACCTGTAAATTATGTATTATTAGCGAAATGAAATATTTGATAAAAATATATTTCACACTTCAAATCAGTGGGTATGCGATATGTCATTATGGTTATATCCGTGGGCTTTCGATAATCTGGATAGACGTCTTGGTATGATGTTTTTTTTTTCTATCAACTCACTTTTATTGGTTTTAATTCAAATTACCAACTATCTAGATGGAATTTACTAAACACTAATTCGAAATAATATGGGAATAAATCAATGACATTGTGCAATTTTATGCAATATATCAATGTTAAGGTGAGAACATAAGAAATTCTCCTACCTAGGTTGGTGAACTGAAGACGTTTCTTCAAAATATATGTTATCGAACCTTCTATGAAGATTTTTTGGTTCATTTTTATGGCTGTGAAATATCGAATAAATAGCTTTATGTTTCTGTATGAAAAGTAATGCGCAATTAAACATAAAATGGATGTCTATCTATCTTGCAATTGGAATTCCTGGTCCTCTGGCAGTTCGGCCATCTGTCAAGCTGGCTGACTAGCCCTAAACTTCCTCTAAAATATGATATTTTGAAAAATAATTAATATTCATTCAGATAATATATAAATCAAAAATAAAATTTTAACATACGTGTTCTTCCAGTCTTTCGAGAAAGTAATAACATGAGGTAAAAATGATGTAAATAGAAAATGTATACAGTTGAAAACGAACAAGAAAATCAATTAATGCATTACCAAAATTAGTCCACTAGAAAAAATGTTACTAATCAATACTTGAACAAATTCAGATTTTGCACAAAATATTGTTTGTTCTTATTTCAAAATCCCAATTTTGGGGTACATTACATTAGATACACTTACTGAACTTACTTTCCGCTGAACTAATATCAAGAGAGGGCCAATAAGGTTTACGAAAATTACATCTAAGAGAATCTCTTTCCATACTGAATACATTCATTCAGACGACATTAGAATATGGATCATAAAGTGCCATACTTCAAATGAAAATGCCCTACAGCTACATGTCAACATACTTCAACCAAGATACATAGAAATCCTGGTGTGATCTCTTATAGCTGTGAAACCGTCATACAAAAGTGTTAAGGTACGGCCTACTTGATTCGTGATATTTTTACTGCGTTGATACCGTTTCACCTCTTTAGCACACAGATGGCGGCAAAATTACAGATTCATGATGACGCTTGGACAAGTTTCATGTTATGTAATTTTCAACATTGAATTTTATTTGTTGTGATATTTATTAACCATAATTTGTAAACATTCGAATTTCAATCAAATAATTATGACTCAGTACTTCGGAATGTTGGAAACTCGGTTATTTTCGACTTATACGCCATCCATCGACGAATGAAGCCAACGGTATCAGTGCAATTATAGTCTCAACAACTTTGTTGAAACAAAAGCGAATCGGTGATAACACCATGGTTTCTATACATCTTGACTTCAACATAACCTAAAGCAGTTTCTGTTTGAGTTCATTTTGACATTCTGTCATCAATTGTTGATTTTCTGTATGCTTCCTAATGAATCTAATCTTATATATTTGTCATTTTCCAATCGTTACTACTATATTCCCCCAGTTTTATGCCATTGCAAGTGGTTGAATAATTCGGATCATTATTATCTTTCGTGCGAAAATACTATAGATATAGTCTGCAAATGAAATATTTTTTTTTATTTTCACTGAAGAACTAAAAACCAAAATTCCCTAGACTCTTTGATTAAGTGGTAATTACACTAGTGTCTGGCACAAAATTTACAGCATATAGAATACCTAATTTTTAATATTGATACCTCAGAAAACTTCGAATATGATAAAATCCCCTGCTACCCCCAAAAGCTATACTTCATAGGTTGAAGTTCAATTTTCTATGTCTATTTAGGAACTTTGAAACATGTGATAAATTCACAATAAATGATGATCCTTTGACATAATTTTGAATGTGAAAACATATCCAGGGGTGATATCGTCATACCTACCAATATACTATTCAAATTGCGCAAGAAGTCCATATCATGAAGTGGAATGGAGAGTTATGTAGGAATATTGATGGAGTGGAGATAATTTGAGTTATTTCCTACTTTAAAATGTAAACTACTATTCTAGCATGAAATTTCTTATATTTTACAAGGTTATAAGGACAAAATGAATAAAACGGTGAGAAAAATTTAATTGTTCGTGGGTAAATTATTACCAATTAATAATAATAATTAAAAAAAACCCTCACAATTACTCTTAGAATGTACCCAAAGGCGGGTGGAGGTCGGTTATCAGTATTATTTGCCATAGGGCTTGTGATTCAATAACGTTGATAAATATTTCATTCCATTCCATAATTATCTTTGACATTTTTTCTTTCCTAACAGAATGAAGTTATGACTATTATTTCATGAAAATTTATCATGTTTTTCAATCTACCTCGTAGGTCGAAGAAAACAAAAAGTTGGTAAAAGCAGTTTCGTTTAGGGGTCATCAGCAATGACATTTTCTGAGAAGCTAATAATTAAAAAAAGTATTCCATAGATAGATACGTAGCGAACTTCATGACTAACAATATATGATGATTAACGAAAGATGCAGAAATAGTCAATCAGATATTCAACCCCAAAAGTTCATACTGAATTCGATTACGCATTTTCAATACAAATTAAAATATCATCATAGTGTATAATAATAATTTGTATAACCTCAAAGCTATAATATCACTAAGGGTACGTAACAAATTGCCTGTGGTATGATTTCTCGTCGTTTTCGGACTGATTTTGAATGGAATCAGACAATCTTGTGCAAGTTAAACGAGACGGTGACGTATACGTTCGCATAGGTATCGATATGTCCTCCCCCATCAATGCACCCGTTGTTAGCGGGGCGAATCGAGCTTCAATTACTGAAGAATTTTTCAATGATATTATTCATTTATTATCATCAAAGGTAAGACCTCATTAATCCTCAGCTCGCACAAGTTTCGACTTTTGAGGGCTGCAGTTCTTATGAGGACGACAGCTGATTAACGGAAAAAACAATTTTAACAATTTAACAAAATTTACCTTTCGAACGTTGGGTGGTGTATTGCGTTTTTCGGATCAATTCGATTTCTCGAGGAAGGTTTATTTTTTTGTATTAATTATATAGAGTAGTAATGGTTGATCACAGTTCAATCAACGAAAACCATTCATTCAGATACAGATAAATATTTTTTCAAAATGTAAATGATTGACATACAATGTTTCATATTTAAGCAAGGTACAAATAATTTTGTATATCTTGGTCAATAAATGTTATTAATGTATAAGTGTGTAGGTTCGACTGATTTTTTTAAGTACCTAATTGATATTGACGCTATTTCTATAGTGTTTTTTATATTGCTACGAATATTTTCTGATTGAGGATTGGATGTTGATTTTCACGCAATATCACTTGTTCTGTTACCAAATCCACCTATTTACAGCCCAAATTGGTATCCTGATCTGATTTTATGCTTGATTTTATATTTCAATATAATATATATATTAATTATATTTCAATATAATATATCAATATATTTCAATATATTTACAATATATTTCGAACTTCAGCATTTGTTGGATATTGATAATTTATAATAGATAATTCAAATTCTTTTACGATTACTACTTTTCACTGAGCTCTCTCTGAAGTAGGAATACCTATGAAAAAATCGTGGAAATTAAAATCTAGACAGGTGGATGAAGAATGTATTACTGCTAATAAATATAAGTAGGTGGTATAATATTCGCAATTCATCAAAAGTATTATGTTGTCATTTCAATGACTCTGCCGTATTTTTGAAACCCTAATATGATTAATAGGGGTTATGCACTAGTAAAGTTTTAGATTTCTACCTGAAGTAGTTCCTCGCTTGTTTAATGAGAATAAAGTGCTACATTGTATGCTCATTAAAAATATATCGCCAGGCAATATCTATTTTTTCATATTAAGCACCTATCTCTCACATTCCTTATATATCTCTCACACTGACTAGGTATACGTTAAAAGTCACACGTCATTGAAATCCAAGAATGTATTTTTGTATTTATCCCTAATAATTCTACAAAATTCAATCATGCACTGTTATTAATATATCTGCAAAGATAATCACAGCAAGACTGATTGTAATTGATTTTGTGGGACTATTTCATGAATTTCTTTTTTAGAGACTGATAAATGAGTTTAACAAATGGCATATTTATCAGTTATACCGAGACTTTTACTCGGGTAAAAATATGACTAGAATCAAAATTATGACGATCATTATCCTATATTTTTATCAATCTTGAAGCGTGTTCTGCCAAAGTTTTAGTTGAAAACGAATCCCTTCGTATTTTGATGACATTTTAAGTACAATTCTAACTTCCACAATAGCTCGGATTATCTAACGTTCATAAAAAGAGATATTACAGATCACTTGAAGAAACTACTGTGTTAGCGAAATGTATGTCGTGATATGCAAAAGATTGTGAAGATCGAATCGTTCTCCATGTAGTTTGTACTATTACAAATATGTATGACAGCTCACGATTGATTTTTAATTACCATCAGTACTTATGCGGTTAGTTCCCCCAGTACCATCAGTACAGTATGGTGGTCAAACTCGAGTTTCTATCGTAGTCTCTTTATATTAGATTCATTTAGCATCCATAACTCTATTGGCTATTCATTACTAGATGAGGGTGAGGTGCTAAGAGTCTATATAAATCACGTATTAGGGCATTAATATTATATATTTGTCGAAAGGGGGAATATTTGAACTAACTATTATATTTCAGCTATGTTTCAAAATTATTTTCCAATTTTTGCTAAAAGTATGACAGCCATGACTATGTCATATTTCTACGAATATTGTCCTCCCCATTGAAAGTTGACGACTTGCGATAACATCCGTTCTCATTTCTCCATGATATTTGCATAGCCAACTTAAATTATTGGCATACAATGTAAAATTTGTATTTGTCAATATGAGACCCATAATAACAAATTGATGATTTTCTGTATTTTATTTTAATATATTGAAAATTAGTACAAACGAGTTCATGGTTGAATTTAGTGGACCACTCAGGTATCATTTTATGGAAGTCATGGAGTTGATATTGGTCAATACATATAGAAACATGAAACGAATTTCAAACCTATGTATGAGAGAACACATAAGTTTGGTCTTTCTTATTTGGTATACGATGACACTTCACACAGTCTGCTAGCAAATTTCAATTTATTACGTTTTTCTCCATATATGTTAAGAGCTTTCGCTGCTAATCTTGAAAGGTGAATTGATCTATAAAAAATTGTGTAAACGGTACATGTACTAAACATATATTGAGGCAAAAATTCACTGATATTTGTGAGCTTTCAATAACGTGTACTGTTGAACCAGGCCACTTTGGTCTCTGAGTTGCCTAAATGAGAAACAGGGGAGGTAACTGCGATATAAAGATCGAGCACGATTTTTCATTAGAAAGGCATAAAGAAGGAAAGGGTTAGCCTAGTGCCAAGCTGTTCTGGTTGCGCTATAGCAATCATCCAATATTACAATCAAACTATATCACCTATAAAGTAATGGTATCCACTATATATCTCAGATGACAATTATGTGATATGTGTAGCATATATTTCCTCAATTATCGAATGTATAAGCTTTCAAGTTAACGAAATTAATTTATCAATTAAGTGCGAATTATCCTTCTCATTCATATGTTTCAAATAACGGGTTCTTCTTATTGGTTTCACTATACTAGACTATGCACCCGTTCCATAACCATGATGCTTTCCATATTACCTGTTATCCTGAGTATTTATGCTAAGTTCCTAGCACAACTCCCAAAAAACTGCAAACTGTATTCAAACTGGAAACTATTCCATTACTTATCCATTTAAAAAGAATTGGGAGAAGCTAAGGCATTTTTTCGCCACTCGTAGTATATCAATTCTGTGGAAGGTATTGCAGTATGCTTTATCACCAATAATAATTTCGCCATTAAGTGAAAATTTTACTTAAATTAGCGAATATCATGGGCAATTTCTGGAATGACGTCAAGTTTACTAGATGTATCTATAGACCCCCAGGTCCTACTTGACTCGAATTACTTTTGCATTTGCTTTTGATATGAAATAGGTATCTTACTATACTTTACCTCTATTTAAAAGAGAATGTGAGTAGTATTGCCAATTTCCATTTGGAATTGGGATTATTTCTCTAGATTTCGAACAAAAAACAAACAAAAAAATTTGGACTATAACAGTTTTATCAGAGAGCCAGACTTTGAAACAAGATGTTTCCGGCATTTCGGGCGACAAAGATAAATCACTCAAAATCGAATGAAAATCCGTTAAATCATTCAGTCTGTCAAATTTATGAAGAAAATGAATCACAAACTGATATTAAATCAATTCGCATTGACAGAACTGTAAAATTTTGAATTTTTGAACCAGTCCACCACATAATCCCAATGCATTTTCAATCACTTTTATTGTTCTTAAAAACCCTTTTTGATTTTTGTTTACACTCATTTCACGGCAAGCTTGCCTCAACCTACCATGCGAATTTTGACTACTTCGATATCACATACAAACCACCCTATAATTTTGAATGTCTGCATCATCTTGCTGAATGTACATTTCCAGTCATAATTTGCATCGAATAATTCTTGATCATGGGAATCAACTAAAATACCACACAATTAGTTTTTTTCTGTAATATTATTTCTAACATTTATCAATCAAGTATGGATCTGCAATTTCCAACACATAGTATCATGGTGGTAACAAACGTAGCCTCATTTGTGAATATATATTTTCTCAGAATATCATTCAAACATGTTCCATAGCCAAGAAGCAATAGTCTAATTCTTTTTACTCATCTCTTTCAATCATTGTACTCATTATCTATGTGATTGAATGATTATATTTTATAAAGGCACAAAGATCTTCTATGTTTTCTTTAATTCACATTAAATTGAATGGTTGAGAATGATTTGAAGCTAAGATATTGTCACCACTATTATAATATCTTCTATTTCTACTGGCATAACCAACTATGGGGATTTTCCTGGGTTGACTAAAAAGTGCTTTTACAGATGCTGGTGTAAAATTCCATATGATGAGTTTCGTTGAATTGTTTTCAACTTTTCCGCTACTTGTAGCCTAGATTCCAAAAAAAAAATAATAATTTAAATTTTGCCTCTCAAGTACAAGTGACATATTGTTCATATTTCTTGAAAAAATTTCTTTCAAACTGTCATTCAATTATCCCGTATTTATATACATATGGTTAAACGTTACAACAAGAACGTGATTTTTCACTTTGTAATAAGTCGAGTATGGATTAATCATAATAACTTATACCCATGAGAGATAATTGAAAAAATGCGTTAGCGTTGGAATCGACCATCAACAAAATTATAACTACCAATTACTATGAACGAAAAAGTGTTTGGACTATGGATTCAAGTCACAACGTTTCAACTGGCTAGTATCTCTAGTCGTTATCAAGTGAATCACAAAGCGGAAAGTTGAGGTGAACATCCATCGGAAAACAACTACTTCCCCCTACGAATATTGTATGACATCTGACTTCCATCCAATCCTTGGTTATCCGTCTGTTGTGAGTGACAATATTTACGAAATGTTCAGAATTTATATCCAATTTAGCAGGTAATAAGACCTATTATCTTAGTCATTGTTCCATTGTACCAATTACCAATTTCACTACTCCATGATGCTTGTTTCACCGTCCGAATATTCATAAATCAATAATTTTTAAACACCTGCCATAGTTTTGATCTATTACTGTTGCTTATAATTTAAATCTGTGATATCTATAATATAATATATTCTCATACAATTTTCTAAAATCGTATATCAATCACATAATCGAAATTAGTAATTGGTACAATAGAACAATGACTAAGATAATAGGTCTTATTACCTGCTAAATTGGATATAAATTCTGAACATTTCGTAAATATTGTCACTCACAACAGACGGATAACCAAGGATTGGATGGAAGTCAGATGTCATACAATATTCGTAGGGGGAAGTAGTTGTTTTCCGATGGATGTTCACCTCAACTTTCCGCTTTGTGATTCACTTGATAACGACTAGAGATACTAGCCAGTTGAAACGTTGTGACTTGAATCCATAGTCCAAACACTTTTTCGTTCATAGTAATTGGTAGTTATAATTTTGTTGATGGTCGATTCCAACGCTAACGCATTTTTTCAATTATCTCTCATGGGTATAAGTTATTATGATTAATCCATACTCGACTTATTACAAAGTGAAAAATCACGTTCTTGTTGTAACGTTTAACCATATGTATATAAATACGGGATAATTGAATGACAGTTTGAAAGAAATTTTTTCAAGAAATATGAACAATATGTCACTTGTACTTGAGAGGCAAAATTTAAATTATTATTTTTTTTTTGGAATCTAGGCTACAAGTAGCGGAAAAGTTGAAAACAATTCAACGAAACTCATCATATGGAATTTTACACCAGCATCTGTAAAAGCACTTTTTAGTCAACCCAGGAAAATCCCCATAGTTGGTTATGCCAGTAGAAATAGAAGATATTATAATAGTGGTGACAATATCTTAGCTTCAAATCATTCTCAACCATTCAATTTAATGTGAATTAAAGAAAACATAGAAGATCTTTGTGCCTTTATAAAATATAATCATTCAATCACATAGATAATGAGTACAATGATTGAAAGAGATGAGTAAAAAGAATTAGACTATTGCTTCTTGGCTATGGAACATGTTTGAATGATATTCTGAGAAAATATATATTCACAAATGAGGCTACGTTTGTTACCACCATGATACTATGTGTTGGAAATTGCAGATCCATACTTGATTGATAAATGTTAGAAATAATATTACAGAAAAAAACTAATTGTGTGGTATTTTAGTTGATTCCCATGATCAAGAATTATTCGATGCAAATTATGACTGGAAATGTACATTCAGCAAGATGATGCAGACATTCAAAATTATAGGGTGGTTTGTATGTGATATCGAAGTAGTCAAAATTCGCATGGTAGGTTGAGGCAAGCTTGCCGTGAAATGAGTGTAAACAAAAATCAAAAAGGGTTTTTAAGAACAATAAAAGTGATTGAAAATGCATTGGGATTATGTGGTGGACTGGTTCAAAAATTCAAAATTTTACAGTTCTGTCAATGCGAATTGATTTAATATCAGTTTGTGATTCATTTTCTTCATAAATTTGACAGACTGAATGATTTAACGGATTTTCATTCGATTTTGAGTGATTTATCTTTGTCGCCCGAAATGCCGGAAACATCTTGTTTCAAAGTCTGGCTCTCTGATAAAACTGTTATAGTCCAAATTTTTTTGTTTGTTTTTTGTTCGAAATCTAGAGAAATAATCCCAATTCCAAATGGAAATTGGCAATACTACTCACATTCTCTTTTAAATAGAGGTAAAGTATAGTAAGATACCTATTTCATATCAAAAGCAAATGCAAAAGTAATTCGAGTCAAGTAGGACCTGGGGGTCTATAGATACATCTAGTAAACTTGACGTCATTCCAGAAATTGCCCATGATATTCGCTAATTTAAGTAAAATTTTCACTTAATGGCGAAATTATTATTGGTGATAAAGCATACTGCAATACCTTCCACAGAATTGATATACTACGAGTGGCGAAAAAATGCTTTAGCTTCTCCCAATTCTTTTTAAATGGATAAGTAATGGAATAGTTTCCAGTTTGAATACAGTTTGCAGTTTTTTGGGAGTTGTGCTAGGAACTTAGCATAAATACTCAGGATAACAGGTAATATGGAAAGCATCATGGTTATGGAACGGGTGCATAGTCTAGTATAGTGAAACCAATAAGAAGAACCCGTTATTTGAAACATATGAATGAGAAGGATAATTCGCACTTAATTGATAAATTAATTTCGTTAACTTGAAAGCTTATACATTCGATAATTGAGGAAATATATGCTACACATATCACATAATTGTCATCTGAGATATATAGTGGATACCATTACTTTATAGGTGATATAGTTTGATTGTAATATTGGATGATTGCTATAGCGCAACCAGAACAGCTTGGCACTAGGCTAACCCTTTCCTTCTTTATGCCTTTCTAATGAAAAATCGTGCTCGATCTTTATATCGCAGTTACCTCCCCTGTTTCTCATTTAGGCAACTCAGAGACCAAAGTGGCCTGGTTCAACAGTACACGTTATTGAAAGCTCACAAATATCAGTGAATTTTTGCCTCAATATATGTTTAGTACATGTACCGTTTACACAATTTTTTATAGATCAATTCACCTTTCAAGATTAGCAGCGAAAGCTCTTAACATATATGGAGAAAAACGTAATAAATTGAAATTTGCTAGCAGACTGTGTGAAGTGTCATCGTATACCAAATAAGAAAGACCAAACTTATGTGTTCTCTCATACATAGGTTTGAAATTCGTTTCATGTTTCTATATGTATTGACCAATATCAACTCCATGACTTCCATAAAATGATACCTGAGTGGTCCACTAAATTCAACCATGAACTCGTTTGTACTAATTTTCAATATATTAAAATAAAATACAGAAAATCATCAATTTGTTATTATGGGTCTCATATTGACAAATACAAATTTTACATTGTATGCCAATAATTTAAGTTGGCTATGCAAATATCATGGAGAAATGAGAACGGATGTTATCGCAAGTCGTCAACTTTCAATGGGGAGGACAATATTCGTAGAAATATGACATAGTCATGGCTGTCATACTTTTAGCAAAAATTGGAAAATAATTTTGAAACATAGCTGAAATATAATAGTTAGTTCAAATATTCCCCCTTTCGACAAATATATAATATTAATGCCCTAATACGTGATTTATATAGACTCTTAGCACCTCACCCTCATCTAGTAATGAATAGCCAATAGAGTTATGGATGCTAAATGAATCTAATATAAAGAGACTACGATAGAAACTCGAGTTTGACCACCATACTGTACTGATGGTACTGGGGGAACTAACCGCATAAGTACTGATGGTAATTAAAAATCAATCGTGAGCTGTCATACATATTTGTAATAGTACAAACTACATGGAGAACGATTCGATCTTCACAATCTTTTGCATATCACGACATACATTTCGCTAACACAGTAGTTTCTTCAAGTGATCTGTAATATCTCTTTTTATGAACGTTAGATAATCCGAGCTATTGTGGAAGTTAGAATTGTACTTAAAATGTCATCAAAATACGAAGGGATTCGTTTTCAACTAAAACTTTGGCAGAACACGCTTCAAGATTGATAAAAATATAGGATAATGATCGTCATAATTTTGATTCTAGTCATATTTTTACCCGAGTAAAAGTCTCGGTATAACTGATAAATATGCCATTTGTTAAACTCATTTATCAGTCTCTAAAAAAGAAATTCATGAAATAGTCCCACAAAATCGATTACAATCAGTCTTGCTGTGATTATCTTTGCAGATATATTAATAACAGTGCATGATTGAATTTTGTAGAATTATTAGGGATAAATACAAAAATACATTCTTGGATTTCAATGACGTGTGACTTTTAACGTATACCTAGTCAGTGTGAGAGATATATAAGGAATGTGAGAGATAGGTGCTTAATATGAAAAAATAGATATTGCCTGGCGATATATTTTTAATGAGCATACAATGTAGCACTTTATTCTCATTAAACAAGCGAGGAACTACTTCAGGTAGAAATCTAAAACTTTACTAGTGCATAACCCCTATTAATCATATTAGGGTTTCAAAAATACGGCAGAGTCATTGAAATGACAACATAATACTTTTGATGAATTGCGAATATTATACCACCTACTTATATTTATTAGCAGTAATACATTCTTCATCCACCTGTCTAGATTTTAATTTCCACGATTTTTTCATAGGTATTCCTACTTCAGAGAGAGCTCAGTGAAAAGTAGTAATCGTAAAAGAATTTGAATTATCTATTATAAATTATCAATATCCAACAAATGCTGAAGTTCGAAATATATTGTAAATATATTGAAATATATTGATATATATTATATTGAAATATAATTAATATATATATTATATTGAAATATAAAATCAAGCATAAAATCAGATCAGGATACCAATTTGGGCTGTAAATAGGTGGATTTGGTAACAGAACAAGTGATATTGCGTGAAAATCAACATCCAATCCTCAATCAGAAAATATTCGTAGCAATATAAAAAACACTATAGAAATAGCGTCAATATCAATTAGGTACTTAAAAAAATCAGTCGAACCTACACACTTATACATTAATAACATTTATTGACCAAGATATACAAAATTATTTGTACCTTGCTTAAATATGAAACATTGTATGTCAATCATTTACATTTTGAAAAAATATTTATCTGTATCTGAATGAATGGTTTTCGTTGATTGAACTGTGATCAACCATTACTACTCTATATAATTAATACAAAAAAATAAACCTTCCTCGAGAAATCGAATTGATCCGAAAAACGCAATACACCACCCAACGTTCGAAAGGTAAATTTTGTTAAATTGTTAAAATTGTTTTTTCCGTTAATCAGCTGTCGTCCTCATAAGAACTGCAGCCCTCAAAAGTCGAAACTTGTGCGAGCTGAGGATTAATGAGGTCTTACCTTTGATGATAATAAATGAATAATATCATTGAAAAATTCTTCAGTAATTGAAGCTCGATTCGCCCCGCTAACAACGGGTGCATTGATGGGGGAGGACATATCGATACCTATGCGAACGTATACGTCACCGTCTCGTTTAACTTGCACAAGATTGTCTGATTCCATTCAAAATCAGTCCGAAAACGACGAGAAATCATACCACAGGCAATTTGTTACGTACCCTTAGTGATATTATAGCTTTGAGGTTATACAAATTATTATTATACACTATGATGATATTTTAATTTGTATTGAAAATGCGTAATCGAATTCAGTATGAACTTTTGGGGTTGAATATCTGATTGACTATTTCTGCATCTTTCGTTAATCATCATATATTGTTAGTCATGAAGTTCGCTACGTATCTATCTATGGAATACTTTTTTTAATTATTAGCTTCTCAGAAAATGTCATTGCTGATGACCCCTAAACGAAACTGCTTTTACCAACTTTTTGTTTTCTTCGACCTACGAGGTAGATTGAAAAACATGATAAATTTTCATGAAATAATAGTCATAACTTCATTCTGTTAGGAAAGAAAAAATGTCAAAGATAATTATGGAATGGAATGAAATATTTATCAACGTTATTGAATCACAAGCCCTATGGCAAATAATACTGATAACCGACCTCCACCCGCCTTTGGGTACATTCTAAGAGTAATTGTGAGGGTTTTTTTTAATTATTATTATTAATTGGTAATAATTTACCCACGAACAATTAAATTTTTCTCACCGTTTTATTCATTTTGTCCTTATAACCTTGTAAAATATAAGAAATTTCATGCTAGAATAGTAGTTTACATTTTAAAGTAGGAAATAACTCAAATTATCTCCACTCCATCAATATTCCTACATAACTCTCCATTCCACTTCATGATATGGACTTCTTGCGCAATTTGAATAGTATATTGGTAGGTATGACGATATCACCCCTGGATATGTTTTCACATTCAAAATTATGTCAAAGGATCATCATTTATTGTGAATTTATCACATGTTTCAAAGTTCCTAAATAGACATAGAAAATTGAACTTCAACCTATGAAGTATAGCTTTTGGGGGTAGCAGGGGATTTTATCATATTCGAAGTTTTCTGAGGTATCAATATTAAAAATTAGGTATTCTATATGCTGTAAATTTTGTGCCAGACACTAGTGTAATTACCACTTAATCAAAGAGTCTAGGGAATTTTGGTTTTTAGTTCTTCAGTGAAAATAAAAAAAAATATTTCATTTGCAGACTATATCTATAGTATTTTCGCACGAAAGATAATAATGATCCGAATTATTCAACCACTTGCAATGGCATAAAACTGGGGGAATATAGTAGTAACGATTGGAAAATGACAAATATATAAGATTAGATTCATTAGGAAGCATACAGAAAATCAACAATTGATGACAGAATGTCAAAATGAACTCAAACAGAAACTGCTTTAGGTTATGTTGAAGTCAAGATGTATAGAAACCATGGTGTTATCACCGATTCGCTTTTGTTTCAACAAAGTTGTTGAGACTATAATTGCACTGATACCGTTGGCTTCATTCGTCGATGGATGGCGTATAAGTCGAAAATAACCGAGTTTCCAACATTCCGAAGTACTGAGTCATAATTATTTGATTGAAATTCGAATGTTTACAAATTATGGTTAATAAATATCACAACAAATAAAATTCAATGTTGAAAATTACATAACATGAAACTTGTCCAAGCGTCATCATGAATCTGTAATTTTGCCGCCATCTGTGTGCTAAAGAGGTGAAACGGTATCAACGCAGTAAAAATATCACGAATCAAGTAGGCCGTACCTTAACACTTTTGTATGACGGTTTCACAGCTATAAGAGATCACACCAGGATTTCTATGTATCTTGGTTGAAGTATGTTGACATGTAGCTGTAGGGCATTTTCATTTGAAGTATGGCACTTTATGATCCATATTCTAATGTCGTCTGAATGAATGTATTCAGTATGGAAAGAGATACTCTTAGATGTAATTTTCGTAAACCTTATTGGCCCTCTCTTGATATTAGTTCAGCGGAAAGTAAGTTCAGTAAGTGTATCTAATGTAATGTACCCCAAAATTGGGATTTTGAAATAAGAACAAACAATATTTTGTGCAAAATCTGAATTTGTTCAAGTATTGATTAGTAACATTTTTTCTAGTGGACTAATTTTGGTAATGCATTAATTGATTTTCTTGTTCGTTTTCAACTGTATACATTTTCTATTTACATCATTTTTACCTCATGTTATTACTTTCTCGAAAGACTGGAAGAACACGTATGTTAAAATTTTATTTTTGATTTATATATTATCTGAATGAATATTAATTATTTTTCAAAATATCATATTTTAGAGGAAGTTTAGGGCTAGTCAGCCAGCTTGACAGATGGCCGAACTGCCAGAGGACCAGGAATTCCAATTGCAAGATAGATAGACATCCATTTTATGTTTAATTGCGCATTACTTTTCATACAGAAACATAAAGCTATTTATTCGATATTTCACAGCCATAAAAATGAACCAAAAAATCTTCATAGAAGGTTCGATAACATATATTTTGAAGAAACGTCTTCAGTTCACCAACCTAGGTAGGAGAATTTCTTATGTTCTCACCTTAACATTGATATATTGCATAAAATTGCACAATGTCATTGATTTATTCCCATATTATTTCGAATTAGTGTTTAGTAAATTCCATCTAGATAGTTGGTAATTTGAATTAAAACCAATAAAAGTGAGTTGATAGAAAAAAAAAACATCATACCAAGACGTCTATCCAGATTATCGAAAGCCCACGGATATAACCATAATGACATATCGCATACCCACTGATTTGAAGTGTGAAATATATTTTTATCAAATATTTCATTTCGCTAATAATACATAATTTACAGGTTATGATTTGAGTGGTGAAAATGTGCAATATGATCGACTTTCTAACGTGTAATACGGTGATAATCCGGTTTTTCAATCATCCCAATGAAACATTTGTCCACTAATGGGTTGAATAAATTCAAACACCATGTGTCACATATTTTCAATTGACTAGACTCAGCATGATGTAACTATTCTATGTTTATTTTCACCATTGGAAATTATATTAAAATTAACTTTTCAATGATGTTTTTTGGAACATGGAATAAAGTAAACGTTCAGTTGAAATACATCTGTATGAAATATTTCTTTATATCATCTCCATTTGAGATGCCCTCAGTGTCATAGTTCAAATACTTCGACAGGAAGCGATCAATTTACGAGTTTTGCTATGTCACATTCTTTATAGGTGAAAAATTCAAATATTAATCACATACTTGATAAAAATAACTGAAAGAAATAACTCTTACCCAAGCGACGGCGTTGATATTTGATGTATAGTTGCATTCTCTTTGCAATTGAAGAGGTTTGGTAATTTTTGTCTATCCCTATATCAGAATAACAAATGAGATTCAATTGCTCCAAGTGCACTTCCTAGAATATATGTGAGATGTCATTATTCATACGGATTGATCTAAATATGAATATGCCTCCTTTCCATTTCAATTTATTACCGTAATCACCTTTGAAAATGTAAATCTGGATATCTGATTATTTATACTCGGTTTACATCTTATTTTGAATACATATACATATCTGCGAGACAATTCTGTATATTATTCATAGATATCTGAAATGAGTTGAATACCTCGCTATCGCTAAACACTCTATATATTTCTTATCAACATCTGCAATATTAATGCGTATCACCTAATCGTGCGTTTTTGAGCTACGTGTTATATCAGTGAAAGCATATTGGGAAAAACATTTTAAGTATATGACAATTCCATATTCCCGAACATTCCTGTTTATCGAACCCCTGCCGATTGCCAACGAATGATGTATAAAATTGGCAAATAACACGCGGGGTTCAAATATTTTCCTGATACCTCAATTTAACATTCGAACACATTATCACATTATAATATCAATGCATTAACCAGTTTATCAGTGAGAGCATTGAAGAATTTCCAATATTAATTTAATTTTCCTGAACTGAACTACGTCACTTTATCCATATTCTACTATGATTCCTTTCAGCACTTATATTTTCACCAGTGAGCGTAGAGACACATTCAGCATTATGTTTATGATTGAAATACTCCAATTTAATTCATCCAATCATTAGAGAAATGCATAATACAGCTCATATTCATATGTAAAGTATCAACGAATATTATAAATCGAAACCATACACTGATCAAAAATGATCAATTCATCAATTATCTTATCCCTTTGAACATTCAACAGATTAACTTTCCAACTCCATGCTTTTTATTAGGTATATATCAAACTTTAAAGCAAACCCATACATGATTCAACAATATTCATTATATCAGTATTAGGTTTTAGCTGATCCTACAATCTAATTCTTATTCAACGCCAAATCAATATTGATCATATCTCCATCCTTGCAACCTCTCAACAGCCCATATAACATCAATTCCGTACTCTAACACCCTTCCGATACCATGCACAATATCAATCCATTTCATATCATCCACGAACCGTCCAATGCAAATATTTCATCAGGTCATAAAACTTTATTCATTTGAGAAATGCTCAATCTTTCTTCTTTATTGATACCAAATATCAAGAAACACTGTAAATCATATCCACACATTACAAGTATCACTCATCGTTTGATCCTAACAGTCTAAATTCCTACAATCCTACTGTGAAATGCCGAAAACAACTTTATATTCGCTTTTGCATTAAGTATCGATGAATACACTTACATAACTAGCCAACTAAACTTGCACATCAACCCAAGGCCAAATAGATTCTCCTATCTGCTTGGTAACAATAATTTCTAGACCAACCTTAGAATTCGTGAAGTTTTTCCCTAGGTCTAGGGAAAAATCTTAACATTTTAACGTTTATTTATAGGTGATAATTCTTGAGATATGCGACGTTTTCCCCTAGATTCTAGGTAAAATCGACATACTCCTCCTCCTCTATATAAAATTTGCTGTTTATCCTTACTCCGAAGACGTCATTTTTGGGAGGAGGCCCAGAACCGGCTCAAATCTCCTACTGATTTGTTTTAATTTTCTTCAAATTGTATTTTTTAATTGTTTTAAAATTGTTTTTTTCCGAAAACCAGCTGTCATCCCCTTACGAACGGCAGCCCTCAGAAGTCGAAACTTCTGCGAGCCAAGGACTAACGAGGTCTTACCTTTTTACGTGCACTTTCTTGGGCCACCAGAAAAAATTCTACAGTCGCTATGTAATCCAGTAACCTTGTCATGAAAAGCATAGTCCTAAGTGGCATCAAATGGTGGTAGTGAGTTTCTTTTTTTTTGTATGGGATGTGACTGAGGTGACAAACCCAAGTTTTCGACCTCGGCAGCCCCCCGGATCACTTTTGAAAATCCCAAAAACTGTTAAATTTTTACACTTTTTTTGTTTTTGTCCCATTTTAACCTTTAACCATAAAGGGGCATGCTTTTGATAAAGACCCATATATTGTTGTGAAAAGATGAAATGAATTTTATGTGAATTGGAAAGATATAAATAACCTTATAAGTTTACCTGTTTTATTTCTTTTTCTTCTTTCTTTCTGGTTCAATTACTCTTCAATTCATGTTTTTTATCTGGAGCACAAAGAACTTCTTTTCTCAGTTTGAATCCTACATGTATTTGATTATTAACTAATTTGGAATTTCGTGATAGAGTCAAAATTGTTTATTCTAAAATTAACAGACCTCCGGAATACAGTTTGAAGGGATGTTGGGAAGTGTCAAAACGAAAGTCAAGTCGACAGTATTTTGAAATTGAGCGAATAGAAATGATATTGAGAGAAAAATGATTTCAAACTGATATTTGTAAATAATAAACAGTCAGAATATGTGGTAGAAATATATATCAAGCTTGAGAAAAGAGTGAACAGTTGAATAAAAATTTGTGACTGGCTGAAATGTGAAAAAAATTCGAAGACCAGTTGCCAGGGAAAAGAGAAAATAAGTGGGATCGAAATTTTTGAAACGAGATGTGAAAATTTTGAAACTGAATGAATTGAAAAGGAAGCAGAAATAAATGGAATAGAAAGCAGCAAACGTTTGTAGGAGATAAATCATAGATCAAGAAAAATAAGCAGTACCCATATTAAATACAATAATTGATCAAAGAGAAAAAGTACGTACCAGAGAACAATCCCATACCAAATACAGCCAGTATATAGAAGAAAGTACAAGGTATTTATAAACTATTTGATTATGTATGCAGAAATGGGCCGATTCCAGTAGCAGAGTTGCAGCCAACAGTTTTCAATCAGTATTTGACCATATTAGAACTTTCCCATTAGTATCCACAAACTTTATTCAAACTGTGTGAATTTTCTGAAACTAATGCCATCTTATGGACAATTGCGGAAACTGAAAAGACTTTTTCAATAGAATATAACTTTTTATAAAAATATAGGACGCTAGGTTGAGTTATTTGGAATAAACTTAGAAATTTTAGAATTTTAGATAGATTTAACTAATAATAATAACTGAAAAAAATAAGAATTCAGTTTGGAAACATTTATTTGTGCGCCGGTATTTTTAGGATTTTAATTTCTCCTACATTAAATTATATAATCAGAACTTGGTATGTATATCATTTCTATTGAACACAATTTCTGCATTGATTGAAATTATATACAGGCTGTCCACGTTCCGGAACCCAACTGATAGTAGGAGTTTCTCTTGCGATACTGACTGAGTTGAGGAATGCAGAGATATAGAGGAGAAGGTAAAACAGGTGAACAGTTTTGAGCCAGGGCATATTTATATAAAAAAACTCATTTCATATCAATATAAATTTTTAAACTAGAATAAATTTTCTATAATATGAAATGAAAATGGATTTGGTAGCTCCGATAGGTACCGAGATACAGCTTTTCAAAGTTTCGCAGATTTTCCATAATGGAAAATTTTAAGCTAATTTTCAGTAGTAATATGCCAACAAAATGATGAATTTTCAAAAAATACTTTCACCTTGCTGTCACGAAAACTGTGTTGCTTAGAAACACCAGGAGAGCTTGCTCTTTACGCCTCATCAGGACAATCCTTCTGCCAATCATGATGTACGCGTCTTCTGCTTGGGGGCAATGCGCGAACAGTTACAGGCAGAGGATGCAGGCCTTCTTCAATGTCTGCCTGAGAATGGCAACAGACGCACCACGATATATGTCAAACAGGTTTATATATCGAGACTTAGACATCCATCCGGACTACATTGACAGACTGATCAGGAATCACGTGGGGACTACTCTAGACAGAGTAGAGACCCACACGAACCCGTTGCTCACGGAGCTCCTCGAGAACAGACGTGAGCAAGACGATAGAGACAGAGACAAATACAGACGACCAGTGAACCAGGGAGACAACGACACCCCTGAAGAAGTAAGACGGAAGCGAAACCTTCGGCGACGCCAACGTCTACTTCAACAGGCTTAAAATTTCGATAATCATGCTTTTATGTTTCAGATTCCAAGAAGAACCGACCAAGTGGTAAACTCAGTAAATTCAATACACAACACTCGGCCCTCAGCCAAGTGTTTTTCAGGCCTTCAGCCAGTTTCAGGGGGGCACCATGCACATTAAGTAAAGTCATTGTAAAATCAAATTATACTCATGTCAGATATAAGAGAGTTTCAGGCCGAGAATTGGCCGAGCACTCCATATCAAACGATCAGATTTTATTCTGCTGATCGCCAATCATCAGGATGAGGAACCGCTTTAACGAGCGGGGGTGGTGGATAGAGGGGGGTGAGCTTTCGAGTACGTACGAGTGCTGGGGCGTTCATCCTTCCGGGCCTCAACCTTAGGGGGTGCATGGTGGTGGAGAGCTTGCTCGAGTGGTGTTTTGTACAGCAACACAGTTTGAGCGACTGGCAAGGTGAAAGTAATTTGAAAATTCTGCAATTTGAAGGGATATTCAATTAGATAATTTCACGAATATATTATGTTATTATGGACTAAATGCGTATTGCAGGAAAGGTTCATCTTGAGTCATTAATGTCAATTGAAGAGTTGAACCGTCAAACTGACGTTTCTAAATTTACAGTGAATGTTGTAACTATGGAAACGTATGAATAAGGAAGAGGCGAAACACCGATTTGAAAATACCACGTGCTGGAGACAGTGTTTTCGAAAAGTCCTTTTCTCATTGATTTTAATTTAAAAAATGATGGCATTTGGTTGGTTTATATAATATGAGGGAAATTGTCATATTTAAGTCTTCAATGACCTGTATTATATGAGTCAGTGATGGAAAAATGTATTCATTTTAATATTGTGAATGGGAGGGGGGGGGGAGATTCACAGATATAGAAATGACGATACCTAATGAATTCAGTGGCTGTGATTCCACCTCGTGCTTCTTCGACCATGGGACAGTCAAGTTGTTTCAAATATTAAGGAAACATGTAAAAAGGAAGCTGCAGTGTATCCTAATCGAGCTGTACGGTGGGGAAAGGTCTAGTCAAACCATCAATGACCTGCGCTACCAGCTCTTCACGAAGGCTGCAGTCAAGACCAGTTTTGACCTAGCCAGACTACCTCCCACGCAAGATGCTGCGAAGCTTCATTTATTTCGCACATACTACCAGGTGCAACAGTAGCTGGGTTATAAAATGAATCCGCTAGAATGGGGAAGCCCTAGGCCTGTTCCCGAAGATGATGTCACGGGAAGTAGCCCCCTCGAACCTGTTGAACATGATTTTCCGCAGTTGCAAGAAGGGTTGCCGAAACGCTTGCAACTGCAGGAAAGCAGGTTTCAATTGCTCACTCGTCTGTGGAACCTGCAATGACCAGTCTTGCGAAAACCTGCCTGAAATAACGGTAGACGACGATGTCAACATCCTTGATTTGGACGAGATTGACGACAATGGCGAGATGGATAGGCTGCTCGCCTATTCAGTCAACCAACTCGCTGGAGATACTGTTGTCGACTCGACAATGTCGAGGAACTACATCAGGTATTCTCACACTGTTATCACTGCTGAAAGTTACGATTATTTCTATTTATTATTCATCCAAATCTTATAGAACCGTTATATCTATCAATTCATACTAACCAACACGTGTATGCCAGGTTTTTACCTTGGGATTTGTCAACTCAGTCACATCCCATACAAGAAAAAAAATGAAACCTACTACCACCATTCAATGCAACTTAGGATGCACTAGGTTACTGGGCTAATGGTTTGAACCGACTGGCAGCCAGAGTGATTGAAATGATCGGTGCTGGCTACCTGGCTCAAAAATCTAATATAATTATTGGAAGGGGAACAACAAAGTTACATTTTCGCAGGCCTGTGTTATGAGACAAGAATAAGAAAAAAAGTTATCTAAAACTTTTCCCAAAAAAAAATTGTAACGAGATAACTTTCTAAATGACCTCGCACCGTTTCAATGGGAAATTGGATTTCTATTTATTGTAGAACTCGTGATGCTAGTCAAATTTCTCCATTGCGCCAATGCTCTGAATTCAACGGTTTAGCTTATACAGGGTGATGAAGTTAACTTTTCCAAAATTTCAAATTGCCGTTGTGAAGACATCTTTTCAAATATATAAACTAAATCAACTATGCATCAATTATACTTATGGCCGATACAAATCTACTATTGAGTATAATAATTCCTGAACTTACCCACGATATACAGGGTTAGTCCAGAGCAAGCTATTTTTTTAGTGATTTCTAAAAAATTGAAATATCGAATTTCATCAATTTCCAAATATTTCAAAGGATAAAGAGATAAAATCCAATTTATGATATAAGCATCTCCATTTTTCAAGGTTGGGTCCATGAACACTATTGAACAGCTTGACTTGAACTTAATCATATCAAAAATTCAGCAAATGAATTAAAGGATGAGTTATGAAAAAACTCCCTTTCGCAATTTTTGTCATCACCTAGTGTTTATCTCATACTGAATATCAATTTCGTTCAAGAAGTATGTTGAATGGTTCGTGGTGAAGTATTCCTAAAGGTCAAAATTTAAAATAAAAATTAACAAAATATCAGCAGAAAAACTGTAACTTCTTGATTCACCCTGTATATAAATGTTGAATTTATCAGTTTTGACTTGTTCAAACGATGAGCATATCAGTGAGTTACTTGGTTTGGACACAACTTCACTTCACACCGAGAGAAATATCTATTACCTGTTATACAAAATTGTATAACCTTTAAAAGATTTCTGAATTGAATAGGCGCCAACATAGTAACCTTTTCAGAATGATTAGGGTATTTTTTTCAAAAAAGCTGTATAACTGTTAAAGAACACTCGTATAAAAATGAAAATATTGTCATATCGAAATTACTTGCTTCCAATATAATGGTTAAATGAATGGCGTTTCAATATTATATGAAGTTATTATAAAAATTAAAAGATGCGTATATAAAGCTTACTTGTTGTCCTATATATAATGTTTAAATGTTTTACATTTCAATATTAAATGACCACTGTATAAAATTGAAAAGATACTCATTTCCAGATGACTTGTTTTTGATGTAATACTTAAATGATTGGTATTTCATTATTATACTATATCTTATAGTGTTTAAAAAAATGTATAACAATCAAATGGTAAACATTTTTGCATCCAAAAACTTTCCTTTACCAGCTAAACGGTTTTTGAATAACCTGCATGAAAATAATTTCTTACTGTACAGTTCTGAAAATAGCATTCATTGACGTCTTAATACTGCCACAAAATTTTAAATAACATTTGTGGCGATTTAGATGATTTTGAAGAGTTTCTGAGGATTTACAGTTGTTGAACATCATTTTACAAACTTAAACAGTTTTAATATTGCATGAAGTACATCATAAAATTCGGATAATTAATACACATGAAGGTAAAGGCTATCAGAATTGAATTATTGAAATTTCAAAATTTTGCCCAACTGTTAATCCTCAAAAACTCTTCAATATCACCACATGTGCTATTCGACATTTTTCAAATTAAAGGAGTTGATGAGGTGTTTTGGCGTTAATGATGTTATCAGAGCTCTAGAAGAAGGTTATTTTCATGCGTATGCTATTCAAAAACGTTTTGGTCAGAAACAAAGTGTTTGGAAGCAAAAATGTTTTCCATTTGATGAGTAGGTATTATCAATTCTGAATTTCTACGAAAAATAAGTTAAACAGAAGTTGCAACACGGTGAGTGCCAGTGTCATATCATCAGAATAAGAATTCAACAAGCACTCTTTTAAAAATTTCAATCCTATAAATATCGTGAAAAAGCTACTTTTGTTATAGAGATTCGTCATATTTGATTTAAATTATTTCCTGAAATAGTGACACATTAGTTGTCTATACTTATCGGTGGACAGTTCAGCATTGAATGAAACTCATTGAGAAATTGATCAATATTTATTAAGGAAATTAAAATATAGTTACTGATTTTTTATTTTTTTGGGGATTGGATTTGAGGCCTTAAGTTAAAGAAAACTCTATTTCTTCAAAGTCAACTTTTCGTCGATTTATTTTGACATCTTCAGAGCACTGGAAGATACAAATAGGGGATGTTTCTTTTAAATTTTAAAACAATAGAAAAAAACAAATAATAATATACTACTACTTGCTACTACCACTTTTTGAGAAACAATCACTGAACTTTGTTTTGCTGACGTATAAAAATTTAGATTGAATTATTATTAATTTACTTTGATCTACTCTGAAGATTTATCTGTTACCAGAACATAGTTCAGTGATTGTTTCTAGAAAAGTGTTAATGGCAAATTGATATGTATATTATTATTTGTTTTTTTTTCAACTATTTTATTAATAAAAAAAAATCCCATTTTAGTTTCTTACAGTACCCTGAAGATGTCAAAATAAATTAACGAAACGGCTTTAAAGAAATAGATTTTTCTTCAATTCATGACCTCAAATCCCCCACAAAAGAAAAAATCAGTCATCATAACAAAGGTCGTAAAACTTACAAATCGACAATAAAATATAGTGTTTCTTAAATCAGGGAATATTGAAAATACACTATATCTAGTAACCACGGATAGAGTTGACAAGAGGGAAGAATCTCCAAATCATACAATAAATTAGTCATCTGAAACAAAAAAAATCATTACTTACTTTTCAAATACTATTTATTTCATGCTCAAAAATAATTAATAAAAATCAAATGAAGCCGAGTGGTTAAAGCGACATTGTTTCAATCACTTTTAGCTGCCAGTTCAAACCCTGGCAACTGCAGAACTTTTTCTGATGGCCCGAGAAAGTGCTAGGAATCGCACGTAAAAAGGTAAGACCTCGTTAATCCTTAGCTTGCACAAGTTTCGACTTCTGAGGGCTGCCGTTCGTAAGGGGACGACAGCTGGTTAACGGAGAAAACAACAAAACTACACGATTTTTTAATTTTCACAAAAATTATTGCCACCAGTCTATAAGACATTAAACACTGCCTGATTTTCAATATACAATAAAACAATACATAATCATTTGTCAAAGGTATCCTTCTCGAACTATATATTTTATAAATTTTCTGCTTTCATGAACATCAAAAAATGAGTATTCAATTAAGGAAAATTATTTCCAGCTGTGGATAAAATGTTTTATTACATTTTATCTTATTAGCAAATAACATACTCACACAATAAATACCTATTATTACAATACTTTTGCACCAACCACGGTTTTAAATGTGGCAAAATTTGTAGCAACCCTACTCAACAAGAAATCGACAGATATTAAAAATGTTGATTTCATTCAATTTGCAAATTTTAGGTACTAGAATCTCAGGTTCCCATAGGAAAAAATCATCTAACAATAATCATCATGTCATAAGATGAAAGTATTTTTATAAATAATAATAGGATGTTCCTTTTGAGAAATATTTAATTTGTGTCGTTTCTGTTCGAACCGGAATTAGGTACTACTGAACCCGTTCGGTTCCTAAAAAAATTGTATTTTCATTCAATTCCAGCCAAACTGTCAAAATTTTTCGTACAAATGAATATTATCTAAAATAAGAATGCAGCATCCCTCAAGCTCGCCCAATACTTACTTGTTTGATTTTAACCTCCCACAAGTAATAACAATGGATAAAATCATTGTAAACAACTGTTGAAAACACACAGACGCAGGTAGGCACTTACCCGAAATTTACTTGTAGAAACAAACTATACACACAGTGTATTTAACCTTTACTTCTGCACTTGCACAACACTACCAAATCTACACGTGAACTGATCGACAATAAGAACTGAAATGACGCAGATAACCCGATGATGAAACGGCCTGTTATGGGTGAGTGAAATAAAACATCATAGGAAACACGTGTGTGACGAAGAAGGTGCATGATCAGAGGTGGTGGAAAAATCCGTTACATTTTCAGAACTAAACGACACCCATTTACTGGTTAAAAGGTATCTTTTAACAGTTAAAATGTGAATTATAGTAGCTAAACAGTTTGTTTTTTCAATTCCATCTTTTAACCACAATCGTGCCCTTTATTGAATCTAAAAGGTAACCTTTTCAAAACAAAATAATTGTTTTGAAAAAAAGACCCGTTTAACGTTTAAAACCTTCACACTTTACATTGATCAGATTACATTTAGTTGCTAAAATAGTTTATTTTGCAGCTATACGATTTTTTTGAAAAAAAACTTGTATAACTGGATTTCTCTCGGTGCATTATCTAGAATTACACCAAAATATTTGAATTTGTTTGTCGACTCAATTTTAAAGTCGTCTGAGACATAAAGCGTACTAAAGGTGGGTAAAGGAAAAATGTTTTTTTGGCATTGATGAGAAGTCTGCTATTGAACCACTATCTTATGCTTTTTTCGACTCTGTATTTAAATGTTATCCAGCCTTTTTCGCTATAAAAAAAGCTGTATCATCCGCATATGTGGTTATCCTCCTACTGCTGTGAGTATCTAACAAGCTATTGATGTTCACATCAAATGAAATTGGACCTAGTACTGTGCCTTGTGGTACGCCATACTCTACTTTCTGTTCGATGCTCAGCTTATCCTCCACTTTCATAGACTGAGGTCTATGAGAGAGGTAGCTCTTGAAGATTTCTAAGCCTACGTTTTCTAGTGATTTCAAAAGCAAGTCATGGCTTACTCTGTCAAATGCTTTTGACAAATCTAAAAATACACATAGGGATGGGTGGCCATTATCTAGGGCGGAGTACATTTGAGTGGTAATTTGCAGAATAGCATTCTGGGCAGACACACCTTCTCTTAATACACATTGAGATTTAGAGATAACCTTATGTTTGTCGAAGAATGTACACCGAGAAAAAACTTTAATAACCATTATTAAAACTTCAGTATCGGTAATCAAAAAAAACACCTGTATTTTTGACTAGGTCTCACTTTAATTGCCACTACGGAAAAAAAGACCCAGGCTGTGTTTACTTGCCATTATCAGACTGAAATTCAAATATAAAGTAGTGCTACCTACTATCAAATGAAGTATTTATAGTAATGACATAAAGTTATTGCCCTTAATATATATTTTAATTGTTGTTATTGTCGATTTTATTTGATATCAGAAAAAAGATATTTGTCATTATTGAAGTTTACATTTGGTATTGGTCTTAGAGATAGATAGACTCGAATGTATTGCTTGTGAATTGTGAATATCATATGAATTATTTGATGGAACTCCCGAAATTACTGAAAGCTCCTATCAAGAAAGTTTTTAACAAAGTTTATGGTTACTATCATTTATAAACATAAAATATTTCTTATAGTATAAAAGTCGACAACATATTAAGGTTTTCCATATGAAACATCTCATTTCCAATATAAAATAATAATATTACAAGTACCAGAACTTGTACTTATACGTAATATCAGCATTTTGTACTTGAAATGAAATATTTCATATTTAAACCTACTGTATTGTTAACTATCATACTGCACGAAATATTTTATATGCATGAATTATAGTAGGTAAGCCCAAACGTCTATAAAAACTCTCCTGATAAAATAATTTTACCTGATCACCTTGGAAACTATCGAAAAATGTTGATGATCCCCAAACTTCCAGAAATTTCGGGAATTCCATCTTATAGTTCACGATATTCACAAGTGATGTATTCGAGTAAAAACACACCGTTCGGTCTATCTGTCTATACGACCATTGGAGCATTGCAAAATTTGCAAAGTACCAGAGACAACTGACAAACGCGGAAAGTGATACTATTGGCCGTTGGTGATAAATTTGCGCATGCACGTGATCTTCTAATGAAACTGATATTTATGGAAAGAATAAAGTATGTTAATTATGAAACGAAGACTGATAGTAAGTAACACTCTGTATGTTTATGACAATTAATGACACTTTAATTATACATCTTTTATCATGACAAGTAGCAAGTTATTTGTACTTAGTGCAGTCGTTGATTGAACTATTGAAAATTTGATAGTGGTTATTAATGTCGGAGTTCTTTTTTCATTTGTAGCAAATACTGCACTTTAGTTATAGGAAGTGAACATGTTATTGCCATTATTAAAATAGTGCATTTGGACTGTTTTTCTCGGTGTACACAGGCGATTTTTAAGCCGTTTTTCGAAGATTTTGGAAAAGTTTGTTATGGTAGAGATAGGTCTGTAATTAACTATGTCTTCACGGTTGCCATTTTTAAATATCGGAAGTACAATGATTTTTTTGAATGGTGTTGGAGATCTACCCTATTATGCTTGCTTTTATTTAAAATATATACGTGTGGGATCGCTATTGAGTCTGCAATAGATTACAGGGTTTCAGCCTTCACAATATCATATCCGAAAGATTTACCATTTTTTGGTGAAAGTATAATGCATTTTACTTCTATAGTGTCTGTTTCAAAGAGGAACAGCGAGTGGGAAATTATTCTACTCCAAGGAGATGTATATTGACCATCCTGTACAATTTCACGTGCCAGATTCTTACCCACCGAAACATAGTGAATGTTCATGGCATTTGCTATTTCTTGACTGTTTTCCAGACTATTCCCATTGGCAATTTTATCTAAACGAGTAACAGAGTGTTCTCTTTTCGAACTAAGTTCATATACAACCTGCCACTATTGTCTGGGGTTCTTTTGGGCTTGCTTAATTTTATTTCTGAAGAAATTTATTTAAGTACGTTTTATCAAAGCCGTAATTCTGTTGCGGATTAACCCGTAAACGACTTTATGTCTTCCATTATTTGGGTTTTCTATGAAAGTTTGTCGTATTTCATCTCGATCTCTAATCATTTCACTAATTTCTGTAGTCATCCATTCCTTTTTTCTTCTGTTTTTCATTTTGTATGTATATGAACTCTTTTGTATTTCATTGTCAGTGATAGAAATTAATTTTTTTGTTGCAAATTCGGGCAAAATCTTGGGCTTCAAGAACACTGTCCCATGAAATGTTAGTAAATATAATTTTTGATTTTTTGTAATTGATTTTCATACTTAAATTGGCATTGGGTTTGATATATTCCGTTTCTTGTGATTCGAATAAAAATTGTAAAATCGAGAGAAAATCAGTCAGATTTGTCTTGACAATTATTGGCAAAATTCAATATCGTGGTTTATTTCAACACATATATGGTCTATACACGTTTTATTGTTATGGGAACATCTTGTGTAATCATTTATTGTTGACAAAAACCCATGAAAATGCAGAACGTTAGAATATTCAATTGAGAGAGTATCGTCTTTTGAGATAACTATATTTATGTCTCCAACAAATATTGTGCAATCGGAGTTATCTTTGTTATTGTCTGAGAGTGAGTTAAGGTTCGTTAGAAATTCCTTCGCACAAGTAGTGGGTGATCTATATGCAGCAATTATATTGATGCTATTATTGACACATTTCAATTTCAGGAACGTGAATTTGATCGAACCAATTTCAATTATTTCTTAGGTATATGGGATGTTTGACTTGTCATAAGTATTTCATACCAAGGTTATTCAAAGATAGATTAGTACCATTTACCACACACGGGTCACTATTTTCGGATAAGTTCTGACTGGGGCTGATATGTCATTCCCAAATAGGTCAATCAATAAAGCATTTTTGCCTAACAAAAATACTAGTAGAAAACCGACTGTGTCATCACATGAAAGACAGTCCGTAATTATATTCTGTTGGGTTTTCGACTCGCAACTGTCATTTAATAAATTTAAAAAGATTGAAACATAAACCACCGGTGTTGAAAAGGCTAAAAGGCGAGTTTTGCAGGAGAATAGTGAAACTTGAGAGTCAGATGTTACAGTAGAGAATCTATATGATGACGATGAGGGTGATTGTCTAGAGGATCCACGAAACAAATGCATCATATGCGGTGAAATCGGAAGAAATAATGAAATATGGTATGGGTGTAGGTACTGTGTGCGGTCTATGGGACGTGGTGGTCAGCTGGTAGTGCGTTCGCCTCGCATGCGTGGGGTCGTGGGTTCGATCCACCGATTCACCGGTCTCGTGCATGGCATCACACGTTAAAAGGTAAGGGCTGCGTCTTCCCTAGCTAACACAAGTCTCTCGAAGACTTCCGAGGGTTGCGCGTAGGGGTGCAATCGGTTGACGGAAATAACAATTTTTTTTAAAACAATTTTAACACTCACTGTGCAAGTGAGCGGGAGTCAGCTGACTGCCATTACCCGGGCATGCGGAAATAACGGTCAAAACTAATTTTTTTTCAAATTACTACTTCCTAATTATTCTACCAAAGCTTTTGAATTATTACCAAATAAGTAGACTGTGTGTTGTGTACAATTCAATAAATATATCGTTTCTTATTTTGGATTTGATAACATTTTCTGTGACTGTGACTGTTTAATCACTTGGAACATACTTTCATGTACCCCATATTTTAATTGGTATTGTGAACCAGCATTTCCCATGCAAAATTTCGCATAATGCGACAGGGAGTTTGGCAGTAGCATTGCTATTTACAATCTAAAGATTTGAAGTATTATTAGTAATCATTAGGCCAATCAATGAAGCATTTTTTCGTTACAAAAATACTAGTAGAAAACCGACGGTGCCATCACATTGAGGACAGTTCGTAGTTATATTCTGTTGTTTTCGACTATCAACTGTCATTTACTAATTTATTATAAACATTTAAATAACAAAAAACGTGTTTTTTCAATTTTTTTGCTTATAAAATGAAATCTAATATAGCAGTCTGGTTCCACCAATGAAAATGATTGTAGATAATGGAAGTAAGAACAAAATGGAATGTTTTACAACCCGATCCAATCATAAGTAACGGAGGAAAACCGGAAAAACCGGAAAATTTTACGATTTAAAAAAAATCATAACCCCGCCATTTTTGAAGAAAGAGTATTGAATCATGTGTACTTTATGAGTGCACAAAACAGGCTCTTGGCATAATTGAAATTTGAATTTTTTTTGCACTTTTACAGCGTGCCTGAATGCTCTAGTGATAGTCCAATTTCAATTTCTAAAACAGATTTTGAAAGTAGAAGAACAGAACCACAAAACGTATAGTCTCATTTTGAGCTAAAATGGTGCGAAATGAGTGAAAATTGCTTGCAAACATGACCAAAAAAGGCCGAGCTGGTGGAAGCGGTCGAGTGGTAGGAGAGAGCGGGAGATGAGGGGAAGCGTATTATCACGTAACCCGTTCATTAGAAAAATTCCCCTCATCTCCCGGACTCTCCTACCACTCGACAGCTAACGCGGGCTCGGCCGTTTTCAGTCATGCTTGCATGCATTTTTCACCCATTTCGCACCATTTTAGCGCAAAATGAGAATATACATTTTGTAGTGCTATACTTTTACTTTCAGAATCTGTTTGAGAAATTGGAATCGGGCTATCACTAGAGCATCCAGGCACGCTGCAAGATGGTGCAAAAAAAATTTAAATTGCAATTGTGCCAAAACTAACTATACGACAGCGCATGTTTTATGCCCACATAAAGTACACATGATTCAATACTTTCATGATGAAGGCCAATCCTACTTCTTGAAAAATGGCGGAGTTATGAATTTTTCAAAAATTCGTCCGCTAATGATCCAACTCGTAAAACATCCCATTTTGTTCGTATTTCAATTATCTACAATTCTTTCCATTGGAGCAACCAGATTGCTCTACTAGTTTTCATTTTTTAAGCAAAACAATTTTTAAAATTACGTTTATAATAAATGACAGTTGTGAGTCGACAACATAACACAATATAACTACGGACTCTCTTTCATGTGATGGCATAGTCGGTTTCCTACAAGTATTTTTGTTAAACACTCACTCATTTTTTCTCTATTGCTTGGGTAAAATGTTACAAGAAATAGTCCAACAATTCCTCATTACATTGTGAAATTGCTTCTGAGAGTATGTTTTCCAATTCTTCCGACCTCCCTGATGATCTTAGAAGAGTAAAATAGATTTTTGTCGACCAAAATGTATTGGAGGACTAGCGAAAGAGATGCAATCCACGCATCAATGAAATGAGCGATTTTCTGTGACTGATACTTCTAAATAACATTCTCCCTTATCTCATTAATAGATAAGAATCTCCAATGGAAACTGGACATTTAATAAATAATCAACTATCTGCATGAAAATGCAAATTTTCACTTTCAGATTTTTTCTCTCAAGTTATATAGGGTCTTTCTCAATATCTATCAGATGTAGTTCAATGTCCAGAGTGGCTTTTGCCGGGGAAGTAGTTGTTTTCTGTTAGATATTACAAAAAAGTAACTTCAGTTTTATCGTAGGGTTTTTCTATTTCCAGAGGAGTCATGTATTGATTCAATTTTCAATTGAGAATGTTTCTCTTTAAAAGTTACGATGGATGTTTGTCCACGACTGTAGCGAAAGGATATGTAGAAGACTATCGAATATGAGAAATAAATTTATAACTCAATTCCTTGCACTTTGAGAAAATAATTTGATGTCGAATATCAATAGCCATAATTCTGAAATACTGTATGTAGTTGCTTCAGTAATACTACAAACAGTATACAATTAATGTTACAATTTATCCTAAATGTATGTATGTCTGTATTTTTTGTTAATTTGATATTAATGCTGTATTCAATAAAAACCAATACTTGTCATTGTCGTATTTCAGAAAGATCAAATTTGGAAGTGACGTTTGGTTTGGGAGCCGTTACTATGGGTAACAGCCACAATTACATTTTTCGGGATGTGTTGAGAACGCGAAATACTCACTTCTCGTGCGATATAACGAATAACCAATTTTTTACACCCCTTCTACATGTATGTAGGTACCAAAAATACATCCACATTCTTTCATGTAACAGAGACTGTTAAGAAAATAATTAAATTAAAATCGAAACCAAAACTCGAGCCAAAACTTTTGGATATCGGCAGGTGCGAACACTCCTGTACTTTAACATCATGTACGAAATACGTGACTATGCTGATAAATTGGGAGAAAAGTTTCATTCTGCAATTTGTATTCGGTACAATTATTCACCTCCTTACAATTGTTGATGTGCTGATTTGATCTAATAACCTTGTTTTCGATAACTGTTAACATGCATGGAGCGCTTGGGAACAATGGGTGATTCAATGCCACAAGGAATAGTTATCAGGAAAGTTCTTCGGTAGATATCCAGATTATAACAGAATGCGTAGGTTGAGATCATAGCAATTAATGAGGAAATTTCAATATTTAGTTGAATGACTTCATTTAATTTCACTGGTAGTCTACCTATGAGAAGTATCCGACCGTGTTGATGATTTTCAGGGCATTTTAGAATCAATTAGCTCAAGTGCTTCAACCGACAATGTACTTCATAGACAAGTAGAAATAACCAAATCCAATCCAGTTCGAAAGTACTTGTTCTACGTCAGTACGTAAACTAAGCTTTTACGCACTGTTCACATGGCATAATTCCAAAGTTGGTATGTGTAATATTCAATCATTCAGTATTATTCAATTAATTATTATTAGGTTTTCAGTGTGACTTTTTATTCTGTCTTCATGACAAATCAATATATTTTAAACTACAAGGTGATGACAAAAACTTAATAACGTAACATCTCTTCACTAAAACATGAAAGAAAATCAGCTAGCATAATCTTTTAATTTCATTGGGGGTCTTCTCTCCCGCCTTATTCGAACTGGGCCGTTTTGTTCAATTTCCCCTTCGTTTCTTTTATCCTCCTCTTTATCTTCCAGTGTTTTAGGACTGTCAGAGTTCTCACAAGTCGTCAAATCCAATTTCTCATCTGCAGAATTATCAAGATAATTTCCTAATTCGATGTCTGATACATAACCTTTCTTTTCATAATCGTTTCTAGTCGGCCTGATATCAACTCTGTTTCTCCTCACTACTCTACCATCTTTACTATTCACTAAGTATGACCGAGGCGCTGGATGTTCTTCTAAAATCACTCCAGGAGTCCATTTCCCATTTGTCATTGCCAACACTTTATCTCCTTTTTTTAATTTAATCAGATCTTTAGCGTCTCTGTCATGGTATTCTTTCGATTTGGATTGATTTTTCAATAGCTTTTTCTGGACTTCTTTTGGATCAACATATATCGGCAACAAATTTTCAGTTAGAGTTGGTAAATTATCTTTTAGTCTTCTACCCATGAAAACTTGAACCGGAGAATATCCCTTGGAGGGAATCGCAGTATTTCGATAGTACAGCAGAGACTACTGAATGTGTGTATTATTTTTCAACAGGTTTTTAACAATTGATACAGCTTTTTCGGCAAGTCCGTTAGACTTCGGATGATAGGGACTTGACGTTATTACTTTGAAATCAAACTTTTTTGAAAAACTTTCAAACTCTTGACTGCTATAGGGTACATTATCACAATAAAATTAATCTGGAACTCCATTCCTTGGAAATATTTCAGTTATGTATTCAATTATTTCAGAACTCTTTTTACTTCTCAAACGCACTAACTCTATCCATTTAGAATATGAATATATGAGAGTCAAATAAATTTTTCCATCGAATTCAAGGATATCACTGGATATAAATTCCCATGGTCGTGATGGCACCGGATGAGACAGAAGAGTTTTTTTCTAATTTCTGGCCAAATTGAGTTCGCAGGTCTTGCATCTTAATCCTCAATATCTTTATTCCCCTCCAGTACATCACAGATCTGGCACGAGCTTAACACTTATCAATACCTAAATGTCCCTCATGAATTTTTTCAATATTTCATTTTTAAGATTTTCATGTACAATGATTTTTTTATCAAGGAGAACAAATCCGTCATGAGTATAGATATTAATTCTCAATGACCAGAAAAACTTCAGCTTTTAAGGTAACTCATTTTGATGAGACCATTAAGTTACAGCAAATGATTTAATTTTAGATAATGTCTCATCTAGAGAGATATCTTGTCGAAAAATCGTTTTCTTCTCTTCTGACATGGGCAAGTTGAGTATTATATCGTGCACTATGACATTGGTATCGTCAATATCACTTATCATTTCTAAGCAGTTTTTGTGGCATGTAGAACCTGGATAAAAAATCTGCCATATACATTTGTTTTCCTGGCCTAAACACAAAATTCAGATCGTATTTGAGCAAGCTGAGACGAATTCTCTGAAGTCGCATGGATATTTTGTCAATATCCTTAAGAAATACTGCCTCTAGAGCTTTATGATCAGTATATATGGTGACATTTCTACCATAAATAAACTTATGGAATTTATTGCATGCTACTTGTATTGCTAGAAGCTCTTTCTCACACTGCGCATATCTTTTTTCAGTTTCAGTGAGACTTCTTGAAGCAAATGCTATGGGGTGTTGGTTTTGTAATAAACATCCTTAGAAGAATCAGTCTCTATCACAAGAGGGATGGATTCATCAAAATATTTCAAAATTGGAGCGTTTGTAATTATTTTCTTCAATCTGTTAAAACAGTTTTGATGCTGATCTAACCAATGCCAGACTATACCATTTTTTGTTAAATCTCTTAATGGAGCGGTTATTTTCGAGCAATTTGGAATGAATTTTGACAATTATTTTATCATACCCAAAAATTTCAATAAGTCTTTTTTATTCTGGGGTTGTTCTAAAGTTGTTATCGCATTTAAATATTTTTCGTCAATTTTGATGCCTTCACTAGTGATTTTCATACCGACGTACGTCACCTCTTGAACTTTATATTGGAATTTTGAAGTATTGAATTCGACATTATTTGATAGAGCCCTTTGCAAAAAAAACGTTCTTCTTCTTCTGTTTGACCTGTTATGATTATGTCATCGAAGTAAACTTCAACTCCATTCAAGTCGTCAAATATTGCTTGATATTTGTTCTGGAAGACCTCTGGAGCTGAACAGATTCCGAATTGTAATCGGTGGAATTTATAGCGGCCAAATGGGGTGTTGAATGTACAGAGAGTCAAACTTTCATCATCCAGCTGAATTTGCCAGAAACCGTCTTTCATGTCCAAAACAGAAAAGTATTTTTTCCATTGAGTCCACTCAAGATATCTTCTGGGTTTGGAATCATAGTGTTCCCTTCGGATGGCTTTGTTTAAATCTTTTGGGTCCAAGCACAATCTCAGGGAGCCGTCTTTTTTCTCTACGATCACTAGACTATTTACCTATGGTGTTATTTATCAACCACAGAAATTATTTTTCGTTTGACAAGAGTATCCAGAGTTTCTCTGAGATTTTGGTGAAGTTTGAAGGGAACTCGTCTTGCTGGGTGAACCACAGGAGAAATATTAGGATTTAGCTCAATGTGGTATTTTTCTTTAATTTTTCCAAGTCAGTTGTTTTTTAATAATTTCATTCGGATCATACTTCTTCATGATATGATCTATCCTTTTGATCAAATTGAGATTGATACAAGCTTGAAGTCCAAGTAACGGAATTGCATTCATATCAACTAAGATTAAAGACACGATTTTACTTTCTTTATCAGTTCTACATCTCAAGCAAACAGTACCAACTGGTTCCAATTTGAAATTTCCATAGGAAATCATTGTAATTTTTGTTGATTCAATTGGTTGAATGGAATCAAGATTTCTGAATATCTTCAATGGTAAAACACTTGCTTCTGCACCACTATCATGTTTAAATTAAATGATTTTATTGTTTATGTTGACTTTTTTGTACCAGGCTTGATTACGATGCGTTTCAACCGATTCAATGAAAAGGGCATCGACTTCTAGATCTTCTTCTTCGCTTTCTGAGAGTGTATTATTTGGATCTTCAATTTCAATTTCATTCACCTTTTTTCACATCTTACTAAAATGGTTTTTTGCTTTGCATCGGGCACATATTTTGTTGAAGGCAGGGCACATTCTGGCTTGATGGGTATACCCACATTTCTTGCAATGATATGAACTTGTCGATGGATTTTTTATAATCGCCTCTATTGCAATGTTATTTTCGTTAGAAATTTCTCTCAGTTGTAATTTACTCACGTCAAATGCTCTGTATGCTTCACACACTTCTTCGAGAGTGACAGTTGTTTTCGACTGTTGAGCTAATCTACAGTTGAAAATTATCTGATCGCGAATTAAACTTTCGTTTTGCTGTCCATATTCACACTTGTTTGCAGCAATTTTCAGTTCTGTAAGGTATTGGTCGAACTGCTGACCAGGTTTTCTTCTTATATTTAAAAATCTGAACCTTTCCATAACTTCATTCTTTTTCGGGTCACAATGATAATCAAATTCTTTTAAAACGGCTTCTAAAGATTCTGTATCTTCGTTCAACTTCAAACTAGAGAAAACTGCTTTTCCTTCTCTACCGATTAGGTTCAGAAATACCGCTACTTTTGTTCTTCTTTAGCTTTAATCCCAGTGGCTCGCAAAAATATTTTGAAATCTTGCTTCCATTCTTTCCAACTGCTGCTGATATTTCCTTCGAATTGCAAAGATGATGGAGGCTTAAAGATATCCATTTATACTTCTGACACCATGTAATATTCAATACTTCAGTATTATTCAATTAATTACTATTAGGTTTTCAGTGTGGCTTTTTATTCTGTCTTCATGACAAGTCAATATATTTTAAACTACAAGGTGATGACAAAAACTAGTATTTTTTTATCGAAAGTATAGGTATTCAACCTCAATATCCATGAAGGTGACTGCTGTACGATGATTATTGCGCCTTCCAGATTTTTTTGAAATAAAAAAATTATCTTGGCTCCTAGTGATCGCAGGATTTCATTTTTTTATTTTTTTCATGCTAGAAATCTATTTTTATAAAAGTCATTTCTATAAAAAGAAAATTAAGACATTTATTTAGAAAAATCAACAACAAAACAAGTAATTTTTTGACACTTAAAATAAATAAAATCAATATACTTATTCGATAATATGAAAGTACAACTCTTATAGAAAAAAATAAGCCCTGAATCGTTACTGTAGCATATCATTCCCCAAACAAGAGTAGCCATATTTAGAGAGCATCTTTTTAGAGAAAACTTCATATATTTTGGAAAATAATCATTATTCAATTTTTTTGGTTTGCCATAGACAATTTTCAATACCTTACAATAAACGAGTTATAGAAAACCCGATTTTTTACGGTTTTTCCGATATAACTCGATGAGTATCAATCATATCAAAAAATTATAAGTTATTCAATTGATAGATCTTTTTAATGCCTACAATTTCCTGATTTAACTTTTTTTGATCGGAGCTGTAGTTTTTCAATTATCATCAAAAAACCGCTTTTCGCAACTTTGCGAATTTTTTAGGTTATGTTCGGTAATCAGGATCGAGTCGCATGAAATAGAAACTCATCCTGAATTTTAATTTCCTAAACGCCCATAGTTTTATTTTTCGGATAATAATTTTTGCACATTTAACATTGGGTCGCTTCCTCGTTTCTTGGACTAAATCAAATAAATGAATTTTAAAGAGAGAACAAGATTGCTGGGAGCTGATTATAGTTCAACAATTTTGTAATTTTAAAATTGAACAATTTACAATTTTTGCAATTCATCATCTTTACAATTTTATAATCCTACAATTCTTCAGTTTTACAGTTTTTACATTTCCAATGTTTAAATTTTTTACCATTTCACAGTATTACGAATTTACTCTGTTACAATTCCACAATTCAATAATTTTACAGTTTACAATTTTGCAATTTTACTAGTTTATAATTTTACAGTTTAACAAAAAATATCTAAAATGCGAATGAATAAATATCTCAATAAATACATTATCAGAAAGACAATTCGGTTTCAGAGAAAGCAAATCAACACAAGATCCGATAAATTACCTGACATCAAAATTGAGTCTCTATGGATTTTTGTTGACCTTGCGAAAGCATTTATTGACACTGCCAGCCACTCCCAACTTTTCGAAATATTAGAAGGACTTGGATTTAGAGGAACATCTTATAATTTACTTAATGTTATCTCAGTAATAGCGGTCAACACGTGAAAATAGACGATGAAATCAGTGAAAAGAGAACAGTAAAGTAAGGTGTTCCCCAAGTTACTATTCTGGGTCAGATTCTCTTCAATATGTATCTAAACAATCTCTTCAAAATACAGATGGAAGGAGACGTGATTAGTTTCGCCGACGACACTGCAATCATATACAAAGCTAATTCCTGGGAAACGCTCAAAACCTCTTCAGAACTAGATTTCAAAATCATTATGGAATGTTCGATAGTCGTTTGCTTTCCAATAATAATGATAAAACTGTTTACGTTCCATTCACCTCGTACACAAAGTATTTACCTACCTATAACAACCTAAAAATTTCAAGATACAATCAAATGTAAGTGTAAAATATCTAGGTATTTATGTTGACTGCAACTCAAAATGGGACATTCATGTCAATTATGTCGTGAAAAAGGGCAGGTATGTGCTGAATAAAATGAGTTTTTTTTTGCAAAATATTCGATATTGAATACTTACTCAGCACTCCTTGAAACCCACCTCAATTATGGGATAATCGCGTGGGGAGCTACAACAAAAATCATATTTCTCAGCTAGAGATTATCCAGAGAATGGCAATCAAAAGCATCTATCAAAAACCATATACTTGCCAGACAGAAGACCTGCATAAGGATACCAAAATCATGGATATTAGACAACTGTATTTCTTTCAAACAGTAATTAGACAACACCCTAATAAACATGAATTAACGCCAGTTGGCCACAACCATGCTCGGTACAGAAATAAGTCAGTATGTGTCCAAAACCATAAAAAATTAATTTACGGAGATCTTATGTCTACTTGGGACCAAAACTTTATAATGCAATACCACCAGAATTAAACGAAATCAACTGTTTCACTCTTCAAGAGACATCTAAGGAATTGGATGGCGCAAATAGAAAGATTAAAAATTCAGCAACTTGTTTATCCGACTGTTAGGCTACATTTCTGATGAAGAATTGCAGTTTTCTAGAAACAATGTTATATATGGAAATGCCTGTAAATGTGTGTATATTCATGTATCTCCGTACAATTGTTTGTAAATATTTGAGAAGTTTATTATTTTCTTTATTAATATTATTATAATTATTTTTCCTATTATTATTATTTTTATCATTATCGATTTTAAAATAAGCACTTCCTTCATAATGAGGAAAGAAAACATTTCATTTATCTTTAATAATTTTTGTATTTTTATTATATAATTACTGTTCTTTATCTTATCCTCATATATTACGTTATGAATTATCGTTGTTTCTGAAAAAACTATTTTATTCTATTTGTCCCCTGCTCGAGGGCAATTTTTTATGGGATCACTATATTTATTTCCCTTCTTTTCCATCAATACTATTGTAAGTCAATGAACAATAAATATTATTATTATTATAATTTCCATACTACTACTACTTTGTATACTAGGATGTTTAATTTAAATAAAAATCTTTACATAATGACTCCGTTTTGTTCTCGTCTGGCAACCCTCTATTTATCAATCGTCACAGGCATTCAATCTTTCCTGCTAAAATGATATATCACAGAAACCGGCGATGCGACAACATATTTTTAAATTCATTACCATTGTCAGTATTCTCGTTTCCGCTTTCTAACAAAGGATGTCCGAGGTGACCGGATATATGCTCACGAAACTGTGTTTGTTCTACATGAAAACGGGTGAGTTCATTATCGATAACATGCACTCTAGATATTTTATATTTTCCATTTCTATAGTTATCAGGTTCTAACATTTTTGAGCTTCGTAACAAATTACTCAGTAATAACATTCCCCATATTTCGAAATGGTTAATAAATAAATACATTTCGGCCACTTGCCAATTCTTCTGGAATTTCTGATGTATATTTTATTCAATATAGAGAGGAGTTATTTTAGATATTACTTACATCGATTTTAAACTAACTTCTCGATGAGCTAGAGACTTGAACATAGCTCAAAATTAGATAATATTGAAATATAATTACATTGAATGTTGAAATACTTCAATAATGATAATAATTATATCTTCAAACTTTAAATAGCTCAGAACTGGATGAAAAGCAATATTGTTACTGAATATGGTAATAATAATACTGTTTGCCTGTACGGTACAAATTTTGCCATATTACATAATACGTTGAAATAATTTAATAATAACAATGATGTTTATCAGAAGACAAAGAGACTTGAAATTTTGAACATAGCTTAGTAGTATTATTGCTTAATAAGTTACAATAATGTTTGCGATCGATTTTAAAGCAACTTTAAATTTAATGCAGGACTGGATGACAATGCAGTATCATTGCATAATATGTTAAGGTTCATATAAATTCAAATATTTCGAGTTTCTGAACTGTAAGATGGCACTGACAAGAAATATTTTTCATACCATAGTGACAGCGATCTTTTATAATATTTCTAAATAAATTACAGTTTTCTGCTGGAATATCTACCGAATATCCAACGGTCAACCCTACTGCTAATGCATTGTTGCCAAATCTCAACATTATTCGGAAAACTGCGAAATAGCTCACAGGATTATTAATTATTATCTAGTATTAATTGTGGTAATGTGGTTCAATGCATTATGTAGCTATATTACAGATAGCCGGATTACTAATGATTAATATTATTATTACATTTCTTGTTCGTTGTGGAGATGATTTTGTGATTTGTTTATCTTCAATAATGAATTATTTATCTACTGTATTATTTACTTTAGAGATATGGAATAAACAGGGTGTCCGGTAAACCTTGTACAATATTGAAACTGGTGATAAACCAGGTCATGACTGTTCAGAATATCGGAATTTCACCTCAGTAAAAATATCACCGTTTTCGAGATAATGGGCATTTTAAGAATTTCAGGAAAATTGCTCTCTAATCTTGGATTTTTGAGTGCCATTTATACAAATTGGGATGAATCCAAATATCTTTGCTGCTGAAGATTACTGACGAGTGATGCTTTTAGACGTACAGAAAAGTTTTTCAAAAAGTGAAAACATATTTCAAGAAATGAGGGTAAAATGACAGATTTGAGTTTCGTCAATTAAAAAAAAAAGTTTGACATTATTATTTGAAAGAAACATAACCAATTGAAAGAGGACATTTCTCAAACCGATGACTGAAGCGAAGATTTAATGATTGAAAATTGACTCAAATGACTCAAAATTTCAAGTTGAACGAGATTTAAAGGAGATGTTTCCCCCTCGGCTTAAACAACAAATAAAAAAAATTCAAAAGAATGCTAATATGAACAACTCACCATAATCTATTTTTATTAACATTTTTCAACTTTGTAAGCTGAATAACTCGAATTTTTGTCAGAATTTTTAACCTTGCCGTTAATTTTTTCATGGGTTTATATGAACCTTAATAATGATAATGATGATAATGTCAGTTCAATACAAATTTTACAGTCAACCAAATTTCAAACATAAGTCAGAACTAGATTAAAATGTAATATCATTGCCAAATATGGTAATGATGATATAATAATAATAATAATGTTTGACTGTGAGGTAGAAATTTTGCATCCGATTTTTAACTAACTTCAAACATAGCTCAGAACTGAATGGTAATGCAATATAATTGATATCTATCCGATATGCAAAATTTAATTTGAGAATTTCTATTACTAATTTTTCTCAAATGGCTACATAGGGGCTCGTTGAGTTAAGAAAAAATAGCATTTGATAACGATTAATTTGATCCTGCGCATAATTAGGTTTCCAACAAACTTCTGTTAAAGAACTTCAAAAGATTAAATTTGAAATATCTCAAAATGAAGGATCTAAAATAAGATCTAAATGCATCGAGCAGCCTATAACCAGCACAACTTATGAAACAAGATCAATAATCCAAAAGCTAATAAAATATTTTGTTGCATAAATATTATCATAAACATGGTCTTTAAATAATTACACAATAAATACCTAATTTACTTTTGGAAAAGCTAGGTAAAAATAAGAAGTCGACATCCTCAATGATTTTGTTTTATCAGATCTGATGGTCACAGGTTACTCGATGCATTCAAATCATATTTTAATACCAAAAGATACTTTATTTTATAAAACTTCTAACTTAGTCTCTTGAGTTTTCCAACGGAACTTTGTTTAAAACCTATTAGTATCAAATTAATAGTACTGAAATGGTCTTTTTTCCTAACCCGACGAAAAACTATGTTGCCATTTGAAAAAAATTAATTATTTCAATTTGATAATTAAATTTCAGTGAAGTTGTATTCTTCTCCAATTTTTAGGACTGCAATTAGTGATTTGCGTATCCATAGCATTCTTGATTGAAAAATAATATTCAAAAAAGAAAGAAATTGGTAACAAAAATAGGCAAATGATACATGGTTGTATTCAGAATGTCATGTGCAGACAGAAGAGGTGAAAATATACTGGGTGTCCAATTAATTGTTAAATAGAAAGTTCATATCTCTTCCGATGAAACCGGAAGTTTCGTGAACTTCAGTTACTTGTCTTTCCATGTCTCGAAACGAGTATTAATTTACTTATCGAGTATCTAATTATTTATTTGTATACGTACTATCATTGTAAACTTTGGAGTCACAAGCAAAATCACTATTATTATTATCATATCCCCACCATAGAATAAGTAATCTTGCACCTCATTTGCTTTCAAATCCAGATAAGTCGAAAAAAATATCAACTCACTAGTCACAAGAAAATAATCTGTAGAAGGAAGTAGAGCTGAACATTTTTTATCAAATTTTTTTATAACCAGAATCTAAGCATTCCCAAATGGAATGTAAAATCTCTGTTAGTGAGGACTTCCTGTATTTTTTGCACCTTCTAATGAGAGAGGGAAAAAAAGCTTGAAAACAAACATCTGCTAATAATATTGTGTATTTCCGGTTAAGATTGAATGAAATAAATGTGTTCCACCTAAAAAACAACTGAAAATGACACTCCCTTATATTTCAATTTATGATGCACAGATGTATTAGTAGACATATAGGTGATAAGGTTTTGTCGATGGGTGATAATGATAAAATATTCGGAACTAACAATATGGCGAGAGTGAAGGCCCATTCTGGTCCCGAAAACCAGTAGGTATGAGAAATTGTCTTTTGTTATAAATATGATAGGTCACGGTGACAATACGTAACTTTGGCATTCAGAGTCGGACGACTAGTTAGAATACATAATAATAAACATGTTTCAGTAAATGAAACGAATAATTGCAACAAAATCGAAATAATCTTCTCTCCACATATTAACACACAGTGGAAAATATGAGGCAAAAATCTGACATAAAACAACAACTTTTCCTTACGGGCATTGAATTACATCTGACATCCATTTGTGCAATATTTTGAAGTATTTCTCGGACTTTATAGTGATATTTATTTGAAAGTTCGATAGATAGGTTTGTATTTTTTTACTGACACTATTTTTCACGCGTTTGAGTAAATGCGGCTAATGACGGTTGCCTGCTACCAGCAATTTCTAATAACAGTAAAGGTGAACAGGATCAACATGTTATCATATTGACATCGACACCGATCAAAGACAATCTGATTCAAAAAGAAAATACAAAAATAGCAATAATCAGGAGCGACAAAAGCAGGGGCACACAGGAAAGAAGGGCAACGGCAAAGGTAAAAAATTAAACAGCAACCACAGGTGTTGAAAAGGATAAAATGGGAGTTTTGCAGTCAGATTACAGTAGAGAATCTATATGATGACGATGATGATGATTATATATAGGGATCCACGAAACAAGTGCATCATATGCGGTGAAATCGGAAGAAATAATGCAATATGTATGGGTGTACTATAAGCGGTCATGGGCACACTCACTGTGCAGTGAGTGGGAGTCAGCCGATCGCCATTACCCGGGCATGCAAAAATACCGGTCAAAACTACTTTTTTTCAAATTACTACTTCCTAATTATTCTACCAAAGCCTTTGAATTATCACCATATATGTAGATTATTAGTTTCACTTTGTGAAATCCAATAAATATATCGTGATAACATTTTCCCATAAGTGATTGTTCAATCGCTAGGAACATACTTTCATGTTTCCCGTACTTTTATTTGTATTGTGAACCATCAGCCTTTCTCCCCACTACAAAATTTCGCCTAATGCGACAGAGAATTTGGCAGTAGCATTGCAATTTACAATCTGAAGCCATAAACATTAATTTATTCGATTTGAAGTATTATTATTAATCATTAGGCCAATCAATAGAGCACTTTTTCCTAACAAAAATACTAGTAGAAAACCGACTGTGCCATCACATGAAAGACAGTCCGTAGTTATATTCTGTTATGTTTTCGACTGTAATTTATCAATTTGTTATAAACATTTAAATAACAAAAAACGTGATTTTTATTTTTTTTCCTTATAAAATGAAAACTAATAGAGCAATCGGGTTGATCTAATCGAAAGAATTGTAGAGAATTGAAATACGAACAAATTGAAATGTTTCACGACCCGATCAGATCATTAGTAACGGGGGAAAACTGGAACTAGTCCGATTTCGATTCCGGAAACAGATTTTGAAAGTAGAAGAGTACCACAAAACGTATATCCTCATTTTGCGATAAAATGCTGCGAAAGGGTGAAAAATGATTGCAAACATGACTGAAAATGGCCGAGCTGGTGGAAGCGGTCGAGTGGTAGGAGAGAGTGGGACATGAGTGGAGGCGTATTATCACGTAACCCGTTCATAAGTAGCATTCCCCTCATCTCCCGGATTCTCCTACCACTCGGCAGCTAACGCGGGCTCGGCCGCTTTCAGTCATGTTTGCATGCATTTTTCACTCACTTCGCACCATTGTAGCGCAAAATGAAAATATACGTTATGTATAGTACTATACTTCTACTTCCATATTCTGTTTGAGATATTCAAACGGGCTATCACTAGAGCATCCAGGCACGCTGCAAGATAGTGCAAAAAAAATTAAATTGCAATTGTGCCAAAACTAACAATCCAACAGCGCCTGTTTTGTGCACACATGAGCCAATGCTTTCCTGAGAAAGGACAATCCTGCTTCTTTCTTGTTCTACGACGAAACTAACAAGAAGCCTTATTTGAGATTGTACGTGTTTGAGTTCTATTGGAAAAACATTATTGAACTTTTTTTCCATGATACTCCAGTTGAGGGGCAGGTCTTTTAGTAATGTCAACACAGGAATTTCTCTCAGGACTTGACGAAGCCTCTTTTTCAATCAGCTGCTATCTCTGTCATGAAGGGATATATGGTCGCTCCCATTTTCACTCATTTCGTCATCATCAATCGCACCAATTTTTGTCTTAGACACAACTCCGAGTATGTTTTTCTTAGTGTTATCTGAAGTCGTAGGAGTTTCCTCATTCCCCTCTTCATTCTCACATTCACCATCATTGAAATCAATCCCAGCAACACTTTTTTCTGGTAGAACATTCAATTTCTTTTTTCCTCTTTTAGTTGCAGTTGCAGAACCATCACCATATCTTAGATTTTTTAGGTATGTCACCACAGTATTATTCACATGTTCAAGTGATACTTCTGCATTTTCATCTGGTATTCTCCCCAAGACTTCATTTCTGTTGACTGGAACGATTCCACATTTTCTAAAACCTGATACAATATTATTTTGCTGATTGGGACTAATTCCTTCCAAAATAGATTTCAATAAATGAGGAAATTTGTCTTTTGGAAATTTTTTAAACCCTCTTCTGTTCTCCATGAAAGCAATACCTTCCTCCAGGCAGCCTTCAGAGGTCTAAAAAAAGCAACATCTAAAGGCTGCGTCATATGGGTTGAATTTGCAGGAAGAAATATGAATTGGATATTATTCTTGGCACAAAGTTGCACAGTTTTTGAAGAAAAATGAGACAATAAGTTATCTCCAATTAGGAACTTTTTTCCATCAAATTTTCTAAAGTAAGGTCTGCAATTTTCTCTACCCAATCTTCAAATCAGGTTGCATCGAACCAACCACTGTTACTGCGGTTGTAGCGAGTTCCTTTGGGTCCTCCAATGGTCCAAGAATCATATAAGTTCTGAGCTTTGTACACCACATAGCATGGCAACAGTTGCCCATCTGCTGCTGCAGCAAACATAATTGAAGTGGAACTTTTACTGGAGTTCATTACCCTCTCAGGATAACGACAATCTCTCTTTGAAATGACCTTTCTTCTTTTAGGATCATCGGAGAGGTTAGTTTCATCGTAATTTACGATGTTAGAAGCTGGTACATTCGCCAACTCCTTTTCCAAATTATGGAAATATTTATTAATAACTTCATGAGAAACTGCGGCACGCGTACGTTTGATGTTCTGGCATACGCGATCTCTCAAGCGATCTTTGTGTCTCTTCATGAAAGGAAATGCAAATTCTCTTCCTGGCATATTATTTTTGAAATCAATAAAATAGATTTTTGAAAATCTGTTTTTGAATTTTGTCTCGAAATTTTTTCTATCGTAGTGCTACTTTTTCATTGCAAAATGTAAAAGTAGACGCTTCAACGGAAAAAATGGCGGCTGGCGAGCTTGAAAAGACGAACTTTGCCGGTGAAACTTTTCAGTTGTTTCAGTCGTTTTTTCGGACTTTGTAGAAAAAACGGAAATATCTGTATTTCGCTTCAAAAAAATGTAAGCTTGCTTGAAACATAATAAGTTATATCTCCACCAAATTTCGTGAAAAAAAACTAATTTTTGCGCAAGAAAAATATTAAAAACTGAAAAATCGGTTTTCCCGATTTTCCCGGAAAATTTGGAGTAATGTGGAAAAATGTTTACCATCAACATATTTTTCATTTAACATTTTTCGATTGGAGGTCTACTTTCGTTGCAATTTGTGAAAAATCGTAAAATACCACTTTCAATCCCTAAAAGATCACCCCGTTCCACCTTTCTCCATTTTGTCGATTCCAATTTATTCTTTCCGTCATTCGAACAATATTTTGCTCCCCTTCCAGTAGGTCTCATAGTGTTAATTTTTTTCCCGCTCTTATATTTTTAGGCGTTCATCAGCACTGGTCTAAAAATGTGTAGTAGATATTATTGGGTGGTATGATTAAAAAGAGTATTTGCTTTTACTTCAAGTAAGAGCTTTTACTTCCTAGTATATTGTGGAGTATAATGTTTTACATAAAGTAAATGCTTCGATGGAAAGTGTTGACTTAGGTTAGAAGTATAAACTACTAGTAAATACTAGGACGTGATTAACCTCAAATTGGTTCGATTGTTGTTATTTTTTCTGTGGTAATTAATAATCATGAGTGAGCGTAATGATAGTGATGAACCAAGTGCCGAGGTTGCTGAAGATGTGGGAGTACACAAATTTTTGTGAAACTTCTTTGATTACTTTTGATACGGTTGTTTGATGTACCCCGACATCTAGACCCACTCCTTGTTGAAACCCCGGATCACTTAGAGCTCTTAAAAATACCTCAATTTTCGTTGAATTTGATAAAGCTGCTCCCCTCGTTTCAATTTGATTTCCTTAGAACTCTCTTACTGTCCATTCAGCATTGTTTTTATTGAACCTGAAAGTACAGAGCTTAATAGTAGCAATCTAGCAAAAATAATTGACGTACCGAAACAATTTTCTATATTGTACCTCCCCATACGTTCTACGTTCACATATTTCTCTCCTTTTCCTACCATAATTCATAAAAAAGCCATAACACCTTTTCAGTTGAAGATATGAAGTTAGTCTATGAGTAGCTTCTTGAAAACTACACCAAACACTCCCAAATGGAGGAAATACTTGACAACATTAGTAAATACTGCAGTATTAACTTCTATATATCGAAGTAAATAAAGCAAAGTATAGAGTAATTGCTACTAGTACTTACTTCAGTGTTACTTCAAGAATTATGTGGAGTAAATGCTTTGATTTTTTGAAGTGAAAACTACAACATGGAGCATTAACTTGAAGTAGAAGCAAATACTCTTTTTAATCATACCACCCAATTATATTAGTATGTAATTTTTGTAAATTTAAAAATTATGGCCGCATAATTTCATTTCGCGGACTTTGTTGAGAACTGAAAATAGTTACTTCGCTTGCGATTGCACGAAATGTATATAGGTATTTTTCTCCGACTGATGTTTGACGCACTGTTCACAGTGCGTAAAGTGATACTTTTTAGCACAAGGGCGTAAAAAATCAACTGTGCGTAAAAAGCATCAATTGTGCGTAAAGTAATGTTTTACGTACTGATGTAAGTGTCGTAAAGATTCATATTACGAAATGAGATAGGAAATTTGTCGGCCGTTAGGCCGAGTTTGATAACTCATTGGGTATCGTAATATGAATTTACGATACGAATATAGTACATTATTTTACCTACTACCAATAATGTTAATTATTCACTCAAAATTAGTCAATATTCCTGAAATTAATGATATTAGAATCATCTAACAAGCAAGCGTTGCGCACTTCAGTTTGGTATAATAATAATTGTATCGACATGAGTTCCGACTATGAAAGTGTGGAATCTGATATTGAACTAAATCCCGCAATAGAAACGAAAAAGAATATAAGCGATTCGTAGACTGTGCGGTAAAGTAACTTTACCGCACTAGTGCGGTAAAGTATCATAATTTTTTGATAATAAGACGAAAATTGAAAACTTTGTAAGATAAAACAACCAATAATTACTACAATTTGTATGATACATATTCGTGAAGAGCTTTTATGTACTCCCGTGTTTTGTTGTCATTCAGCAAACTTCACGCTCATACAAAAAAGTCCAACATTACGAACTTGTATCATAATAACTAAAACCGTGAAAAAAAAGGACTTTTTTCACATTAATAGAGATGCAAAAATGTCAAGTTTTTTTGACAGTTGTACAAAAATAACAATGTTCCTCCATGTTTGAAAATGAATGTTCGGTCATTAGTTTCTGATGTCTAGACTTGTGTTTTGCCATAATAAGTTACCCAAATCTTTCATATCCCACTCAGCCCTCTTGAAATTCAATATTGTCCTTAGCTGGTCACCACATGTTCATTTGTTAAACCAGCAGCGTAGTTCTGTGAAACCTGTCATATTGATACAGAATCCACATGTTGCTTACACGGGAAGGAGATTTGAGTAAAGTGGTTGAATTATTCTTTAACACGTGGCCTTCTTCCTCAACTTCCAGAAACTTTGGTAATATTCCAGGTCCGTAATATAACTGCCTTATTCGTACTCCTGTACTTTTTTATGTGAAGTGACGGTAAAATTTTCTGAAACTTTGGTGTGTTGTACTCTACTTAGTAACTAAAAATGTCGATATGCCCAAATCAATCCTATGACTAGTTTTCTAGATACGGAGTGTGAAAGTTGAAAATTTCCCAGTTTTTCGGATTATTTTTTTTACATACGAGCTAGATTACATTCCTGTTGCCCACACACGTTTAGCACATGTTTAAGTAATACATTAGTAAATATGAACATTTAAAAATATTTATATTTACTGAGTGATTCACACATGTATGACAGTGGTTTTTTCATAAAATTTCACGTTTTCTACTTCGACGTCAGGGAAGCATAATTTCAAAAGGTTCTCCTCATTAGCCTTGTTACTTTAGCAATGAAGTCCAGCAATATTGGCATTTTTTTTCGGACAAAGAGTGGAAAACAAAACATGATTTTCTGGGAATGGGTTGGTAATTATTTTCTTCAACCTAATGAGGCAGTTGTAAAATATTGCTTGATGAACTCTGCCACTTTCATATTTAAGTATGACGATCAGGAAGGGTTGGAAAAAAAATACGTGGTTAAAAAAAAATCCTAGAGTCCAGGGCCGGTTTCACTCCAGCAATTTTCACCAACTTTCTTATTATGGACTCTGCCATTTTCATATTGCAGTGCGACAATCAGTCTAGGTAAAAAAAACCGACATGGTCGATACAATTTTTCCGGGTGTCCAGGGCCGGTGTCACTCTATCAATATTCACCAACTTCCCAACTAAGGATGTTGCCTTTTTCATATTCAAGTATGAAAATCAGATATGGTTGAGGAAAGAAGAAAAACACATGAACGTAATTATTTTTCCGGACGTTCAGTCACTCCAGCAATATTCCTCCACTTCCTTATTATGGACTCCACCATTTTCATATTTCAATACGACAATCAGAATAAGTTGAAGAAAGAAACCAAATGATAGAAATAATTTTTCCAAATACACTCTGCCATTTTCATATTTCGGTATGACAATCTGAATAGGTTAAGATAAAAAACACATGGTCAAAGTTATTTTTTCTGTCGTTTAGGGCCGTGGTCACTTCCTTATTATGGATTCTGCCTATCATTCTGTCATATTTGAATAGGACAATCAAAATAGGTTGAGGAAAAAATCTCATAGTCGAAAATAATTTTATTATGGACTCTGCCATTTTGGTTGGGGAAAAACCCGCAGCACAAAATATTTTTCCGGATATCCACGGATGGGGTGAAACCCAACATTAATCCTTAACTTCCTCATTATTGACTCTGCCATTTTCCTATTCTGGTGTGTCTATCGGAATGGATTATAAAAAGCAACATGCCTAAAATGATTTTTCCGGGTGTCCAGGGCCGGTTTAACTCAAGCAAAATCACTAAACTTCCTTATTTTGGACTCTGCCTTATTTCAGAAAAATAATCAGAATTGGTTCGGGAAAAATGTTCAAATTGATTTTTCCAGGCGTTCAGTGCCTTGTTTCACTCTAGCAATATTCCTCAACTTCCTTATTATGGATATATTGGCATATTCCAGTTTAACAATGAGGATGGGCTGATGAACGAAACAGAATGCCCAAAATAATTTTTATGGACGTCCAGGAACCCTATTCTCAAACCGTGACATATTTTGTCGAATGAAATCTGAATATTCTTATAATCAAATGTCGCATTCGCAAATTTTGATAGACAAATTGTAGAATGGTCTAAGGAAGTCGACAATTTATGTCGAATGTCATAACAAGTGAAATTTATAGGTTGGGTCCAATAGTTTATAGTAAATGTCAAAACATTCTCTGATATATTGTAAAGAGAAACATTCTCAATTGAAAATTAAAGTAATACATGACTCCTCTGGAAATGGAAAAAACCTACGATAAATTGAAATAACTTTTTTGTAATATCTAACAGAAAACAAGTACTTCCCCGGCTAAAGCCACGCTGGACATTGAACTACACTGATACATATTGAGAAAGACCCTATATAACTTGGGAGAAAAAAGTCTGAAAGTGAAAATTTGCATTTTCATTCAGATAGTTGATTATTTATTAAATGTCCAGTTTCCTGGAGATTATCATCTATAAATATCTATCAGATGTAGTTCAATGTCCAGCGTGGCTTTAGCCGGGGAAGTAGTTGTTTTCTGTTAGATATTACAAAAAAGTAACTTCAATTTATCGTAGGTTTTTTCCATTTCCAGAGGAGTCTATTGGTTTTATCTTCGAGAGGTTAATTTGAACGATGGAAAATAGCGACTAAATTCCAACTTTCACGCGCAGATGATTCCACAACTGACTTTATGAACATTCTGTTCATATTTCCATTAAAATCAACATTCTCTGATACTTTTTCAGAGATTTTTGTAGTGAGAGAATGGCATCTTTAGTAATAGCTATAGAAAATTTATCAGCAGCCTCGAAAGAGACGAGTAATATACAGGAGTGCTTTCACATTCTCATCTGAGAAAAATGTATTAAAACATTCAGATTAACTAAAGAATTATCCGATAAAAGAGGCTCATTTTAATTTTCTTGCATTATATTTTTTAAAGTTCGCTTTTGATTTTTGTTGTAATAATTTTTTTTTGTTTCACTTTCCTTGTTTCTATTCTATTTATTCTGATGTAGCGTTACTTCCAAAAGCAAATGTTATTTTATTTGTTATTATTATCAACGTTTTACAAGAGGAGGGGCAGAGGACAAGATTCAACATAAAAAAATTCGGTGTTGCCAGATCATGTTAGTCGACAAAATTCATCTCATGCGACATATATGTCGAACCCATTAATTGAGAATACCGCATGCACATATTGTGCGACAATTTCCATCGACATATGTCGAATGCGACAAATCTCACTCGACATTCGAGAATATGCCGCCAGGGCCGGTTCAACTCCAGCAATATCGGAATATTCACCAACTTCCTTTTTTATAGGCTCTGCCATTATCATATTTCAGTATGACAATCAGAATAGGTTGGGGAAAAAAAATAAACGGTCAAAATTAATTTTCCATGCGTCCAGGGCCAGTTTTACTCCAGCAGTATTCACCAACTTCCTTATTATGGACTCTGCCATTTTTATATTCTGAGAATCAGAGTAGGTTGGGGAAAAAGACATCATTACCAAAATAATTTTTCAAAGCGTCCAGTGCCGGTTTCCCTTCAGCAATATTCCTCAACTTTCTTATTATGGACTCTGCCATTTTCATATTCCAGTACGACAATCAGAATAGGTTGAGGAAAGAACCACATGGTCGAAATTATGTTTCCATGCGTCCAGGGCCGGTTTCACTCCACCAATGTTCCTCAACTTTCTTATTCAAGTTCTAAATAATTTTTCCTTGCGTCCAAGGCCGGTTCAATTCCAGCAATACTCCTCAACTTTCTTATTATTAACTCTGTCATTTTCATACTCCAGCACGACAATCAGAATAGGTTGAGGAAAGAACCACATGGTCCAAATTATGATTCCAAGCGTCCAGGGCCGGTTTCACTCCAACAATGTTCCTCAACTTTCTTATTATGGACTCTGACATTTTGATATCTCAGTATGACAATCAGAATAGGTCGAGGGAAAATCTACAATGTCTAAATAATTTTTCCGGGCGTCTAAGGCTGGTTTCATTCCAGCAATATTCTCCAACTTCCTTATTATATACTCTATCATTTTCATATCTCAGTACGACAATCAGAATAGGATGAGCTTGTGGTTTTCTTCCACAACCCCTTCTGAATATCACACTGAAACATAAAAATGGCAGAGACCATTATAAGAAAGTAAGGGAATATTGCAGGAAATAAACCAGCTCTGGACGCCCGGACAAATTATGTCGATAATGCGGTTTTTTTGGCAGCATATTAGGATTGTCGTACTGGAATATGGAAATAGCAAGAGTTCATAATTAGGAAGTTGAGGAATATTGTTGAAGTGAAACCGGCCCTGTTCTGTACGCCCAAAAAAAATATTTCAGCCATGTGGTATTTTTCAACATATCATTGTCGTACTGGGATATGAAAAAGACATAGTTGGTGAATATTGCAGAAGTGAAACCGGCCCTGGACGCCTGGAAAAATTTATTTGGTAATGTGGTTTTTTCTTCAGCCTACTCTGATTTTCATATTGAACTATGAAATTGGCAGATCAGAAAGTTGAGGAATACTGTACCCGAGTCCGGCACAACGTGCATAAAGGCATTTTTTCCTCTCATGTAAAAAAAATCAAATGAGTGTTCCAATCTTTTCAGTATTTTCATCGATTTTCCGATTTTCCACACTTTGTTATTAAGCGAGAGCTTTCAAGTTCTGAAAAAGAATTATTTTTTGCTGTTTTGCCGTTCATATCTCGACAGCGAAAAATAAAGATTTTATGCGAGTTTTCCACGATTTTTCAGATTTTCCAGGATTTTCCGACATTTCCATCCCTTCCTTTTAAACGGTGGGATTCAAAAATAATATTTGTTTGTTATTGGTGCCTCATTTTACTCATTTATCACGTTGCATGCTAATGGCCTCAAGTAATGTAATTGGTTGATTCTGATGGGTACACCTTTAAAATATAACAGTAAATGGGCCGATTTCGCTTTGGCACAACACATTTTGTGAATGTATTTGATAGCATCAAAATATTTTTGAAAAACGCACATGAGCGTCATCAGCATCCTGATAAACCAACACCATGACGCGCATGGGCATTATTAGCATGCAACGTGTTAAAGCACGCCTCAGCATGTTTAAATGGAACTTTCAAAAACGCGCGTTTTTTAAAGTTACCATGGAAACATCAACAACTCGAGATACGTGAAATCTAAATGACAGCTTTTGATTATTGATGTAACAGAAGTAACTTGTAGCGTCAAATAAACAACTCGTTCATTTATATCTGTTACCTTTCGCCTTTCCATCCATTTGATGAATTTGTCATTATCTTTTTTATGCGCATTATTAGATTTTTGCCATATTAACCGCGATTCTGCTTTACCATTCAAAGAATCGATATTGGAATTCAGTTTTAGGCACTACAGTGACAACAAATAATCTTTGATGATAAATTGCAAATGAATCTCTGTTTTTGTCGTTTCCTTGAAAACGAAAGGTATAAGTACTGATGTCACATCACGAATTCAACCATTTTACATTATTAGTACATTTGACATTTTTTGTAGTAATAATACCAGTATTCATGATTTCGAATTGCACAATAAAAAAATAGCGTAAAGTATTCGTGGTTAACTGGTCTTGCAAACACTTGCGCGTGTCTGAAAGACCTTTTCATTCACTTATACTTTAACATACCATTTTCAACAGTCTCAGCTTAAGTCCACCTTCAGTTTTACTCCCAGCTTAGTCTACCTACAGGCGCAACATCATTAAAAGTCTGGGACTTGTACATCCCGTAACTCCGAAACTACTCATAGGATATTTTTGTGCCCGCGGTGACTTTTTTTCGTGATACCAAGGACTTCATGTTCCTAAAGTTATAGCTAATTCGACAGAGGGCCAATTCCCATAAGGTTTTTGCGGGGTTCTTTCATTTGAATTTAATCAAACATCTTTTTTACACTTGAGGTTAGCTATTAATAATATGAACCTTAATAAATTTGGAATACGTTCTTCCATGTCGTTGTTTCCGCAATGTTTACATCTTAACGGAACAAATGAAAAAGTCCAATAAAGTGTTGAAGAAAGAGAAGCCGCAAATTTCCACAAACCACTATTATGCCCCATATAATATTTTATTTTCACTTAGATTTGTACAAAATGCAGCAAAACCCAAAATGCGAGGTACTCAATCATTCTCATCATTCAAAAACCACGAGATGAACCGACCCTCAGTTCGAACAATAATACCGTCGAAAGGAAAGAAAACGCCCTTGAACCCATTCCTTCACCTGGAAATCATTCGGTTCTCGAAGGGATTCCTAAATATTTCATTCGAATGACTTCAAAGACATTCGAAAGCTGAAAGAAATAAGATGTATCGCACTGGTTGATGTGACTTTTGTTAATGTTTCCAAGATTTCATTGTTCGCTCTACCCTGAAAATCGGTAACAATAGCCGTGGTAGAATGCATTAGTTATAATACAGATTTAAATGAAGGGCATGTGCACGTTTGCGGTATCCCCAGATATCAAGGTATATTCAATACAGCTCAGTGACTTCAAAATTCCAACACACAAAAGGCAAAAGGAAAATGAATTATTTTAGATCCTCCTACTCAGATTCGGTATTCTATGCATGTGCGATTTTATACTTTTATAGAATGAATGACCATTTTTATAACACATAAGAAATTCATTGTCAAATTAAAGGACACCCTTTTGGAGGATATCGAAAGGCAATGATTTTAAAAAGATATGGAAGATTATCTTTAAATTTCAAATGAACATTAAAAAAGTAGACCAAGCTATAGAGGTTTTTTCCCCCACAAAATAAAATACGCAAATGGCCTATACTAATTCTTAGAAAATAGTTCATTAATGAATATCCCAGTTTTCGCCCCAGCAAATTCGCTTTGCGGAGTTTTTTAAACAATCAATAATGAAAAAAATTATAACTTTTTTGGATTTTTGGAAATATCTCAAAACTTATTCAAGTAATCGTTTTATAATCTATGAAAGTTTTATAGGGATTTATAAAACCTACAAAATGGATTTTCAAACGACCGGATGCATTTTCTACTAAGAAAATCCGGGAAAACCTCGAAAAGAGACCATTTTTCAAAAATTTATAACTTTTATAAATCTGAAGTTGGATAAACCATATTGAGCAAACTGATAGATAATGAAATGTGGTTCAACTGTGCACAATATGTTTTCTGTCCTAAGTGTAGTTTTTGCACAATCGCGTTATGAACAATTTAAGGGAACATCTTGCAAGATACGCCGATTTAAGAGAAATCGTATATTCAAATTCTGTAGACGGCACCTAGAACTAGAGATCAATATCTACAATTTGTATATTTTGGATTTTCACCTGAGAGGTGGTAAATGTGTTGAAAATGTCACTGAAAGTTGATCAAAACGCTTCAAAGTGCGTCCGAAGTCACCCGAAGTCGAGTTCGGGTGACTTGGGGTGCACTTTGAAGCACTTATAATAACTTAGGCTCATCTTGAATCCTTCTTAGCCCTCATCAGATATAATAATAATGATGTTTATTTTGCATAAATATGAACTGTTTACATGGTTTTTGTAAACATAAATAAGGCGATTTTATGAAGTATCTGACAATTCCTTATAGACCGGGAGATAGTGACAGATTTTGGGACACGATTTTACTCAGTATGCCTTTTGGAGGACAGTATTGTCCTTATATCTCCATGATAACAATGCATGAATCAAAGGGTCTTCATATTGAAAAATAATAATAATAAAATAATTATTATTATTCGGATACGATTTTAATCAGGCTGTCGTGTGTTTCGTTATGATATAATAAAACTAAAATACTCGAAGAACCATTGGCAGGCCGTTAGGGTGGGTCCGAATGGCTGGTATGGTCACGTGAAATTGTATTTGAAAAAAGGAATTCTCCGCCTATCCTAATGGTATGCCAATGGTTTTTCGAGTATTTTACGTCTATTATTTTATTACAAAACACATGGCAGCCTGATTGGAATCGTACCGAAACACATAACTTTTCGAAAATATTATTATTATTTTTTAATTGAAGAACCTACGACGACTCTTTGATTCATGCATCATTATCATGAGGATATACGAAAAAAACTGTCCTCCAAAATGCATACTGAATAAAATCGTGTCCCAAAATCTGTCACTATATCCCGGTCTATTACACACAAACATGAAGGTCCCCACTGAAACCGAAGTTGTGCGTGGGTACATTTGTACCTGAAATGCAACATGTATAGATTCTAGAATTTAACATGTATTGAATCTTTGGCCCCTTTTTAGCTAAATAAATGTGCATGTCAGTACGTTTTGAAAATCCAACAGAATTAAAATTAACTAATCTATACAAATCAACTAATTTATCTGATAAATGATCCTTCAATCGGAAATGTATTGTATATAACAATGTGTCTAGTTCGAAGTGTATCTGTAAAGGTAAAAAAGTAAGTTTGTATGGAAGTGGTAGAGTAGTGTAAGTTGCTATAGTGGAGTTAATGTGGGTAAATACAAACATTTCTGTATTATTTTACGGTATTATTCGTAAGTACCTACATTATGAACAATATCCCTATTCATATCAAGTATCTTAAAAAGTTTCTTCAAAAGGTTTATATTGTTTATTTTGCGTATATACATCTTGTACATTTCTGGTAAGTAAATGAATATTTTACTGTTGAGATAATTATTTGTGTGCTGTCCAATGGTTTTTTTATTGTATATACCGACTTGTACGTTACCCTTAGATATATTCCTGGTATTATAATTATTATGTTCGACATTTCGAAGAACATTTTTATTTTTGAATATGAATAATATTATGTTTTTCATGTATAGTTGTCGTATATCAAGTACTTGTGAATCTCTGAAAATATAGTTCGATGGATAATCTTTTTTTTTGCAGTAAATTATTTTGAGTATTTTTTTTGCAATACTTCCATTTTTTTAGGTGCATGGGTATCAAGTAAAGCACCCCAACCGAGTATAGCATATTGCAGTTGAGATTGCACCAAGGCATTACATATCGTTTTATGGTGAGTTGTATCGAGAATAGATCTTAAATATTTGAATTTATATAACATATAAGTACCTGAATGTTTTCGAAACATTGGTAATATGTTTATCCCATCTGAGATGGGGATCTATCGTTACACCTGAATACTTGATGTGGCTTGCTCTGGTAAATTTCATGATTTTTCCATGATTGTTAATTGTCAATTAAGCAAAATTTGGCAAGCGGTTTTCATAGCTTGCAAATCGCAAAAAGTGCATTTTCTCGAAGTTGATTCGATAGTGATTTGTGATCGAACCAGTCTTTGAGTATGTTAATTTGATTTTTCACTTTTGTTTTCAGGATATTCCAGTCTTCGGCTGTGAAGAGTATGGCCATGTCAACAGCGAAGCTAAAGATAGAACCGTCGCACGTCAGGCGGAGTAGGCTGTTTATGTATAGGAAAAATAACAGAGGGTCAAATACAGTGCCTTGTGGAATACCATAACTAATTTCTGCTTTTGTGCTGAGGACGATGTTGCTTTTTACAACCTGCTTTCTCCCATTTAGGAATCTGACTAATAGCTTTCGAGGGTCATCCCGTATACCCAAGCAAATTAGAACCTCTAGGTATGATCAACAGTTTCGAAAACTTTGGCTAGGTCTAGAAATACACATATTCCTGGCCTTCTATTATCAATGTGTTTATAAATTTCACTTGTAAGAGCAGCTATCGTGACGTTAGTTGACGAACCTTTTCTAAATCGGTATTGCTTGTTAGATATCAAATTGTAATTCAACAAATGCCATTAATCTGGAAATCAGTAATTTTTCGAATATTTTATTGAAGCTTGTCAACGCGGATCTCTTTTTCTTTAGGTTAGGTTTGACTACGGACTACTTGAATGCATTCGGACAATCGCATGTTTGAAATATTTCATTATCAGATCAGTTAATAGGGGTGTTCGAAATTTCTTTTGATATTTCTTTGAGATGTTCAGCTCTGATACCGCCAAATCCAGGGAATTTTCGGTATTTTAATAATGACGTCGAGAATTTCTTTCTATCTTACTGGGCTGAGAAAGGAAGGCCCAGTTAGTAGTTTGCTTGGGAGTTGCAGTAGGAGGGTGGATTACTTTCCAGCGTAATTTATCCATTATTCGCAAATAATGTATTGAACTGGTGTCTTTATTTAATCGTCGGTTGTTTTGTTCCATCACCACATGCAATTACTTTTATTGTAATATCTTTCTATAGGAGCGTTTATATTCACAATTTTCTATAGTTGTTTTGAGCTATTTTTACTATTTTCGATTGCACTCTAAGTGATTTTCAGTATCTTGAAAATTAGCAAATTCTCAAAAGTTACATTTTTCGGAAAATAAGTAATATTTGGATAAACATTTTCAAGGAGAACATTAAACAATGTGAAGGCGAGAAATTTCTAAATTTTTCTTGAAAGTCTACAATAATAGATTTTTTTTTTATTTTTGAATTCATTACAGATTTCGTATATTAGAAATTGATTTTAAAACTCCGTTTGTTTTTAGGGTCACCTCAGCGATGTAATTGTTGGTAAATCCATTGAAACCTGTCAATTATTCCTTCACATTTCATATTATTCATTTTTTAGAGTAAACTTTGTGCAAAAACGTAAGGTTATTGTTGCTAGAGACTTTTTTGGCAAAATTCCATAACTAACTGATTCCCATTCGAATGGCTTGTAAAACTTCTACTCGATCTCTGCCAATGAATTACTATCATAAAGATAGTCAAAATCTGCTTCATAATTGGCTAGGTAATGAGGGATATCCGTAATTTCGCGCTTAATTGAATAGGCAACATAATATTATGAGATTACGGATTGTTTTTCTGTAAAACTGAATGTTTTTTCAATAAATGAATTCGCTAAGAGCTGTTTTCTTAGAGATATTTTTCGGAGTAAAACTTACCTGCAAAAATGAATAATTTCAAAAAAACCTCATAACCCTTGGATGAATGATGAAGAGCGTCAACTGCAGGTAACGCAAACTGTTGTGGCCAGAAGAATTCTGATTGCAAACAAGTTTCGGGCTTTCAAACCGAAAGTCATTCATAATCTGCTAGAACGATATTCTGATAATCTGCTGTATTTTAGTTTTTGGGAGGAAGATAAGTCATTCATCCGCAGTATGTGCTTTTCACCGACGAAAGTAAGTTTACATCAAATGGAATTGTTAGTTCAGGGAATTGCCGTTGGTGGGCGGACGAGCATCCCCATTTTACCATAGAGGCACGCAACCAATACTTATTCAAAACTAATGTGGTGTATTCAACAATCAAATCATTGGTCCAGTATTTTTAATAGAAAACCTAAATTCTGAGAGATAGCTGATTTTACTTCAAACTCATTTATTAGAAAATATGTCATTGAACCTGTACATAATGTATTTCCAACAGGACGGTGCTCCAGCACACTCTACAGTTGAAGTGCGTGATTTTCTTGATGGTCGGTTTCCTCGTAGATGGATTCAACGATATTCAGTGAATTCGTGGCCTCCCAGATCTCCCGATCTAACTACATGCGACTTCTTTCAATGTGGATATTTAAAATAATAATAATAATAATAATATCGTCTTTATTATTTCATAAAGTGAAAACTTAACAAAATTAATATATTTAAGCTATCAGCGAAATAAAGGGCGAAGTTCATCGTCTGTAATGCTAAGCATCACAGAACATGTTCTCCCACTTAACCCTAATCTGACGTTTATAAACACAGACCGTTCAGAGATCAAGAACACCTTGAAAATATGATGAGAGAATGTGCTGCCAAGTTCTGCCATTTATGTTGAGGAATGTTTCAAGAGAAATGTGTGGACAACCACCCTGCGCATTGAAAGGAATGGAGGACACGTTGAGATTTCATTAAGTTTTGTTTATTACTATCAATTGGAATCATTTAGTTGTTTCATTTATTTTTAAATTTCGTATCATATGTTGTTTTGATGACTATTCCACTCTTCTCAAGATATTCACGTAATCTGACCAATCACAAATCAAAGACAACTTGTATTATCGCGAAAACCCCAGCTGTTTCTCAATTCTGATTGCTCTGTCAGCGTTGGTGTTTTCAATGATGTAACAGATGATAAAGCAAAGTTTGACATTTTGACAGATCCTAATTGTAGGCGGAAACGTCAAAATGAGTCGCATCGTAACTATATAATAAATTATTGATAGTTATAATACATTTTATGTGATTATAGTTGATTGATTATGGTTATTATGAATTGACTGTTCATGTTTCTAATAATACTTTTAATGCTTCGTGAAATAGCATAATAAAATTCCACTCGCGATTGAATTCATCTCATAAGTCTGTCTTTCATTTCTGAACTCAACTGAATTGCGGACTCGTGGTGTTTTCTCGAAGCAATTGATTATGGTTGTGATGAATTGATTGTTCATGTTATAATAATACTTTTAATGCTTCGTGAATTAGTCTAATAATATTCCACTCGTGATTGAAAAATGTTACTCATGAAAAATGTTCAGTCTCACTAATGGGACCGATAATAAAGATTGGCAAAATATGCTAAATTGTCACTATTTTTGAGCCTCCCTGTATAATAAGTGGCTTCTTCTATCTCAACCACCAACTGTCTGACATATCATTTGACTTTCTTCAAACCAGCAAAGCTATTATTTTGTTACTAATCATATAAAAAGTAATATTTTTGGATAAGTGAACCTTACTATGTTTTGGTAAAACAGCCATTTTTATGATTTTCATATCTCCAAAACTGGACATAGAAACTAATTCAAACTTGCATGTGTAACTTCTAGTGACTTGTACTACAATATCCCAAAAAATATAAAAATTGGCTAAATACCATTTTTCCATGTTTTTGGTGCGGGGTCCTTTGACCTAATGAATTTTTGAACAAACTCAGATTGTCGAGCTAATTCGATAGGAAAACATAAAAAATTGTATAATTACATTGTTCATTTATCCAGGATCATTATTTCCCATTCGAATATCAAATACAAACACTTCTGCCGACACCCGCCAGCTATATATGATAATTGTTGAAGGATCTCTCTTCAAAATACCGTTTAATTAATGAATTTTTGACCAATAATAAGGGAAATAAAGAGATTTTTGTCGAGCGTCGGGGTAAATCTTTTGAAGTCCCCAGTTCCCGGAAATCGGAAAATATCAATTATTGCTCATTATCTCTCACGGGACGCAATTTTTGAAAAAATGTGTTGAATCCTTTTTTGTAGAGATTTTTACGTTCTACAAGTTTGCATTATATCGAAATTTTCAAGCTCTTCCAAGTTATTGATGAAACACCGAATTTCCGAGTTTTTTCCACTTTCCATAGGTGCTCCAGTGCAGAACAAATTTTTTTCTCAAACTGCTCCTCAAAAACCTTGTGTGCCAAAAATCATTTCTACTGGATTTAGTGCCAGGTTAAAACTCCTGGATATTGGACTAAATAGAATAGAACTACGGGGTTTCTTTCATGTTATGGCATAGTCGGTTTCCTACTAGTATTTTGATTACGAAAATATCCTCTGTTGATTGTCCTAGAAGTAGAATGTCAATGCGTATTAGAAGTGAATTTTTGACACTTCGATATATTAACGTGAACATGGACCGAGTACCTGACTGAGTATGTTTTATTATCAATGGATGAAAATGTTGAATTCGAAATGACGGTAAACTGATGACATTTTCAAAAACAATGTAACACACCCAGTAGGTAGACACGATCATTGCTACAAAAACTAAATCGTTTGGGTGTGAGAACCGATGAGTTTGTGGTTGAAACAATTTCGATCGATAACCACAGAGCCAAGACTATGCATTTATTAATTCAGAAAATCACTGAAACTTATCGATACGAAATGAAATTGTATAATTGGGAAAGGAACGGGTTGTGGAATACAAGTCCAAAATTGACAAGTTCATTATAAGAAATGACTGAGTCATTAATGTTCTTTGCTTTCGATACAGTTGAAAGCTTCGAATTATTGAATATCTAAGTTTTTGTTTAAGGGTGATTGTGATCAAGTATTTAGGCCAATCAATAGAGCATTTTTCCTAACAAAAATACTAGGAGAAAACTGACTATACCATCACATGGAAAACAGTCCGCCGTTATATTCTGTCGTGTTTTTGACTCCCAACTGTCATTTATTAATTTGTTATAAACATTTAAATAACATAATACGTGTTTTCGTAAATCATTTTGCTTATAAAATAAAAACTAATGTAGCAATTTGGTTGCTCCAGTGGAAAGAATTGTACATAATTGAGATACGAACAAAATGAGATGTTTTACGACCCTGTCGGATTATTAGTAACGGAGGAAAATCGGAAAACCGGAAAATTTTACAATTTAAAAAAATTCATTACTCCGACATCTTTCATGAAATAGGGTTGGCCCTTCTCATGAAAGTATTGAATCATGTGTACTTTGTGTGTGCACAAACCATGCTCTGACAAATCATTAGTTTTGGCACAATGGCGATTTGAATTTTTTTTTGCACTACCTTGCAGCGTGCCTGGATGCTCTAGTGATAGTCCGAAAAACAAAACAAAAACAATTTTGTTCGTATTTCAATTATCTACAATTATTTTCATTGGAGCAACCAGATTGCTCTATTAGTTTTCATTTTATAAGCAAAACAATTTAAAAAAAAAACACTTTTTTGTTAATTAAATGTTTATAACAAATTAATAAATGACAGTTGCGAGTATAAAACAAAACACAATATAAATACGGACTGTCCTACTAGTATTTTTGTTAAAAACTCCCTCATTTTATGCTCTATTGCTTGGTGAAATTATTTATTTTGTACATACCTGCTACGTGCTTTTAGATACTTAATTGTTGTCTTTCTTTCCTTGTAAATATCATGATCCAACGATCTCTTAGGAAGTTGTATACTACGGTTCTCCAGCCTGGAAAATATGTCTGTCGTTCTGTCTGTTAGCACTTCAAACCTTTATACTCGATCCCTTGCACTGTTTTTTGTCATTTTTAATTTTTTCGCGATCGTAAAATCTGGAAAAAGTTTACGGGGTTTTACGTTTTTTGCGTTTTTATCTCCATCGACACAGGCTCAGGGATTTATTTGATCCGTTCAATATTTCTTGAAGATATACCTCATTATGTCCTGCAGAAGTGCATAGTTTTTGAGAATTATCGGAAAATTCTGACAGGATTTTTACTGCGTGTTTTATTGTCCTTGGACAGGTGTACAAAACGTGAATGAAAAGATTTTTAATATTTTCGAAAATTGTAATTTTTTTATAAAAGCTCAAAGATGGCGACAGATTTTAAAATTTCACAGGAAACCTATTTTGACCGTCTTCTGAAAATCTACAAGAAATGTAGGTATATTTTTTTCTCAATATAAATAGTCTCGGACATACAGGGTGTAACATAAGTAGGTACGTTAAAATATTCAAGTGACGTATTCCTGAGACAATAAAAAAAGTCTATATAAACTTGTGTCCGGAAATGCTTCGTTTCGGAGATACAGGGTGTCGAAATTGAATTTTTTGTTCGTTTTTTAAAAGTAACCTTTGCAAAAAATAAGTTATTTTCACGAAATTTGGTACCCAGAGTCTTTTTGACGTGGGAAATCATAATTTCGTATTAATTTCCTTGAAACATCTAGAGGGCGCTGCGTACGTTGTCATCATTTATTTCAAATTGCCCTAACATTTTTGACAGTAAACTTTTGGTACTTTTAATGAAAAAACCTCATTCCCATACCGTTTCCAAGTAAAAAAGGTACTATTCCTCAACAACGCTGGAGGTGATCGTTTTCGAGATATTTACAATTTTCTATATGTTACATGTTACTTTGCTCTTAGGGCGCTAAGTGAAGTTGCTGAGAACATTACAAAATCTAAGTATGTGGTAGATCTCGTCAAAATAAACTACTTTTTTCCTATGAAATGTTTATCGAAAAATGATTTGTTTTCGAGATACAGATGGTTGAAAATTTCCAAAACATGGTTGGTTTTCGTCATAAGTTATTTGCAACTGCAGTTATTTTCATCAAACTTTAAACACAGACTTCTTTCAAACTGAGCATTTTCAAACTGCTTAATAAATCGAAGTTAAAAAAATTGTCAGGTTCAATTATTCAATTAGAAAGTGCTACATTTCGGAGTTTGTAAAAAAAAACAATTCGGAGAAGTACTATGATATTTATTATGTTTCCAAAACATGGTTGGTTTTTGTCATAAGTTTTTTTGCAATTTAAGTTATTTTCATCAAACTTTATTACAGTATGAGACCTCTTCTAAACTGAGCATTATCAAACTGCTTAATCAGTATAGCCAAATTTGATTTCAATAATTTTTGTCACTCTCCGCTTGCAAATTAAGTTAATTAAATCGAGTAGGCTATAAAGGTTTGTTTATAAAAATAGAAGTTCGCTGTCACATTTTTAACTATTCATTGACAAATTCACAGTTTGGAGTTTATAAAGTAATTTTCTGGTACCATGCCCGAATTTACGAATGCTGAAATGGCTGATATGATTTTTGCATACGGCTTGGCTGACGGAAATTCAACCGAGGCCAGACGCATCTATCACTCCTTGTGCAGCGACATTTGCGAATCTTTTCCGGCGACTTTCCGAATCTGGAAGCTTTGAAAGAAATTCTGCAGTAGGACGGCCACGGACTACAAGAACTGTGGAATTGGAGGAGGCGGTTCTCGAAGAAATTAGTGAACATCCAGAGACAAGTACAAGAAAAATTTGTCAAACTTTAAATGTGAGTCACATGACCGTTTACAGAATTTTAAAGGAACAGCAATTATATCCTTATCATATTCAGCGTGTCCAGGCACTTAAGCTACGTGATTTTCAACCACGTATCGAATTTGCTCAATGGCTTCAAAGAAAAGTTGAACAATATCCCAAAATTTTATCGAAAATCCTCTATACAGATGAGGCTAATTTTTCAAGAAATGGTATTATGAACTTCCATAACAACCACATCTGGGCGGAAGATATCCCACATGCGATAACGCAAACTCATTTCCAAGATAGATTTTCTTTCAATGTATGGGTAGGCATAATTGGGGATTATTTAATTGGGCCCTATTTTTTCCCCTTACGTTTGAATGGAGATGCTTACCAACATTTTTTGGAACACTAGCTTCCCCAGCTTATGGAAGATGTTCCCCTTGGTCTCCGAAATCACTCTTGGTTTATGCACGATGGAACCCCTGCTCATTTTAGTCTAATAACAAGAAATTTCTTAGACGTAGCATATCCCCAACAATGGATAGGAAGAGGAGGCACTCAGCATTGGCCCCCGAGGTCACCGGACCTCAATTCCGTCGATTTTTTCTTTTGGGGACATCTAAAATCACTGGTTTATGCTAGCCCCATTGAAAACGAGGAAATGTTATGGGATCGCATCATAGCTTGCTGCGAAACGATAAGAAACACTCCCGGCATTTTTCAACGGGTGCGGAATTCTTTGATGAGGAGAGCAGAAGCTTGTATTACTGTTGGGGGTCGTCACTTTGAACAGTTGTATAAGTTGTTTGTTCAATTTTTATACGTTTAATTTCCTAATAAATATCATAGTACTTCTCCGAATTGTTTTTTTTTACAAACTCCGAAATGTAGCACTTTCTAATTGAATAATTGAACCTGAGATTTTTTTTTAACTTCGATTGATTAAGCAGTTTGAAAATGCTCAGTTTGAAAGAAGTCTGTGTTTGAAGTTTGATGAAAATAACTGCAGTTGCAAATAACTTATGACGAAAACCAACCATGTTATGGAAATTTTCAACCATCTGTATCTCGAGAACAAATCATTTTTTGATAAACATTTCATAGGAAAAAAGTAGTTTATTTTGACGAGATCTACCACATACTTAGTTTTTGTAATGTTCTCAGCAACTTCACTTAGCGCCCTAGGAGATAAGTAACATGTATCGATATAGAAAATTGTAAATATCTCGAAAACAATCACCTCCAGCGTTGTTGAGGAAGTGTACCTTTTTTACTTGGTAAAGGTGTGGGAATTAGGTTTCTTCATGAAAAGTACCAAAAGTTTACAGTCAAAAATGTTAGGGCAATTTGAAAAAAATAAAGATAGCGTACGCAGCGCCCTCTAGATGTTACATAAAAATTTATACGAAATTAGGATTTTCCACGTCAAAAAAACCCAGGGTACCAAATTTCGTGCAAATAACTTATTTTTTGCAAAGGTTACTTTTAAAATACCAACAAAAAATCCAATTTCAATACCCTGTATCTCCGAAACGAAGCATTTCCGGACACATGTTTATATAGACTTTTTTTATTAAAATTTTCTTAGGAATACGTCACTTGAATATTTTATCGTACTTATGTTACACCCTGTATTTAATAAAAACGAAAAATTATGGAATCCATAGATAAAGATTCTGTTTTCAAGTCAAATTTCTTTTTGAACAAAAATCCTTCCAGAGTCGATGCGTATGGATGGGATTTTTCAAAAAAAAAAATTATTTGTGACAAGATTTGAACTCGGGGCTCCGGGTGGAAGGCGGCGACACTGTCAACCAATCCACTGTGCTATACAAATATATATTTGACAATTTACGTGAGGTAAGTAATGTTTTCACGTACCTTGATTATCCGATACATGGAAAATGGCCATCTGGCCAAGCTAACAGGTAGGAATGCTATCATTGTTCATACTAACACTACTCAATCGTACACATTTCGTTCGTCAGAAAATAAGTGACGTCTGGTTGCCCTGGGATCTTGCTCTATAAAGTTTACTAAAGAATATAACATAATCCTTTGTAATATCATTTTCAATAATAAAAATGTATCCATTCTTACTATATACAAAAATCCTCCTTATTGTTGTATGGATTCTGTGGATTCTCTTAAAAATTATTTCACAGAAAGCGATAAATGGGTGGATTATTTAATGTTCCTTGGGGACATAAACATTAATATTTTGGATGAAAATTTGGATATTTCAACAGGTGAATACCTGACTATTATGTGTGGATTTGATTTCATTCACCTGATCAATGACTACTATACAAAGGTGACTGAAAATACTAACTTGTTTGGATCACATATTTATTAAAACTAAGTACGATACTGATCTCTTACTACTCATACTCATTACCACAAAACTCACGGATCACTACACTACATCTTTACAGATTATACTTGAAAATAACGTGAATTAAATCAATAAACTGGAATTAGGTATGTTCTGCACCTAGGGAGGAATCTGCAACAAAATTATTTCCTTATATAGTAACTGAAAAAATCACAGGATTTATTTACGTGATAATATCAAAACAAAAAAAAAGGAAAGTATGGATCACGAAAGGAATAATGAAATCAATCAATACTAGAGAAAAAATGTTTCAAGAATATCTCCGCAATTTGAATGATAAATCCATGCAAACAAAGAAGGTATAAAACTTATCGAAATAAACTTAACCAAAACAATAGGGAAAAAATGTTTCATCAAAATGATATAGAGAAAAAAAACAGATAACTCAAAATTTATTGATTTATTTATACTTTTCACAAACAGACATAATCTAATTACATATGTAGCAGTGCGAAAGATAATGTGACTGATTATGAGAAACAATGAGTGAAATCTGTGAAAAAAAAGACAATAAATAAAATGACAAATGTAGGACGAAAAAACACTACAATCGCTCTCGAAATTGTTGATACTCTCAACGACCACTACACTACTATACTAGGACAGAAATCAGCAATTAAAATAAAAACTAATCCATATTATAAATGTCCTGATGAAAACATAAAAAATCATAAGTCAATGTTTTTATATCCCACTGATTCCACCGAAATGGTAAAAGTAATTCAATCTCTGAAGAATAAAAAGGCGATGGGAATTGATGGGATAAAAGCTAAACCTCTAAAAAATGCTATTCCATTCATCATCGATCCTTTGGTATACATAACAAACAAATCCTTTACTGAGGGCATCTTTCCATCGCCATTGAAGTTGACACAGGTAATACCCATTCATAAAAATGGTGACAAAGATCAGATTATAAATTATAGTCCTATTTCCTATGATAACTGCAGTAGCAAACATTTTTGAAAAATAAATAAAAGACAGACTCTCATCCTACATTAAAAAATACACAATACTTTCCTGCAGACAATATTGATTTAGAGAAGGCGTGTCAACACAGTATTTACCGGCTGGAATGTTCTCTGCATTGGATAACAATATTTCATTTCATTAATTTTCAGTCAGGAAAGATTATAATACAGTACTCGACATAACTGTACAATACACTAATGTGACACCGTCAGTAGTTAGACAGATACATCAATGTATAACAGTGATTAAAAGACTAATAAGTATTCACCTGAAGACGATTGCAGATTCAAGCAATTGAAACGTGGAGAAAAAATTGAAGGAAGTAAAAATTTTTCAAACTTTAAGACGATGGAAGTCCTAAATGCAAGTAATCAAGTTACTTCATCGTCTAAAACCTTCAAACAAACTAATAAATATGACATGTGAACAAACATACAAATACATATAATGGTATAAATAAAAATAAAGATTTAAAATAAAGAAGGATTGTTTCCACAACATAAATCAGAAGTCAATAACAGTACTTAAAAGACTAATTGCGAACAAACAGACAAAGTCATATATATGTGGCATCATTATGTGTATTCATAGATCTTGCGAAGGCCTTTGATACAGTTATTCATCCACTCTTTCTCCGATCACTAAAAAATATTGGCATAAGCATAAGCATAAGCATAACAGGAAATAATGCGTGAAAATTGGAGAAATGAAAAACGACTTCCGAGAAATAGTTTATGGGGTTTTGGAGTGCGTAAAGTTTTACTTTTTTCGCTAGTGCGTTAAAGTAAAACTATTTACGCACTAGTGCGTAAAGTAAAATATGTCAAAAATTGTGTATAGCAACCAAATAAGTGGTTTCAATTTAAATTGCCACTTATGGTATCTTCTTCTACGATTAAAAATAATTTTTGCTTATGTTTAGTGTGCAACAAATTATCATGTTTTTTATTTTGATCATAATTTTCTGCAAATGTCATTGCTTTAATTAAATGTAAACAGACCGTGGATTCCGATTTTACTCAAAAAGTAAGTAGGCTGTGTGGTTACGAGAATTGGAAGAACTGACAATATCTGAAATTGTGTTAGTATCACAGAACTCAGCAAAAGTATTTGTTATAGATTGGTTTATGAAGTTTATATAGTACAATAATATTTGTATACCAGATAATTCTTCATTCAAATTTTATTGCAGTTTATCTGTTTGTACCTATCTGATAACCGATATGGATTCAAATTCATCAGGCGAATTTGACAATACTCCTCCAAATATACCCAACAGTGCTCAAAAAGCCACTGAAAACCTATTACCAGAAAAATCTGCACACATTTATGAACAGAAATATAATATATTTATAGAATGGTGCAGGAAGAATAAAATGACAAAATACTCAGAAAACGTCATTTTGGCCCATTTCGTTGAGGAATTAAAGTCTTGTAAACCTTCTACACTATGGTCGATATGTTCTATGTTGAAAAGCACCTTGAAATATAAAAACAACGTTGATATTTCAAACTTCAACAAGTTAATAGCGTTTATCAAACAAAAAAATAAAGGATATAAAGCAAGAAAATCTAAAATTTTTGAAAGAGAACATTTAATTAATTTTTTCTTGAATGCTCCATATTCCCAGTTTTTTATGATCAAAGTAAGTAAACGCTTGAGTATGTATAAAATCTAACAAAAATATATGTTAAGAGTAACGCTATTGCAATATGTATGGTGTTCCTATGGAGTGTTGCATAACTACGCCGATCCTCAAAGACCACCGGCTTAGTTAGGCAACACATCATACGCAAAATGATACAAAACCATTCCCTTTTGATTACAATTTTACATTCCAAACGTCAGGATATTTTCTCATGTTTTCCTCTTCAATTAAGCTATTTGTACCACTGCAATATGTTATTTTTTCGGTTGGTTTCTTAATTGGAATTTCGGGAGCTTGTTATCGAGAAGAATTATGTAAATTAACAATTAACGGTGTAGAAGATAAACAGTGTATATTATTAAAATACCAGAAACAAAAAATGGAATGGAACGCATTTTTACGATTTTAAATCCTAATAATTCTTCAGTTGATTACCTATCTTTCATAAAAAATATGCCTCACTAAGACCATCAAATATAAATTGTAATAGGTTGTTTTTAAAATACGCAAATGGTAAATGTTCTAAACAGCCTGTGGGGATAAATACATTTGGTAAAATGCCATGTGTTATAGCAACCTATCTGAACTTGTCCAATCCAACAGCTTTCACAGGATACTGGACACGGAGGATGGAAGTCATCTGCTGTTGCAGAAGGCTATGTGGAAAGCACAATTACCCAAAAGAATAAAATTCCTAATAAACTGTTGATGGATGACAGTATGCCATCTACTTCCAAACAGAGCGTTTCTAGAAACTACAGTTTTACTGTTGAAGACGATAATAGAGAATTTGGAGATCCGCTCGATACCAATATTACAGAAATAAGGTCACAAAATGTTTTAAACTCTGTAATGGAAAAGGCCAAATTCATAAATTTTGGAAGCTGTAATATTTGCACCTTCAATATTAATATTTCCAATAACTAACAACTGAAAATCTAATTTATTGACCATTGTTTAGTTTGTTAATGTTATTTTGTTATGTAAGAGTGAAATATATTTTTAATTGTCAAATAAATTTATGTTCGTAAAATGTACATTCATTACCATATTGTGTTGATTAAATTTTGTATTCCTAATCTCAGTGAAAAATTATATACGGTAGTAGAAAAAATATTGTATGTAATTCGTGTGCAAAGGCTTTTTTTGACTCATGTGATTGTCGCATTCGCCACTTTACACACTTGTTACATAAATAACTATTTCGTAATATTTATAATGAAAGAACAATTATTGACACTTTGCAAATTTATTGCTGATGCAGTCAGGTCATTTAATGGGTGACTTTTGTGGTACGGCTTGATGAACACTGACTCAGCGCAGAAGGGCAGTTAATAATATGGCTTGATGAATGTTGAATCACCTCAGGACAGTTGTTCAAATAGGTCGATAAGGTAAAGGGGAATAAAATTGCAAAGGCTTATTTCTCATATTGCATAAAATAGTCTACAACAACTATAATAAATATAAATTTTCCATACCATTGAGATTTTTGAATAGGTTTACTTTTTCGCACTCAGTGCGGAAAAAATCTTATCCGCACGGGGTGCGGAAAAGTGTAACTTTACGCACGCATATGCGTGCGGAAAAGTACTACTTTACGCACACTCGTCGGAAAAAGTTTTAATAATAATTTGTTTCGAAATACGACTTCAGCGTTAAGTTTTGCTTTGAAAAAGATTTAAAATGGCTTACTCGAACGGGGTTACGTGCCTTTCGCTACCTATCAAAAGTTTATTTTTTAAGAATCGCTTGAAAATTTTAAAGAGGAGTTGTTTCTATTTCTATTCAACATAGTTGACTCATATTTGAACATTCTATTGCAAATTCTAGTTTCTGTAATTTTTTAAATATCTACGAAATTTTAATGTGGTTTAAAAAAATTGCAACTTCGACAAAACTGTTTTAAACCACTAGCTTCATCATGCCACTAAGTTTCAGTTACTGCATATCGATGAAAACTAGTTTACTTCAAAATTAACACTAAAATACCATGTTATGCTGACAATTGTTTCATAACTTATCTAGATGATGGCACCTGTGTTTTGACAAATTGTCAAATGTTATTTTAATGAAAATTGTGAAATATTAGAGAGTTATTGCAGACTGAAATAAGTATACTTAATTACAAGAAACTTTAACGTATTGTAATTTTTAATTCTGTTTCGTAATGGTGTTATTGCAACAAGCTTCTTTCTAGATGCTTTTAGATAAACTTCATTTTGACAAGTACGTCAACTTTCAAATCTTCTCATCATACCAGTCACCATCTCATAACATCATTGGTGTTATATCGATTGTATGTGCTGCCGAATAGTTCTCAATTTTGACAGATATGTCAAAATAAAGACGACTTAAATAATAGTTTCTATTCCTTTTTTTAAATTAAATACATGATACCTGTAATTTTAATTATAAAAAATTGTGAAGGACATATTGAATATATGTCAAATGAAGGAAAACTTTATTAGAGTATCATCACAATAGAGGTTGCAATAACTCTATATTAATTTCACTTTATTCATTGAGTTTTTTTCGAATACACCTATGATGTACTTGTACTGTTGTCATACACTGATACAATTTGTGACTATTTATTATTAATTCAGAGTCTCACCAACTTTCTATAAATATAAACACCCTGTAAGCACGTGGCTAAATCTCTTTACTGGATCATCCTGCGCCTGAATGGTTGGAATAATTACCTCAACTGAAGCGTATCATCTAATACTCCGTTCCCATACCCTTATCGATGAATCTTTTCTATGTAGTTTCTAGTTCTTTGTTGATTTCTCTCACAATGGCCCAATCTTGGATTGTGTTGGTTTTATTCTCTTCACAGGCGTATAATCAAGCTCTTACGGAAGGATGACCCTTATTCACCACGGATTAGTTTTCAGGGTTCTTCCTCAATTACCTCAGATTTGTTAGCTCCCGGTTGCCCAGCTCGAAACGATCGCCTACGACTAATTCCACCGCCGTCGCACGAAGGACAAGCCATTATTTATACAGCCTCCCACTTTTCATGGAAGAACCCCCGTGACTTCCGTAATTATCCAGGTAGAATGATGAAACTCTCAAGACTGATGGAAATTCACTTATCTGTTCAATAGTGTCATACAATCAGTTAATTGGATTCCTGTCATATTGTCTTTTTGTTTTATCACTTTGAATTTTTGAAAAACTAGCTAGGATAATTTCTTAAATAAGTCCAACTATTCCAAAGTGCAGCTTTTTCAGCCCTAGTTCTTCAATTTAGATTGACATATTTTTTTTTTTCGCTGTTAACACCATGACTGCCGAGAAATTCATGCTGATTTTCCCATGATGGTGCCACAGAGAACGGGTACTGTGTAACATTGATATATGAGATAAGCCTACCATTCAGTTATCGCTTCACATAGAGATTTCAAATTTGAAGTAGAGGTATAGGACTGAAATATACGAAATTTTATTAAACGTTCCTGACATAATCCTACAGGACGAGTCAGAAGTGTTGGCAACTTTTTTATAGAAAATTGCACCTCGTCTATTTTCATCAGCTTAACAATTTTCTGAGAATACTCATCACAAAAATGTATTGTTTGTTGATGTTCGTCCACTAGATGGAGCTGAAATCGAAAAAGTTTAATATTCGAATCGAACAATTCGAATGTGGTGAATAGAGTGTAGGGATGGATTCATACACATATTCCTGTCTATTCAGTACAAAATGATAATAATGATTATTACAAAATAATATTCATTCACTACCTAACATAAAGAATGAATATTTCACCAAAAGGATAAAATTCGAAACTTAAATAAATGATTAACCGATAGGTAATTCAGAACTGTCTTCTAATGATAAAATGATTGATTCTGGTAAACTTTATGGAAGAATAGACCAAGCCAAAGAAAAAATTTCAATTCCTCTTGAGAGTGTGTAATTTTCCATTTCACTGGCACTTTCCATAAAATGAGATCCATAACTGGGGAAACATTATGTAAGTATCAATATATCGCCAGTTCCATCCAGAGGACGGTTGATTATGAAGCAATATTTCCCAGAAAAGCCATCGAGTATGGAATAATACTATTCAAACCGTGTTGTGGAAATTAATGTACGTACCTACGTGAAATTTGAAAATACATTTTGTGAAAGAACGAGTTTCTGATACATCAGTCGCAACAAACATCCTGTTGTTTTTGTCTGATAAACTTTCATATTCCAGAAGAAGACCCATTACTGATAATTTTGATAGTAGTGTATCGCCTCAGATCAATAAGTAAACATATTGATCTGAGTGTATCGCCGACTACCAAACTCACTATATAATAATTTTTTAGGCACTTAGAAAAAGTACTTATAACTGACTAATTCAAAAACAAATGTTTGCGAAAAGATGATATTTGTTAATACAGAATGATCTCGTAATTTGTGTCGTTTGGTGGAAGGTTAAATAGGATATATTCGTTCTCAATACCAAATACCGCCAAACACGGTATCAATGAGTCTGAAATTCCTAACTTGATGAAAGCGACATGGAAATCAAATAGATTAAAAAATTTAAAGGTGCAATCGATGAACCAGAAGCAATATTATACATCTTAATAAAAGAAAAACTTCTGTAGATGTTTCTGATGTATTTGGCTATAATAAACTACTTAGAAAATCACTGCATTTGTAAAAAAATTAGCAATGGAACTCATTTTTGATATAACGCTAGTTCACCACAATAGATTTATTCTAAAATAAAAGAGCACATCAAAAAATCACAACTCCTACGTGTGACCCAAGAACAAGATACACATTCATCAATCATAAAAGATCTTTGAATAAAGTCCATCGTCTGCTCTAAGAAGGAAATGCCGCGAGAGTCAAAAAACATGACCCAATTTTTCAGTAGTAAAATGTACCCACCTATACATGGTGGGGCACCGAAAACGAATATCTTCAAATTACATGTGTTGTGAAAAAAATGAAAAAACACTATCACCCAAACAATTTGAATAGGGATAGTAATAAGTGTGACCCATCATTAAAATGGTAATTTCATAAGGAATTCAGCTATGTCAATTTTTGCTACCTAACTTTCTATTTTGGCACCCTCTTGCGGGAAAAACAACTGTTCAGTATTCCAAATTATGATACTTTATTTGCAAGCTAATTTTACATAATTTCAGTGACAATGTATAATGGAATTTTTCTAAGGGAAAAAACAAAATCATGGCTGCAAAATAGCGGACGTGATTTGCAATTATGGTCCGATTCGATTCAAAATTGATATGTGGTAGTTATCAGTGTCGGAAATTATGATTTGTTTGCCAATGCAAGAAAACTAGATGGTGGCTCCAAGATAGCGGACGAAAATTGTAATTATGGTTCGATTTAAATCTGAATTTGTGTGTGGGGATTTTCAGGGTTGGAAATTAGGATTTTTTTGTCTATGCAAAAAACAAGATGGCGAGCGATATCTGTGATTATGGTTCGATTCGACCCAGCACCGAAAACGAATTCTTCAAAACACATGTGTTGTGATAGAAATGCAGAAACACATTTATTTTGAATCCAAGAGGGGCATCTTTCTATCTCAATCTCAACTGTCATACCACTCTCTCCACTCCTTGGTCACTCATACAATTTGAATAGAGAAAGTACGAAGTGTGACACAGCATTGAAAAGGTAATTCCATAAGGAATTCGGACATGTGAGTGTTCGCTACCTAACTTTTCATTTTAGCGGCCTCTTGTGGGAAAAACAACTGCTTCATATTCCAACTTATGACATTTGATTTTGAAACAAATGAGAACAATTCACAAAAACATAACAAAAATTGAAAAAATTCACATTGTATGAACTTATAAATTGGAAAATTTGGCATAAATTGCTCAAAAACGTCAGACACCGTTTCGAGACTAACTAATGCATCATGGAATTTTTGTTGGATAAAAAAACAACAAAATGGTAGCTCCAGGATGGCGGATGAGATTTGTGATTATGGTCCGATTCGATTCATAATTGTATTGTGAGGGTGTTAGGTACATATTTTCATCATGACTAAAAATGGTTGTATGAAATTGATGGAAAAGCTTTCATCAAAATGCGATGCAAAGAAAAAAATTACTTTTTATATGTGGGACGTGGGTTGATCTGCGTATAACAGATTCGAAAGCTTGCCGCATGTACAAAATAGGTATTTTTGCGAGGTAAAATTTTGATTCTGTTACGCAAAGAATATCATACGTCACACACCTAAAAAAAATATTATTTCCTTTTCCAACGCATTTGTATAAAAGCTTTTTTTATCAATTCAATCAATTAATTTTAATCATACTGGAAACTTGTAAAACCCAAACAAAAAAATCAAGAGTTCAATATGACCCATATTCTGTATCACCCAGTACAATGACAGAGTTTTAAGAAATACCAATTTGAGATTAAACATTTTCATATAGATTACCACGATCCCTTTATTGTAGAAAAAGTGTTGAGAGCAGCCGTAGTAGAAGTGCAAAATCAGCGGTCATTATATGACCGCTATGGCACCACAGAAAAATATCGTAGCGGTCATAATGACCGCTATGGCACTCAAGGTGTTCATTGGATCGCAACAGTGCAGGACTCACCCTAGTCGAGTCACGAGATTTTAATAATTTTATATTTTACTTGTCCATTACTGGTGTATAATACCTTGGTATAATGGTTGCTATTAACAGTCCCATAACAGATAACTCAATAAATGTATTAATTCTGTAGGTTAAAAAAACCTACGTTGTTTACATCTTTTTGGTCGTAGTGCGATGTACTTTCTAAGTTCAGGGCTCCTATTTCTTGGTTTTTGGTAACTTGATCAGTAAAACGGCTCCTCTGTCTTCAATGTCATCAATTGTCATCTTGACCATTTCATCACGTCTTAAGCCTCCAAATACACCCATTGCCAGAAAAACTTATGTATGATTTAACTTTCAGAAAGGCCATCAGTTGACTGAATGCTGATATATTGATATTTTCTTTAACAATCAATCTTGATTTCAGCTGTGAGTATTTGGTCTATAGACTATTTGCACTATATTTTTCAGACTGAAATAATGTAAAATGAATAAAAAATATTAATATTTTTCATGAGATAAACTCACCAGTTCCTGGAAGTATGCCATTAAGACAGTTTCATTTACGGTATTCACTCTGTTTTCATCTTTCCATTTCAAAAAATGGTCATACTCCTTCTCGTATAAGTATTTGGATTTCACAGGAAGTAAATTTCCTAACGCTTTTTCACCTTTGAGCGTTACATTCTGTGGTATCTCCATAATTATTATGAATACAACCGTTTTCAGTTTTCCCCACTAACAAGCTTGTCAATTCTTACAGAAATGCAGCGTCATTTTATTAAATGAACAACCCCTAGCAACCTCTTCAATGTTTCCATGGCAATTGCATAGAAGCTCACTTGTGCTCAGTTGCCGACCAGAACGCAGTAAATTGACAAGAAATTTATGAAAAAAACAACGTCGTTTAAGATAATTTTTTCGTGAAAAATAAAATCTTGTATGCACCACTAGCGTTACTAGATCCCATCGGGCAACTGTTATTCCTCGGGCCAAAGGCCCTCGGGTGAATGTTACCCTCCGGGCGTTAGGATCTATATAACGCACTTGGTACATAAATAGCTATAATTGGTTAAATGAAATTGAAAAAATTGCCAGCTCCAACTAGGGCTCGAACTCCAGACCTCTGGTTCAGAGTCGGACGCTCTTATCACTGCGCCACGCCCCGACATGATATATTATCATATGTACAGTTAATTTTTTAAGAAGTTATAGAACAGAATATCTCTCCCATTAGTCCCAATTATAGTCATATGCCTGAGATTACCTTTCGCCAACGAACCAACAGACGAATTTTTCTCGGACTTAACACCAACTAAGCTAGTGGATCTGATGGAATTCCTCCGATCCTTCTCAAAAAATGTGCCTCTGAACTTACACCAGTTCATTGCAAGTTATTCAACCTCTGTTATACTTTTGATGTATTTCCCTCCAATTGTAAAATTGCAAGGGTACAACCAGTCCAAAAAAAAGGGCGAAAACCTACCTAGCAACCACAGACCTATCGCACTGCTATCTGTTATTCTGTTATCTAGAAGGTCATCGAAAAAGAATCAATCAACTAATTATAGATCTGTTGCATTAATTTGTGTACCTAGTAGGGTGCTTGAGTCAATTCTATATCAAAAAAGAGAAAATTCGTTTATAGAATAAGCAACATGGCTTTACACCAAAAAAATCGACCAACCTAATTCAATATGCTCCGAGCGCATACTGGACGATCAGACAGTGCGGTTTTTTTAGTCTCCCCTCCCTCCTGTTGATTTTTGAGAGCATAACCTGCATCGATGCAGAAAGGACCCCGCACTTTTTATAGGTAAAATGATTCTCGGTGAAATTATCTGAATTTTTAGTAAATTGCGAAGTTAGTTGATGGATATATTTTTTTCAAGTTAAAAATCAGAAATTTTTATTTAATCATTTTCTCGGGATTTAAAAGTGCCAACTGCTTTATTTTTTTAATATTATCATCAACATTCCTTCATATTACTAAATATCGTTCAGATGGTGCAGATTATATCATTATGTACAGAGTGAAAAATAAAAACATTTTAGTAATGTCTGAAAATTCGATGTAATAATGAAAAATTGATAAAATTATTTCGGTATGCAATATGCTATTCTTATTCCATCATCAATCACAATTCATACATTTCCTACAGGGTGATTTGAAAAATTGGTGAAATATATGGCCGGTTCTTTCGTACATATCCTGTATATTCAAGTGAATTATTATCCTCCGAAGATAGCTGATACCGTTTAAACATGATTTTGTTGGGATATATAGGGTTATCATGAACATTTTCGATGATAAAAATGACAAAATATCAACGTTAATTTAATAATGTAAGGTACAGATAGTTGAGTGAATATTGTTGGTTTACTTTGTCGGAATAAAAAACAAACTATCTGGAAAAATTGAAAATGATTGATAAAACACTTTTATTTCTAATAGGAAAATTTGAATCTGTGCAGCGACGGTTTTTTCCACTCGGATAGAGGTTTCCATGGTTATTATATTTGCTGGCTATCAATAGAAACATATAGACAACTATTATATTTCATCAGTATAGGTAATTCAATACGTAAAGGTAATAATAATTATCACTGATAGAACTAATTGATTTTTCATTTTCATTCAATTTCCGTCAACGACAGAATCAAAATGAACCCGACAGTGTTTTCTAGTTGTATGAGGACCGTAGCGTTGCAACGGGGGAGGTGGATTCGGTTGAGACTGTTACTTCTCACCTTCAGTGATACGTGATTTCCCGTATCGGGGCCTCATACACGATTGGGCTAGTCAAACTATCCAAGCATTAGGAATTTTATCTGACTCATGCCTGAGTTGTAAGTTGTAACTGATGTGTCGTATATTGAGTCAGTTCCTAAATGGTAGATGGAATTGGATGGACCGTTATTGGTCATCACCCTGCATATAATGTTACATTTATTTTCATCTCCACATTCTCACGTTTCAGTATTTGTGAAAAATCTTGGCCACTAGTAGAATTTATGCGTGAACAAGTTCCTTCAACTCGTCATGCAAATGGTGATAAGTTTCTCAATTAATAACTATGAAACTAGTCATAGTAGAAAACTGAATTTTTAAGACAGTGTTGAGGAGAGAATAATGAATATATTGAATAATAACAAAGGATTTTCACAGAGTTAATCGTGAATTACAGGGTGATTTCTGAAACGTTCATATTTTTTCATTTTTATAATCGAAAATTTTCATGATAACCCTATATATCCCAACGAAATCATGTTTATACGGTATCAGCTATCTTGGGAGGATGATAATTCACTTGAATATACAGGATATGTACGAAAGAACCTGCCATATATTTCACCAAATTTTCAAATCAGCCTTTACGATATGTATGAATTGTGAGTATTGATGGAATAAGAATAGTATATAGCATGCCGAAATAATTTTACCAATATTTCATTATTACATCGAATTTTTAGACATTACTAAAATGTTTTTATTTTTCACTTTGTACATAATGATATAATCTGCACCATCTGAATAATATTAAGTTATATGAAGGTATGTTGATGAGGTTATGATAAGAATGAAAAAAAAATGCAGTTGGCACTTTCAAATCCCGAGAAAATAATTAAATAAAAATTACTGATTTTTAACTTGAACGCCCTGTATTTTAAAATCTATCCATCAACGAACTTTGCGATTCTGAACGTTCAATCAGTACATAGAATACTACAATATACTAAAAATTTAGACAATTTCACCGAGAACCATTTTACCTATAAAAAGTGCGGGGTCCTTTGCAAATTTCTCAAAAACAGTTGCCCCTAGCGTTGTACAGCAGGTATATCTTTTTTGTTTAGAAAAGTTTGTAGGAATAAGATTTGAAGATAAAAAATATCAAAAGTTGACTGTTAAAAAAGTTAGGGCAGATTAAAATAAATAATGAGAGCGTTCGCAGCGCCCTCTAAGTGCTACATAAAAATTAATACCAAATTTTGATTTCTAACCTCAAAAAAACCCGTTCACCAAATTTTGTTCAAAAAGCTTATTTTTTGCACGAGTTATTCAAAACAGATGAAAATCTCTGAAACGAAACATTTGCTGACACATGTTCATATGAACTTTTTATTTTAATATTAGTAAAAGATTTACCCTTCGAAGTTTGAACAAGTACTCCAGTATTTCATTTTATTTCATTACAGGGGGTCCCTCCAGGAACTGCATCGATCAGTATAAAGAAAACCATAGGTGGGGGCCAAATTTGAAAATATGGGAGTTCACTATTGTTGATAAGTGCTATCCGGCTAAAATATTTTGAAGATTGTGGCACTTCCGGTTGTACCGGAAATGGACCCCAACTTCGTTATTTTAAATGGTATACCCTGTATACCCTGTATATTATCAAGGTTTTAGATTTTGAATATATTTCATGTATAATGTCCTATACCCAAGTCCAACCGTTTTCGAAATATTTCAAATTTTAAGTTGAAAATTGCGTTTGCAGAACGAACATTTTTTTTATTATTTCTGGACATGATCATTTATTTTCGATTGTGTATCGATTTATTCGTAGGAGAAGACCCAGTTCAGTAGAATTTCGATATCAATTCGATTAGAGTTATACAGAGCGTTCACCAGAAAATGATATAGATCCGGTTGAAAAAATTATTGTAAGGCCATTTTTTCGAATGGAAACCCCCCAATTTTATATTCTCATTCGATTCGGCATCGAAAATGAAGCTAACTTTAAATAAGGTTATCTATGCCTACAATCAACAATTTTCGAAATATTGGCGAATTAACATGTCTCAGTTCCAGAAAATCTCGTATTCTTGAGTTTACTTATTCTTAGTTGGCCATGGCGTCCGCAGTTGCGTTGGAAACAATCAACTGTCACGTAAATTTCATTGTAATTTGTAATCAATCATGCCGGCTCGTTTGAATTATTCGACTTAAATCTATTTATTATTTATGGCGAATGTAATAGGGTTATCTCAAGAACATGTGATATATTTGCTATTCGGTATCCGCAGAAGCAGAAGCCCTCACAAAACACTGTTAAACGAATTATAGAAAACTTCAAAAACATTCCATCTTTGCCAATACAAAAATGTAGATAAAGAAATTTTAAAACATACAAAAATTATTTGGTCAGTAAATGTTCGAATTGATGGCGCCCTTCAACTTCCATACATTCTTCACATCTCACTAATAATTCTTGATGTGTCGCTTTTCGTATTGAATCGGGTCTGAGATTCTCAAATGAATTCCTCACTCGTTGCATACAATCTTCCATGATAGTCAATTGAGTTTCATAGACTTGACTTTTAATTGTACCCCAAATGAAAAAATCGAGCACTGATAAATCTGGAGAGCGGGCGGCCAGAGATATGGTCCATTGTTGGCTATCCACTGGTCATGAAACAATTCTTGTAAACGAGTATTGACTAAGTTACCATTATGAAGAGTTGCTCCGTCATGTTGATAGAATAGGTTTCTATAATCAGCAATTGGTAAAGTGTCATTTTCAAAATTTTGCAAAATATTCAAATATCCTTCACCTGCAAAAAAATCCTATTCATTAACATCGATACAACAATGTATCTTTGTCCAGACGTATTTCCTTTGCACTGAACCCAAAAACCCTCCCAATTCAATTAAAAAATTAATAAGTGCCAATCTATTGTTCACCTAAATTAGAAATTCGTAGAATTTTAACATTTTCAGTTTATGATATTTACGTTAAATAAAACACCAAAATGGCGAAATTTAAACAATTGAACATAGTAATGAAGGAGAAGTTATCTGCCCAGAATCAAATTTGAATAGTTAGCGCGCGCAGTTACCAACCCACTACATATAAAATGATAAAAATATCCAGATTTGTTGGTTATGTTTTGTACTGAAGAAGGGTGGATTTTTTTGTGAAAAAATAATGTTTTTAGTGCTTGTAATTGTAAAATATTGGTTGATTTGTGTGTAAAGAAAGGGCCTATCAAAAGAAGGAACTACTTTGAGTGATTTTTGACTGAAAAATTCGTGTTTGAAAACGCAGAAGCCCGATAAACTTACCTTTACCCTATGTTTTACTTACCATTTTCTTGATAAAAATGCAGTGCCACGACGCTATCACTTCTTATTGCACAATAAACATTGAACTGCCAAGACTCTTGAAAATTCAGTTCCCTGAAAACATGTTGATTTGAGTCACTCCAATAATGGCAATTATGTCGGTTGAAGACACCATTCTTTGTAAATTTAGCTTCGTCTGTCCATATGGGCCGTTGTTGTCGGCTGGTAAAAGCCTACGCCTCGCAAGCGAGGGGTCGTGGGTTCTATCCACCGATTCACCGGTGTCGTGCATGGCATCACACGTTAAAAGGTAAGGGCTGCGTCTTCCCTAGCTCACACAAGTCTCTCGAAGACTTCCGAGGGTTGCGCGTAGGGGTGCAATCGGTTGACGGAAATAACAATATAACAACAACAATATAATATTATCCAAAAATAATTCGTTGCCTTGCAACCAAGTTAAAACGAATTCACAAAATCTCACTCTTCGTAGAAAATCTGTTTCTTTCAGGTGCTGAACTATGGGGAACTTATATGGGTGAAATTTATGTTTGCGCAGTATTCTGTGTACTGAGTTTTTTGACAATCCTGATTCTCTTGCAACTTGTCTCAAAGATATTGTTGGATATGCAGCAAAATATCCCAAAATGGCAATTTCAATATATTCATCATCAACAATTGGCTTGTTTCTCTGCACTCTTGCTTTGACGGATCCAAAGTTTTTGAAGTTTTCCATAATTCGTTTAACAGTATTTTGTGAGGGCATCTGCTTCTGCGGATACCGAATAGCAAATATATCACATGTTCTTCCCTATTACATTCGCCATAAATAATAAATAGATTTAAGTAATCTTCATTCGAATAATTCAAACGAGCCGGCATGATTGATAACAATGACATTTCCGTGGCAGTTGATTGTTTTCAAAGCAACTGCGGGCGCCATGGCCAACTAAGAATAAGTAAACTCAGGAATACGAGATTTTCTGGAACTGAGACGTTTATTTGTCAATATTTCGAAAACTGTTCAGTGTAGGCATAGATAACCTTATTCAAAGTTGGCTTCATTTTTGATGCCGAATTTGAAAAAATGGACTTATAATAATTTTTTCAACCGGATCTATATCATTTTCTGGTGAACGCCCTGTATAACTCTAATCGATCTAATTGATATCGAAATTCTACTGAATACGAATAAATCGATACACAATCGAAAATAAATGATCATGTTCAGAAATGAAAAAATTTCCAACTTAAAATTTGAAATATTTCGAAAACGGCTAGAATTGGGTAAAGGACATTGTCCATGAAACATGTTCAAAATCATGCGTAAAATCTAAAACTTTGATAATATACAGGGTGTCCCATTCAAAATAACGGAGTTGAGGTCCACCTCCGGTACAATCAGAAATGCCACAATCTTGAAAATATTTTAGCCGGCTAGTACTTATCAACAATAGTGAACCCCCAAATTTTCAAATTCGCACCTATGGTTTTTTATATATTGATCGATGCAGTTCCCGGAGGGACCCCCTGTATATTTATCATGTGTTTTCCAGCAATGGCCGAAGTTGCAATGATTTTACTTTATTTTGTAGGTGATCCAATTGGAAACTGCTGTGTCTATTCTGATGGAAATCCGCACCAAGAAAGAAGTCAACATTATATTTACCAAATTAATTTATTTTGAAGTCGTTCGTTTGTGCGCTGATCAAATCTTTGAGATAAGAGCCGCTTTCCAATTGACCCAGTGGGTAGCTCCGAGTAACTCCGAGAAGCTCCTGAAGTGATCTCACAGAACATGTTCCTATTAAATAACATGTATTCGTGTCAGTTCAACTGATCTTGAAGTGATCACTAGTTCTATTGTTCCTATCAATGATCCTTTGATTTATCTCCAGAATGTTAATATCAAGGGAGATCTGATCCTACGTGATACGGATATGAATGAGATAATTGATGTTATTAGGAGTATGAAAAATAAAATAACAAGTGGTTTAGATGAAATTTCCATTAATATTTTCCAAAATCTTCCAAAACAACCTATGAGTATTCCTGTTATTTTAATAAATGATTCATTTCAGCTAGGCAGTTTTCCATCTTTTCTGATATATATATATATATATATATATATATATATATAACGTCTCTGGTTATTCCAATATATAGGGTGATCCACGAAGTTTTGGTCAGGGAATATCTTCATCTATGTATGTGTTAGATATGTGTATGATATGCTTGAAGTAAATTTTGTTGGCAAAACGTTCTTTAATTTGATTTCTTGTACACTAGATTCCATCACAGCTCAAGAAGGGATGAGATCATTTTATGATCTACTATGTTGATTTCTTTAAAGACTGCGAAAAAAGTTTTATTTTGCTTTTTAGTGATAATTTTTTTTTTATCAGAAACATACAGGTTACCCTAATTACATATTCCTGTCTTTAACTACAATGATATAATAAACAACATAACATCACTAATAAATGTATAAATCTCTTATGAATAAAATAAACATTGCTGGTAATTAATTTGGGGTGGGGGAGGGGTCAGTACAAAGACCACACCATTAACATCAATGTTAATTTATTTTTGATGAGATGGCTTTTCTAAGTAAATATATGTAGGTTAAATTTAATGATATTCATTGTATAATTGGCATACTTTTTGTAAGCTACGAGGATATATTGGAAAATTCTCAGCCTACTATAGAACCAAACAAAATTTCAATGTCAAAATATTTTATTACTCAACATATTTTCCTATTAATTGGATACATTTATTACAGCGAACCTGCAACGTCTCTAGACCTTTCAAAAAAAATGTTTATTTTTGCTGCAAACCAGACCTCCACAGCTTTTATTACCTCCTCGTTGGAAGCAAATTTACGACCTTTTAAACTTTTTTTCAGTTGAGGAAAGAGATGATAGTCGGACAGAGCCAAATCTGGTGAATAAGGGGGGTGTTCTAGTAATTCAAACCATAAATCACGAATTTTTTGCATGGCAACTTGAGATTTGTGTGCAGGGGCGTTGTCCTGCAAAAACAAAACACCTTTGGGTAGCTTTCCGCTTTTTTCTCTTTAATTTTTTCTCATAGAGTGATCAGTAATGTTGAATAGTAATCTCCAGTTATTGTTCTACCCTTATCCAAAAAATCAATCATGATTACTCCATGGCAATCTCAAAAAACTGAAGCAAGAACTTTTCCAGCAGATTTTTGGACACGAAACTTCTTAGGTCCTGGGGAACCGGAGTGTCGCCATTCCATCGATTGTTGCTTTATTTCTGGATCGTAGAAATGTACCCAAGTCTCATTCATAGAAACAATTCGTTTTAAGAAGTCTACATCGTTTTCAAATCGAGCACAGATCGAACGCGATGCTACTACCCTTGCACGCTTTTGGTCAACATTCAAACATTTGGGGATCCATTTTGCAGCAATTTTTCTCATGTCCAAATTGACGTGAACTATATGATGAACGCGTTTGTATGAAATATTCAGTGCTTCAGATATCCGTTTTAGCTCAATTCGATGGTCTGTTAAAATCATGTCATGAACTGCATCGATATTTTCGGGGACTGACACAGAAACTGGCTTTCCCGATCGTTCATCATCTTCAATGGAAAATTTACCTCTTTTGAAGCATGCAGTCCAATTTTTCACGGTCGCATACGAAGGACATATTGATTACCAAGGGTATTAAGCATATCTTCGTAAATCTGCTTACCTCTTAACCCTTTTAAATACAGGTACTTGATAATGACTCGATCCTCCAATTTTTTTATTTTCACAATTTTGGTGGACACATTTTTTCTTTTAATTTATTGCGTAACTCTGGTTTACTTTTTTGACGTCAAACTTTACCTGACACTTCTAATAAGTTATTGTTCGTAGCTATGGTAAAGCAATATTTTGTTCATGCAGTGAACTGGTTTAGGCTAACTAAATATCAATACATCCTCGTATCTGTGACATTGGCAAAAAAGTAAGTCGTCTTGGTCGTGTACAAGTTCATCTGTTGTAGTAGTTCCGGTGAATTGACATGGTAGTTTAACAATTTGTACGAAAAATCAGACCACGTTGGATTCTCTGGTATCCTAACTTTGTATTATCAAATTCGTTGGTAAGATACTAAGCCTGGGGTACTCACAAATTTTGATATAAATTCCATTACGTACTTATGGCGAACGCTACGTTCAGGATGGTTTTGGTTAAATTTCCTTGCAGCCGCTCGGGCACAATTTTGATTTTGGCATTAAAGGCTAACCAGCTTAACACGTTCTTGCAATGTGTACACCATTTTTTTTTATTTTAAACAAATCAGCGAAGTAGTAACTCAACAGATTGATTTAAATCATGAAATTATCGAAGAAACGTTAAGACCAGATAAACACCTTCTGAAAACAAAAAATGAAGGCAACATAAGGAAATGTTTTGCTGTTTTTCCATTTGAGAAAATGTATTATTGTATGGAAGTCACTGGTAGACAATTTGCACATTTGATTTAACAAGGCAGATTTGATTTTTTTTATTGTAAGCATGATAAAACAATCAAAAATTTTTAAGAATATGATTTTTTGAAGATTTTCAAGTTTGTAAGAAGGCCTTCATAAACATGGGATTATACATTGTAAAAATAACCAAAATATTCAAGATGGCTCATTCGAGCTGAAAAATTAATTTTTGACGAAAATGGTTATTCAAATTTACGTTTTTCATACACCGTTGTAAAGAGGCTTCCAAGACCTTTCAAATGAAGTATCACTCAACCCCTTTCCCCTATTCAATTTTGAGGGGTTGAAGCAAGCGCCCCCTAATAGGGGGTTGCTTGTGCAAACGTCAAATATACGTCAACAGATGTCCTCCAAACAAAATCATTCGATGTGTTTCGGGAAATTTTTCCACTCATTATGGGATAAGAAATAAACGGGGTGGCTAGTCTGAGATGGATACCCTGTATTAAAGAGTTGATAGAAGTGAACTGAAAAGTTGAACGTTTTATAAAACCTGATAATTTGTATGCTTGAGAAAGGAAACTTTGAATATGTGTTTGAAAACTGAGATTGGGAGAAAATCTGATTTCCAGGTCAACTACTTGATTTACTGTTTTCAATGCGGAATTTTTCTTGGTGTAGATAAAATCATTTGGATTTTTTGCCGACTGTAGGTCATGACTTCACATTCATTAATGTTGAAATATAATTTATTATCTATGGACCAGTCATGTATGTTGTCAATATCATTCTGCAGTTGGAAGAAATCATTGAGATCATCGTTTTTCACGAAAACTAAAACTAAACACGATGATGAGATTTTGGATGGTTAGTCATTGACAAATAGTAGAAAAAGAAGTGGTCCCAAATTTGACCCCTGTGGAATACCTGAACCAGCCGTAAAAGATTTAGACTTGATTCCCTTGAAGATGACATATTGTCGTCTATTCAGCAGATATATTAGAAACAATTTCAGTCATGGATCACTCACTCCAAATAAAACTACTTAGTTTTTTCAGCAATATATCATGGTCAACTTTGTCGAAAGCCTTGGAGAAGTCAGTATAGACCACATCAACTTGTACCTTCCTGTCTAAAATCATATACATAATTTGTGAAATATAGTAGGCAAGTTTGTTTCAATTGAATTTTTCTTGCATAACCCATGGTGTTGTGAACATAACATGTTTTGCACGTTGGAATAAAGCTTATATTATAAACTCGAAAACCTTCGCGATACAGTTTAAGACTGCTGTAAGACCTGTAGTTATTGAATTCGTTTTTAGAACCTTTTTTGTGGATTGGACTTATCTATGTAAGTTTGAATGAATTCTGAAAAATTCCGGAATCCAAAGATTTTTGGAAGATAATTAGTTGGGGGTATATCAAGTAGTTGCGACAAGCTTTGAATATACAGGGTGTTGATTAAGTACGTTGACAAACGTGATTCTTTGAAAGATTTCAGGATGAAAAGTTCATATAAACATATGTCCCAAACGGCTTGGTTTTCGAGATACAGGGTGATAAAAATAATTTTTTTTTCAAGATTTTTTAGAGTTAACTTCGACATTTGCGACAATAATTAGTTCAAATTAGGCAAGTGCAATCCATTCAAAAGTACGCACGATACAGAATAATGCATTTCTCAAATAATTCACAGGGTCCTCCTTTTTTCAAAGTCAAGCTTTGTTCAATCCTTCAGAATTTTTCCGCCGCCACCGACATATTATGAGAAAGGAATTATTCCTTTCAATGTTGTTTCATTTAACATCTTTTTGTTTTCTTGAATTTTTTTATTTACTTGTACGGTTCAGGAGATATAATGAAAATATTAATTTAAACATTTTCCAGTGTCGCATAACATTAGAAAATTTGCAAATTGAACATTCTCGATTATTGTAAATTGATGGAAATATTTTTTCAGAATTTGAAAAATCTACGATGAATAAAATTTATAAAATAAAAAATATAAAGACAAGCTTTTATAAAAAAAAATGTATGTTTATCACCCTGTATCTCAAAAACCAAGCCGTTTGGGACATACGTTTATATAAACTTTTCGTCCTGAAAACTTTCAAAGAATCACCTCCCAAAGTTTGTCAACGTACCTAATTAACACCCTGTATAGTCTGGGAAATCATCAGGTCCCGCTGAGAATTTTGGTTTTATAGTTATTTATGCAACAAGTGCAAAAAGTGAATGTTTATTGCACTCGACGTGAAATTGTCCGACGAGGCCGTTAGGCCGAGTTGGACTGGACAACACGTCGAGTGCAATAAACAATTTTTGCACGAGTTGCATACAACATTTTTTCTACGTTCATGCAAAAACCAAAAAATGATTTATTGAGGTGCGGCACTAGGTGTAGGAAAATGAAAAGCGCAACTTGAATACTTTATTATTAATATCGATTTGCATTGAAACAGGAACTAATACGTTACGAACAATTTAACTCAAACTTTATTTTTACCCTCAATGTTGAAAGTGAATGAACAATTGGTGCAATTTTCAATATGAATATTTCGTAGTGAAGTACCTATTGCCAATCTCACAGAATATCTGCTAAATATATGTAGTAGGTTTAAACGTTTATGTTTGTCATGATGACAAAACGTTGAAGTAGAATGACAGATGAGTGCAATAAAAACTTTATTGCACTAGTGCAATAAAGAACTCCTTTTTCCACTGAATATAGTTCAATAAAGTTTTGCTTTTTGCATGAATGTAGAAAAATGTATTTAATGCGTTTAGAATATCATTCACTGTATCTTTGTTAAAAATCAAATGAGGAACATCAGTATTTTGGTTGAAAAATGTTCTTTTGATGTGGTCAAAATCATATGTTGATAAGTTCAGATTTAAAATATTCTTCAAATCCTTCAGATGACTCAATTGCGACTCTAATCAACTTTTTATCGTGCTCTATGATGTACGAGTTTTCACAATTAGATTGCTTAGTCTTATTAACCATATTACAAAATAAATGTGGATCTATTCAATTTCCTGTTTCAATATGGATCTCAATTTTTTATATTCATTCAAGTGAAATTCAGATTGACTTTTGAGTTTTCTATGAAATTCTTTGTCATGCAACAAACGGATAATGCCAGGAGTAAACCAGGTTAGAAAATCATCCTAACCTTAAGTTTACATTTGAATTTGGAAACACATTATATTTCATTCAACGTTTTTGTCATTAGAAATCAAGATAACTTTGAGGAAATAATGATCAATTTTAATTCTGCTGGCAAGCATTCCTTCTAATCGTCCAACAATTTTTTTAAATGTAATATTTACCATGGTTGTGCTTCGCATAGGCATGGTCGAGAAATATCAGCAGATCTTATGGCGGTCTCGAGAATTTTAATGTTCTCAAGATTTAGAGCTTACACCTGCAGCGGACGTGAACACGTAATTGTAACATACCTCTTCGTCCATTACTATTATGTTTACGATCCACTCTAATTGAATATACGAATCAAAATATCCGTGAGCTGTTTGAGTTCATGAGAATTCTTCCATGTAGCAGGATTTTTTAGATACAGTTGTCATCGTAGTCATCGTACTATTATTATAGATTTTCTTCAGGAAGTAGGGGATATTTGCTCAAATGTTTCAAAGAATATTCATCATATTTGTTCATATTGATAAGATATAAAAATAAGATAGGTACAGAAAATTAATTACGAGTGCTGCTAACTCAAACCATTTGTGCCTTTTGTATGCACAAATTGCACTAGTGTATTCCACAAAAGTTGCCTACAACAGAAAAATTGATCTTTTTATTCCATTTGCAGAAGATTCGTTCAGGCAAGATGTTGTATTTTATTTTTTTATTGCTTTTACGGAAACAACACAAGAGTTAAAGAAGTTTTGAAATAAATCCTTCTTTTCGATACATATGTTTAAATTAAGAAGTTTTGTTTCGTTGAGAAGTTCTGATAAAAAATGGAATAGGGGTTATGCAACCCCTATTCTATCCCTGAAATCTGGAATTTTTCCAGATTTCTGGAAACACAGCTTCTTTATACCCAGTTTCAAATCACGAAAAAAATATAACATTGAAAGATATAGAGCAATTTGCATGCAATCAGAAATTCCCAAAATGTTGAATCATTTTGAAACAGAAAAAGCCTCTTAGATGTGCAAAAATATGAATAATGATCGGCAGCATTATTTTATACAGGGAATATCTACAAATACTAATTTGTTACTGTATCAAAATTTTATTTTATCAAATTTTATTTTATCAAATTTTATTTTATCAAATTTTATTTCATCAAATTTTATTTTATCAAATTTTGAGTATAACTGTCAGGTTGATTCTATCTATACCAACTTTTTCAATGCTTTCGATAAGGTCCACCATGATATATTAGCATCCAAGTTGAGTCTCTTGGTTTCAGTGGACAATTGCTCAGTTGCTTCAAGAGCTACTTGAATGGACGAACACAATGAGTGAAAGTAGCTGGATGTATTTCACATGCCATAATTTTATCGTCTGGCGTACCACAAGCTTCACATTCTGGCTCCTCTTCAATTAATTTATAAATGATTTATCTGTGTCAATCAGAAGTTCCCAGTTTTTGTTATTTGCTGACTATCTGAAATTATTCCGCCCTGTGAACTCATTTCATAATGCTAACCTTTTGCAAGACGATATAGACACCATAGATGACTGGTGTCAACTCGATAAGAAGGATTTGAATACCAGGCATTGTTTTGTAATATCTTTTTACCGCAAAACATCTACCAACTTTCCTTATACAATCCTTGATAATCAATTATCACGGGTCAATGAGATCAAGATTTGGGAATTAAAATTGATTCCAAACTGACTTTTACTGACCACCTAAACGAAATCACAGCAAGAGCTTATAAAATATTGGGTTTCACCTTCAAGACATGCAGAGATTTCAGTCAAAGTACATTGAAAATACTTTACTGCTCATATGTTATGTTATGTCAAACAGATAGAAACAGATAGAAAAGTGCAAAAAAAATTCAGAAGGAGTTGTGCTTATAAACTGGGTAGGGAAGAATATGAATAAACTGATATAGAATTCCTTTTAAGTATTCGACCACTTTATCACAGAAGATGTGTCAGTGAAATAATATTTCTACAAAAACTACTCTAAGGCAATTTCAACTGCCCACAAATACTTGAAACTGTTGCATTGAAAACTCCTGTTTATTATTTATACCCGTACATGAATAATTCGAATAAGTTCGAAAGGTTTTTCCAAATATTTCCACAAAGTAGAAAATGTGAGGCAAAGATCTGACAGGAAACAACTACTTTCCTGGCTAATGCCATGATGGATATTGAACTACATCTGACAGATATGTGTGCAACGTTCTTCCAAGAAGACTCAGTTGGAATTGCTCATTGTAGACAAACAAAAGATTATCCTTAATTTGGCTGGGGGACCATCCCCGTCGTGGCATAAGCCAGGGAAGTAGTTGTTTTCTGTCAGATTTTTGCCTCATATTTTCCATTTTGTGGAAATATTTGGTGAGAAGGGTACTTCGACTTTGTCGATTTTATTCACATTTATACCCGTATACCTGAGACATTTGTGAATGTTGTATTGTATGTGAATACATCATTAAATAATGTTGAACAACTATTCGTTAGGGTAAAAATAGGCAAAAATAATTTCTTTTTAGGTGGTATATATATATATATATATATATTCCTCCAAAATCGAACATGCAAATCTATCACAATCACGTTGAAAGTGTCTTTGAACTGTTTAATACCCATCCTGATCACGATTTTTTAGTATTTGGTGACTACAATATACCTGATTTAACATGGATACCACTGGATAATTTTCTTGAGGCTAGCTGTCCCAATTCTTCGCCAGGAAAGTTTGTTAATGTTAGTCTTAGTACATTAGGATTGAATCAAGTGAACTACATACCAAACAACCATAGTGTTTTTTTGGACCTTGTTTTCTCACACTCAAAAACTGAAGTTATCCTAGCAGATGAATTACTTATGGATGTTAATTATCATCATACTGCTTATAGCTTTGATATTGATGTAGTAAATGCTGATAAATCATTGAAATTTGAAAATTATTACTACGATTTCAAAAATATGAACGTAACTGGAATTAATGACTCTTTAGCATTGGCTAATTGGGATTATATGTATAGTCTAAATAATATTAATGTAGCAACTCAATTTATCTACGATGTTTTAAATAACAGTATTGAGCTTTCTGTACCCATAAAACGTTTCAAAACATCAACTTATCCAATTTGGTTTTCCCCCGAATTAAAATCTCTAATCTTCAGGAAAAAACTACTACACAAAGAATTCAAAAGGACAAATGATGATCACACTTATCTTGAATTTTCCCAAGTTCGTTCTCAATGCAAAGAACTGAGTAGAAATTGTTACAAGAATTACCTAAACAATATTGAATTAGATATTCAACAAAACCCAAACTTGTTTTGGAAACATATCTCCAATTTACGCAAACCTTCATCATATCCTCAATCAATGTATCTGGAGAACCAGATCAGCTATAGTGGAAATGATTCAGTAAATTTGTTTGCGCAACACTTCGCAAAAGTTTATTCAAACACAGATTGTAAAGTTCCTAACTACAGTTATAAAGATGCAGTTGATATAAACAAAATTAATATTGGATTGGTTGATGTTTTTGATGGTATTCATAACTTGAAGTTCAAGTATTCTTGACGGCATTGTTGAACAGCTGTATCTGTACTTTAACTGCTCCAATAGAGTTTCTTTTCAGTATGTCTCTCTATAATGGTCATTTTTCGGATTACTGGAAAAATAGCTATATTACACCAATATTCAAATCAGGCAATATGGAATATGTAACAAATTATAGAGGATTTTGCATTCAGTCTGTAATACCTAAGTTGATGGATAAACTAGTAACTTGTCAGTTGACCTGGGCCTGCAAGAATATAATAATTCCACAACAACATGGTTTTTGTTCAGGACGATCTACTATGACAAATCTAATAACATATGAGCAACATTTGTTACATGCCTTGGAGAAAGGTAATCAGATAGATTCTATCTATACCGATTTCTCGGAGCCATTTGATAGGGTCAATCATTTGTTATTGTTGGAAAAATTGAAAGCTGTAGGTTTTGGTACTGGTATACTAAATTGGATAAAAAGCTTCCTAATATAACGTTTTCAGTGTGTGAGAATTAATAATTACATTTCAGAAACAATTCCTGTAGCTTCCGGGGTACCACAAGGATCACATTGTGGGCCATTATTGTTCAATCTATTTGTAAATGACATTGGCAATTGTTTACAGTATGCAAAGTTTTTACTATTTGCTGATGATTTGAAATTATATTTATCAGTTAGCGATGTCTTAGGGCGGGTTGTACAAAACAAGTTCACCAACAGTTTGAGTAAACTCACGTTAGTTGCTAAGGATTAGCCAATGATATTTCTAGTTCCTTAGCAACTGAACTTGCTTTAGTTGAACTGTTGGTCAACTGGTTTTGTACAACTCACCCTTAGACAGACAAAACCTTCAAAACGAATTAGATATTATATATGATTGGTCTTCAACAAACAACCAGTACTTGAACATACAGAAATGTCACGTCATCACTTTTTCCAAATCAAAAACATCCTTTATTATGACTATGATATTGATGGAAAAGTACTGGACAGGGTAAACGAAATTAAAGACCTTGGGATTACTTTAGATCAGCAACTAAACTTCAAAAGACACTTCAATGATGTTTCTGCAAAGGGAAGCGAAATGTTAGGATTTATAATGAGAAATGGTAAAGGTTGTCATGTAATACCCTCAAAACTTTATATTGTGCTTTAGTTAGATCATCACTGGAATATGCCTCAGTTGCATGGTTTCCATATTAGATATGTGACATTGAAAAAATTGAAAATGTTGAAATTCGATTTCTGTAGTATTCATCATTCAAAATGAAGACATATTTGAACTTTAATAGTCAAAATATTTTGTATAAACTAAACTTAACTGAACTCACCACACGGTACTCTCAAAATGATATGACATTTATTTACAAACTACTGTCAGAAGTCAACTGTCCTTATCTTCTAGAAATTATTAATTTCAATGTAAAATCTTACAATACAAGAAATCCTCCAATTTTAAGCATAAAAATCACAGCACTAACTATGGTTACAACACACCGATGTCCAGATGCATGGGATGGTGTAATAAGTATAATGTCGATCCTCTTGTAAACTCATTGAGTGAGTTCAAAAAATCTATTAGTGACATAAGGTTAGACTAATATTATTGTTGTCTAATGAATTAGACCGTCAGATAGTGACAGATTTAGGTGCCCCATTTTCACATACAAGCCTCGAATAGGGTTGAAAAGTAAGTCGATGTTGAGTAAAATTAAGGGAAATTTACGAGTGGCTCATGGGGAAAATATATGGAAAAATCAAAAAGAATTTCCATTAAATTTTCCGACGACAAAATCTACTTTTCCATTCACGCCACTCAAGCCATTGTGTTTTTGGTGTAGTGACGATGTAGGTTTTCATAGTTTCGATGGGCTTGCGTGGGAAAACCTGTTAAAATCTCGATTTTTCTTTACAAGATTACAGCCTCATTTTAACCCTTTAGCCACCTTCAACACTCAAGCCTTTGATCTTCTGAAGCCAAGTTCTATTAATTAATGATTAGGTGAACACGGCTCGCGTTAAAATATGGAAAATCGAATTTTCCATGGAAAATCGAATTATCCATATGTTATCCCCAGGAGCCACTCGTAAATTTTCCTCCATTTTACTCAACATCGATGTACTTCTCAACCCTATTCGAGGCTTGTATGTGAAAATGGGGCACCTAAATCTGTCACTATCTGACGGTCTAAATGTACAATATGTAACTTCTTAGTTCACTGTTATAATTGTTATTATTTTGTTTCTAATGGTGAATCCGTAAATAAATAATACAACTTCCTAAGAGGTCGTTGTATAATAAATAAATAAATAAATTTGCAATTTCGCCCCATACAATTTTCGCCTACAAGTCCCCTCTCAACAGAATTAAAATAACTTATAACAAATTTTCACAGACCCTTGGCTTATTCTGTATGGATGTAAACAATATAAGGAAGATTTCAAAAGATGTCAGCGTGTAATGTTCTATGTATATTTGTTCTGTGTTATAATGTCTAATTTATTTTAAGTGTGTGAGTGCAAAATATACAGGGTGTCAATTTGAAAACTTCCCACCCTTAATATCTTCCTTCCAGTAAACAATATGACTAATCGAAAAAACAGGTCAATTTTATTGTCAAGGGGGACACTTTCACGGACTATTTGTAGCCCTCGTGGTTCAACCCCCTAGGAGGGGTAGATGTTACCCTTAGAATTTTAAAAGGGAAGGGGGGTCAAGTGGCACATCATTTTGATGGGCGTTCAATTCTTGTTCCAATGGTACCCTGACTTATTATTTTGTGATGAGCATTTTCCGAAAAATTGCGTTCTAAACTAACAGAAGTAATTATTAGAACGCCTATACTGAGATGCATTATTGTATTGACTCCCTTTAATAAAAATGGTTAGAAGAGTAGGTGGCACCGCTCCAACCCTTGAATGACAGGAATAAATTTATTACGCATGGGATTTTTTATTTGGTGGTTATTTTCCTTCTACACAATAAAATTTAATTTGCGAGAAAGACATTTCCAACATAAAATCTACTTACGCTTATCTTATTAGCTGTTCGAAATGTTGTCCATTTTGCTCTAAACAGTAATACAGTCTGTTTTCGAACTCCCCTCTAACATTACGGAAAACTTCACTAGGAATTGACCGGCATGCTGCTGTAATTCGTCTTTTAAGTTCGTCAATATCAGAAGGTTGTGTTTTATAAACAACGGATTTAAGATGCCCCCAAAGAAAGAAATCTAAGGGTGTTAAATCCGGTGATCTCGGAGGCCATTCAACTGCTCCCCTTCTGCCAATCCATCTACCCGGAAATCTCTCGTTTAACCACTGTCGGACGGGAAGAAAATAATGAGGTGGAGCACCGTCCTGCTGGTAATGTAACAGATCCTCCTGCAAAAGTTTATTACCTTCTGCATCAATTTGAGTTTCTAGCTCGTGAGTTATAAGAGGATCGATAGTCTCTTCAAGCATATCAAGGTACAGATTGCCAGTCAAGTTTTCTTCCAGAAATAATGGACCAAGAATGGCATTTCCAAGAATACCAGCCCAAACATTAACTTTTTGTGGGTGTTGTGTATGCCCTTCCCGAAAAATATGTGGGTTTTCGTCACTCCAATAGCGACAATTTTGTCTATTAACATTGCCATTTAGAAAAAATGAACACTCATCGCTGAAACAGATGTTTAACAGAAGATTAGGGATGGTATTGACTCGATGAGACATGATTTCACAAAACTCTATTCTTCTATCATAATCATCCTCGTGGAGCTCTTGAAGAATCTGCATTTTATATGGATGAAATTTATGCATTTTCAATGCTTTTCTTATAGTCTCGCGTGACATTCCCGTCTGTTCTGATACTGATCGTAAGGAGCTCGTGGGCTCTGCAGCAAATGTTCCCAAAACTTCAATTTGAGCTGCTTCATTTAGTACTCTGGGGTTATTTCTTTTTTTATTTGTCACTGAACCAGTTTCGTAAAACTTATTCACCAAATCAAGCACATACCGGTGACTTACATTACAATTTGGATGTCTTTCGTTAAAAAGACATGCCGCCCTTCGTGCGCACTTTCCAACTTCGCCATAAATTACAATCATTTCAATTCTGTCTTGAAGAATGTAAACCATTTTTACACTTTTATATACTTATTAAAGTAATTCCTAAACAGCCCAACAGGTACAACGGTATTCACAATACTACCACATAGTTCAAATTTGCTAACCAATTTCTTGCCGGAAAACAGAAACTTTTTACAGCAG